>JALHAQ010000070.1:0-446511 GCA_023838395.1 Holcopasites calliopsidis
ATAACAATAACAATAACAATAACAATAACAATAACAATAACAATAACAATAACAATAACAATAACAATAACAATAACAATAACAATAACAATAACAATAACAATAACAATAACAATAACAATAACAACGACAACGACAACGATAACGATAACAATAACAATAACAATAATAATAACTACATGATGACCCATCAGTCTTTTGTGTATTACCTATGTGTATTCATTACAGTGCCGACATTATTCTATAATTTTTCTGAAAAAAAAACTGTGAACCCGTTTCTGATCTATAGAGGTATCTTTTTAAATGGTCCAATATAGGAAAGTTTCCCCTAAGTACATTTATAAATAAAGGGCCGTGTGAAATTCGTGTTACATGTTGACATTGTATTTCTAAACGATTCTACTGATTGTTGCTTAAAATACAACAATTGCAAACTGTAGCACAGGAGTTTTCCATTTCCTGCATATCTTTCAAGTCATTATCCAGCTGTACGTTCTACTCGCTCGTTCCATACAGTTAAAGACCGCGGTAGGTGATTGTGGGGAGAAGACACGAGGAATACTCCTTTCACGAAAAAGCTTAATTTCCCATCTAAATGCATCCGGCGTCAGTGAGACTAAATCTTCACTGTTCACGTAGGGATGCTGGGCATCGTTGTCGTCTCCTGGCAGTGTCTGACATAATAAAGCTATCTTGGAGTTAATTCCTATCCTACAGTCAACCCTTCGCGCTGCTTCCAGTTCAACGGTATTCACTATTCTACTTTGGGAACTTTGATGTGGATGTGTCTGTGGAAGCCTTGCGTGAAAGTTTCTGAAGTTCTGTACGTTTGTGCTATTTAATTTTTGGTAGTAATTACTAGGGGTAGCATCGGACCTAATTTTTCAATTCTCGAAACTCGAATCCGAAACTTTGTAAGGTTTTGACACTCAAAACTCTCGGGGCTTGAATTAATGGTTTTGTTTTGTATGATGAACACCTACTTTTAAGAAGTGAAGTCAACATTTCTGCATATATCTTTGTTCATCATAATTAAAGAAAATACAAGCAAAAACATAGTAACTTACGTAAAAACAGCTAATACAGATTCGTGTTCAGAAACTCTAACATCCGAACTCTTCATTGATTTTATACTTCTTCCTATCTGGGTCATCGAGAGTTCAGAATTGCGAAAATGTGCAAAGTTTAGAATTCTCGAAGCTTTCTTGAGTTTCGAGGATTTTTACGTTTCGTCGTTTCGAGAAACCCATCCTTACTAATTGGTACGTATTATTCGAAGCATACCAATAAAGACTAGACGCGTAATACAACGTATCATAAAATTACAAAAAAAATATTTCAATATGTAATTCATTTGGAATATTAATGTATGATTGAGTATTGAACATAAACTTCAATTCCTGTGTTCCTAAAACAGCACCAAACAATAACTGCCAAGTTGCTTTAACGTTTGCATTTCTATTGTAAGATTTCCCCGGTAGCCAAGTCAAGCAATGGTCAAAGGTCAACGCGCTGTACGAGCCACAGTTGAGTCAAGTTTCGTCGTCGCCACATTCAAACCTAAATGGGGATCAGAAGATGCTCACTCCCATGTATCAAAAAAGACCGTATAGTACAGCGCCACCTAGTAAGGGGACCGGAAATGGGGTATCTAAAATTCAATATGGCGTACTATAACGGAGGCTTCAAATGCGAAAGTAATGTCTAAAATCTTCTCTGTCAAAATTTGCCCGTTTTTTCATATGGTCCAAATTCATTGGGAAAATATGACAACTCTCATCCTTTTTGTTTCATATTTTCTCAGTGAATTCAGGCGATATAAGAAATCACGAATAAAGTAACGCAAAAGATGTAAAATTGTAAGATTCTGTAATTAAAATGAAATTAATTCATTTAACGCGGATATTTGCTTTAATATTACATTAAAATAAGCTTAAAAGCTATGCATAGTAACAAAAATAAACAGTAAAAACAGTAAACAATGAATAACAACAACAATGAACAATAAATACATGTGAGATAACCCCACCTTTCAATAATCTGTAATGGCCTGAGCATCTACAGGGCGTAACGCAACCCTCTGCAAATATTTTACAGAAATTAATAAATTCATGTTATCGCATTTCGATATAATTTTGTGTCAGTTTTGGTACGGTTCTTGAATATAGTTTTCCTGTTTCAGAACAAAAAGTAAAACTATAAACCTCTTTTTAATAATTTCTCGATCACTATGTGGTATATCAATTCCAGATTTTATATAAGGGTTTTTTTTGTATTCCAAATACGTTTTGCTCAAAATTTGAAACTATTCTGGAATTTCGTTCTTTATCTAAGAATTACCTTAAAATGCACATTTTACCAATGTCCAAGTTTGGTTAAATATTGGGGAATGCCGTCAACCGGAAGCAGATAAGTAATGTAAGGTGATGGATACCTAATGTAGTATTCTCATTTGCTAGAAAATATTAACGTAATGAATTTGGAATCCGTGGAAATGCTTAGAAAGTGCAAATGAAGGAAAATCGATAGCAAGGGTTAAATAACGAGGACGTACGTAACTAACGAGCCGGAATGAGTTTCAGTGTCCGTAAGTTTCATAATAATTAAAAATGGGCCGTTCTATACCCTATAACATGATCTGCCTACGGATATTCCTCTTTTTTCTTTTTAGTTCCGTTCTTTCTGTATTTGCCATAATGGTTTAAAAGACAATTCTATTATGCCATTCTAAAATGATTTCAACGCAGCATATTTATCTCCTACTTAAATCAGACGTTTGAATACGTTATGTCTCGAAGAAATGTGTTTCGGCTTTTCTTTGCGTCACTGATGTGCGAATGAGCACAAAGATTCGCCGATGCTCGTTTGGCTTTTTATTTCCAGCGGAGCGCTTTGAAATTGAATGTGATACCTTTGACAAGAACATTTATTATAAGTTGAAGGTAATACCGAACTTTGAACACGTAGACTGGCTGCTGAGTCTATGATGTGTTCAACTTAATGGTTCGTTTTAAAGTGTTTGTGTTTTCGCTTCACTTACTCTGGCTAAGTTGTGTGGGTGTGGTTGTGAATTATTCTATGTTTCTATTAGTTTTCGCATTTTTAGTTTTCGCCAATTGTAATGCAGGGGTTCTTTAGTTTCGAAACTGGGTGGAGGATGCCAGGTCGGTGTCACGGAGGTGGTGGTGGTGACCGAAACGCTCGACGTGTATTACCCCTTAATGGCAAGTATTAAATATTTTGGTCGGGTCTCCTTTGTGTATCGAGAAGAATAGAAATATCGTTACTGCTTGCTGATGAATGTAACGGTTCCTTCCGAGTCAGGGTTTTTTCCACAACAAAATATACGCACATTCTTGCTTACAATGCTTTATCCCTATACTTATAGTCTTAACATACGATCGCACGCATAACAGCGCATATTATTGACTTCTCTGCAGCCACAGAGAGGGCCGGTATCATCGTAGAACGAAAGAAAAACAAAAGACAACATTTCGCGTAACTGAAAGGAAAAACGACGGCGAGCTGCTGGCGGTAATTTTAAATCGTAACGCATAACACAATAGTATAAAGTGCCACTATGTGATAGCGGTACAATGGTTACATAGTATGTGCTGTAATTCGTAAATATACCAAGGCTCTGAGGCCCTTAACGTGTAATAGAGTTAATTTCAAAAGTTTGGAAACACTCAAATGTCTTTACTCTATACTCTACAGGGTATAACAAAATAGGTGTAGGAGCCGGAAACCTAAGATTCCTGAAGTGATATTGAACAACTTTTTCCTTTGCCAAAATGTGATTTGGGGCTTCATTTCTGAATAATTAACAAAAAAACACTGAGCAATCAGAGCGCCCGTAGAGCCCACGCTCAGGGACGGTCCACGGGGCGTCGTGTTAGCTAGCGATGTTAGAGCGGCGCCCCGAACAGTACGTGCCGATATAGCACGGAGCAAAAGTTGGATTGGAACATGGAATTATCCATTATTCATGAATGGAAATTAACTGAAATACAAATGAAATCAATTTGCCGTTATCAATTGAACAAAAAAGAATTAGAATGGACTGACTAACGAGTCTATCAAATAAAACGTACGTTAAATTTTAAACAATTCGCCAACAATTAAAATTAGACTTACCCGTTTCTCCAAAAATGAACGTGCATCGACGTACATGGGCCACTGTATCATCCTACCGATCCTGACCATTACAAATAGGTACCCCGTAGTGCAAGACAGCTCATGTTACGGACCATTCAAAGTTAATAACAATCAGCCCCTTTCGGAGCCAGCAATTATTTATAAATGGGAACAACTGATTTCATAAATTCAAATCTCGAAGTGTAAAGTGACAGTGATCGTGCAATGATGGAAATTTGGTGAAACGAAGTTCTTTTACTGTTCCAACCGAGACATCGGCTGTTGTGCATCATGTGTTTCTTTTTCGAAAGGCCAGGATCGGCAGAATAACCCAGTGATAGTTGCCGTGCAGGTAGTAAGGTTTGTTAAACAAAGTGAGCTCGCTGACCTGGCCGTAACATCAGCTGTCCTTCACTGCGGGATACCTACTTGCAATGGTCAGGATGAGTAGGATGATACAGTGGCCCATTTTCGTCGAAGCAGGTTCATTTATGGATGTATGGGTGAGTCTAATTTGAATCTTCTGTCAATCTTTTTTAATTTAACGCGGGCTGCAATTGATAGGTTTATTAGTCAATCGATTAATTGATCCTACACGAATAACGACTAATTAGTTTATTCCTTCTTGAGAAATAACGAATAATTTGATATTGTTCTTAATTTGTTTATACCTTATTCGATAGAACTTTTGGTAAACACCTCCTATTAGACCGAGCGACTTGTTCACATTCACGGCCTCGGCCGAGCGTCAAACTCGAACACAGCACTCCCGCGGCTGAGCGCAGGCTCTACGCGCGCTCTAATTGGTCAATGTTTTTCGTTAACCATTTAAAAACGAAGCCGCAAACAACATTTTCGCGAAGGAAAAAGGTGTTCAGAATCACCTCAGCTATGACCCCTTTTCGGCTCTATGGGGAGTTCTGGGACACCCTGTATATGTAAAGTTGGAAGCTGAAATAATGGCAGTCAGTTTTGATTGGCTGTAGCACCAGCAGGTCTACCTGAGTGGGTATCCACACAACGACAACGCACACGCAGTTTTCTAATTGATCAAACGACCTGCCAAAAGTGGAAGTGGGTGAACTTCCCCTTGTCCCTGTAAGGTCCCGACTGCTATAATTCCAGCTCCCAATATGTTTTGCTTTAGTTAGTCCTCGCTTATCGCTAGTGAGAGTGATAATTTCTAGCTACAGTGGAAACGGCCTGTATTCCTTTACAGCGTCGTTACAAGCCCTGTAATGTCTAGTGTAATGTAGACTAGTTAAAAAATATACTATAGAATTTGATTTTTAATAAGAAGCAACAACATTATTCATAATCGTAACAAAAGTGAGCTTACAGAAAACAGTTATAGGACATATACTGATAAATGTAGAGTAAGTTCAGAGACAATATGTTTACTTGTAATATCTTTTAATCGGAGAAACAGAATTGTATTTAAATAATGTATCATATGATTGATTGTGTACCTGAAAAAACAAATTAGCGCCAATCAGGATGTTGCTGCAAGTGTCGTGTTTGCGGAGTATTAAAGCAACAGCTGTTCGAGAAAGTACGTTAAAATTTTACGTACGTGAGACATTAATGCTTAATGTAGAGGGGGAAGAATAAAAAGAACCACATATTGTATTAAAATAAATGAATCGGCAGAGGCACTTTTAGTAATATTTAATAATAAAAATGGAAAAACACACGTTTGTTTCGTATGCAAGCCAAAGTTACGAGAGGGAGAGGAAGGAGTCACCAAAAGGAGAGAGCAAAAGAAGTCCGCCTACAGTTGTAACGGCTGGCCTTGGCAAGAAAATTTCGCTGCATTGCCATACATACCCCCGGCTGACTTTTCTCCTACCTAATCACCCCGCCACTCTGAACAATAGTGTGCTAAGGGCGTAAAGAGTAGGTGATTAGAAAAATGCGGGAACCTGATTAGCAAATAATGTTTCCAGTTAGCCGATCAGGAAATAGTCAGCCGGATACTAGACAAGAATTTCAAAAAAACTTTAGCAGTCTGGATCGAACAGTCACTTAGAAAACAGTTTTGATTAGAAGAATATAAGTAACCGAACTGTCACTTCATAACCAAAGACAAACCGTCTCGCAGTTAAATTTAACTTGAAAATATTTTATAATAAAACAAATATTTTATTTTTATACAAACACGCGATTTTGATTAATATTCCTTCACAGTCAGTAGAAAGCGTGAAACTCAAACATACGTTTCTCTTTTTCCTTATGTTTAACATATTTTATTATTTAATGTGGTTTTTAGTTAATTAACTAAAGAAACATTGTGAACATGTATTGCTCGTATCTTTTTGTTTTACATGTGACATTTCTTCCATAAAATAAGGAGAAGGACCACATAAAGCGCTGGATGGTACAATGATTGAATTTGTGTCATTTCACAATTCTGAAGATATAGAGGGGTTTCCAGTGCTGGTGGTACAACCGTAAAGGTGGCGATTCTACATGAAAAAATAAATAAAAAATAAACAATAAAATTTTTGTATACGAAATTACATTTTCAAGAAAATTGAGTTTATCTTAATTTTCTCGAAATCAAAGCCTGAAACGAAAAGTTAAGAATGGGTGCGCGGTCGCCACGCGCGTTACAAGTGAAACTTTTAGGTACTTGTACATTCATGTTTTCATAAAATATTTCTATTTCAAACTTTGATCACCTTGGATACCCCTGTTCTTGTACCGAAGCATTATTGGAATCGGCAACATTGCCGAACGCTGTATTACTTTTTTTTTACTTCAGGAAGCAGAGCATTGTGAGAAATAGTGATTAACATTGCCAAGACATTCGACATTTCGTTTCATTAGTGCGAAAAGATCTTTCGAACAGTGAACAACTTACTGAGTTCTACGTTTTAATGGCAAGTTAATGTGAAAGTGAAGTTCTCATTTAATGAGCAAGTAGATGTAAATACGCTTTTGGTGTATGGAGGGACGCAGTACAATTCAGTAAGGGCCGAAGTACCCTACGCTGAACGCTATCAGGATCGTGTCCATCCTTCAGGCCATATCTTTCAGCGGATATGTGAAAAATTAAGAGACACTGGAGGCTTAAATACGTGACAATCTGAACGCCGTGGAAGACTGTGCTACAGTATTTCGCTGAAATATGCGACTGGCTGACTATTCGAAATACGAGAATCGCTATCCCCCCTTCTTTGTTTGAAGTAGCCGCGCTGAGCGAGAGATCGGAGAACGAGAGAGAGGCGTAAAGTCGTAAATCTTTACAGTCGAGCGAACAGTGACATTATCTAGTAGAAGGATAGAAAATGTAATGCTTTCTCGCTTTCTGGCGTGTTATGTATACAGTACTTCGCTGAAATAGGTGACTGGCCCCGATACCGGTCCGTTGCTTGTATCGGATAGGTCTACTATTTCGGCTTGGCTTTATTCTTGCATCTTGCAGATGGCAAGCAATTCTACGAAATAATTTGCCTAAAAAATAATCTGTTCCCGAGATGCGTGTTGTAAACCTTGCCAAAATTCCCCAACGTATTCTTCCGCGTCGGCCGGAACATCTTGTCTTCCTATTCCGGAAGGAAGTCTGTAGAAGATGCAAGATTAAAGCCAAGCCGAAATTGTAGACCTACCCGATACAAGCAACGGACCGGTCCCGAGCCAGTCGCTTATTTCAGCGAAGTACTGTATAATAAAGTACATAATGAATCGACGTGCTCGGAATGGTCCATATTACATTGGTCCTCACATTAGTTCACAACAGATTGTACATGAGTAAGATGTTGCTGATCCTGTTATTTACTGTCGAGAAACCTTACATTAACAGTTTTTGAAATTTTGTAAATATCTGATATTCCAACAAAAATTAAAGTTACCTCCTCTAATAGCCACTAGGTTGTCATTAACGAGACTAATGGTAACAACACCAGCCAAAATCGAGCCGAGTCTCGTCGTCGACATTCAACGCCACATTAAAAGCCCAATGGCGATCAATTTTTCGAAGCGTTTCGTTGCTTGGAAAAACGCAACCAACTTTTACTGTTTGAATCAAGGCTATCGAACTAACGGCTTTTTCTCAAAACCGTAGGAGAACATAGAACGTCTTCTTTCATACAAACTTTACTTAGACGAATTTCTCCTTGTACTAACCCCAAAATCGCAAGTCGCCAATTTGATACAACATACGCGGCGAAAAGTTGATCGCCATTAGGTTTTTAGTGTGGTGCTACATGTCGACCGTGAAACTCATTTTGATTTTAGACGAGTCAACGTGTGACCTGCCTGGCTTGCCTAACAGGGTCGAAATCTCTAAAGGTCACCTGCATACGAAAAATGATTAACAACATTATATCGTCCCCTTTATATCAGAGGCATGAATGTGCAATTCAGCCAATTGTGGGAATTCACAATTGAACATTCAAACTAAAGAAATAATTCTGGTCATCAAAGTTTTTGAAATTTGTGTGCAGGTATCAACTCTTATATCATATTTAAATGTAACTATGCAATAGACATTGATTTTTTTTACTTTCATTTTCAATTCTAGATCGCATATACAGGGTGTAACGTAAAAGGTGTAGGAGCCGGAAATGGGGGATTCCTGAGGCGAAACTGAACAACTTTTTCCTTTGCCAAAATGTCGGCTGAGGTTTTGTTTTTGAATTGTTAACGAAAAACACTAGCCATTCAGAGCGCGCGTAGAGCCCGCACTCAGGGACGGTCCACGGCGCGTCGTGCTAGGTAGCGACGTTCGACCGACGCCCCGAATAGTACGCGCCGGTATACCACGAAGCTAAAGTTAACATCGAATTATTCATTATTTATTAATTAATGGAAATTAACTAAAATATAAATGAAATTAATTTGCCGTTATCAATTGAACAAAAAGTATTAGAACGGACTAACTAACGTGTCTATCCAGTACAACGTACGTTAAATTTTAAACCAGTCGCTAACAACTAAAATTAGACTTACCCGTTTCTCCAAAAATGAACCTGCTTCGACGAAAATAGGTCACTGTGTCAACCTACCGATCCTGACTATTGCAAGTAGGTATCCCGTAGTGCAAGGCAGCTGATGTTACAGCCAGGCCAGCGAACTCACTTTATTTGACAAAACCTACTACCTGCACGGCAACTATCACTGCGTTATTCTACTGATCCTGGCCACTCGAAGAACAAACACATGGTGCACAAGAGCCGATGTCTCGGTTGGAACAGTGAAAGAACTTCGTTTCACAAAATCTCCATCATTGCACGATCACTGTCACTTTATTCTTCAAGATTTGAATTTACGGAATAAGTTGTTCCCACGTATGAATAATTGGTTGCCCCGAGAGGGGCCGATTGTCTTTAACTTTGACAGGGCTGGATATGGCCGCTGCTACTGCTAAATACACTTTTCCACGTTCGGCAATTTCGTTGTCTTGTTCCCGAGCAGGTAGTAATTGACAAGCTTTGCGTTTTAGAAGTTAACTCCTATTTTACTCAAAGTAAAAACAGCAATTACAGTTTCGGAGAGATCTTTACTGCTGCGCGTTCGGACTAATTCTGTCTTGAGAAATTGTGACGCGCTTTGCAACGGTGGACAAGGGGCTGTTCGAAGAATGTTATAAGGGAGAGTTACGGGTCGTCGCGAGGAGCGCGCTTTATGGTGAAAAGGCCCTTGAGGCCCACGTGCTGGCCAGCAGAGTTTTTCGGTTCCCAGGAACAACGGCCGTGGCGAATTTAATGAAGACACTTTCTAGTCGCTGGAAAAGCGCTGCGGACAGTTCAAAATACTGTTAGATGTCTTTTACTACATCCTTTGTAATGCTATACCTTTTCCGGCGGCTGGAAAATGTCTTCACTAAGTTCATCACGGCCGAGTTTCCTGGGAACCGAAAAAATCTGCTGGTTAGCACGTGGGCCTCAAGGGCCTTTTCACCATAAACCGCTCCTCCCGTGGCGACCCGTAACTCTCCCGTATAACATTTTTCCAACTACCTCTTGTCCACCGTTGCAAACCGCGTCACAATTTCTCACGACAGAATCAGTCCGAATGCCCAGCAGTAAAGATCTCTCCGGTACTGCAATTGCTGTTTTTACTTTGAATAAAATAAGAGCTAACTTCTAAAACGCAAAGCTTGTCAATTACTACCTGCTCGGGAACAAGACAACGAAATTGCCGAACGTGGAAAAGTGTATTTAGCAGTAGCAGCGGCCATATCCAGCCCTGTCAAAGTTAAAGACAATCGGCCCCTCTCGGGGCAACCAATTATTCATACGTGGGAACAACTTATTTCGTAAATTCAAATCTTGAAGAGCAAAGTGACAGTGATCGTGCAATGATGGAGATTTTGTGAAACGAAGTTCTTTCACTGTTCCAACCGAGACATCGGCTGTTGTGCACCATGTGTTTGTTCTTCGAGTGGCCAGGATCGGTAGAATAACCCAGTGATAGTTGCCGTGCAGGTAGTAGGTTTTGTCAAATAAAGTGAGTTCGCTGACCTGTCCGTAACATTAGCTGTGTTGCACTACGGGATACCTACTTACAATGGTCAGGATCGGTAGGATGACACAGTGGCCCATTTTCGTCGAAGCAGGTTCATTTTTGGAGAAACGGGTAAGTCTAATTTTAGTTGTTGGCGAATTGTTTAAAATTTAACGTACGTTGTACTGGATAGACACATTAGTTAGTCCGTTCTAATACTTTTTTGTTCAGTTGATAACGGCAAATTAATTTCATTTATATTTTAGTTAATCTCCATTAATTAATAATGAGTAATTCAATGTTAATTTTGCTCCGTGCTATACCGGCACGTACAGTTCGGGGCGCCGGTCGAACGTCGCTACCTAGAACGCCGCGCCGTGGACCGTCCCTGAGCGCGGGCTCTACGCGCGCTCTGATTGCTCAGTGTTTTTCGTTAACAATTCAATAACAAAGCTTCAGACGACATTTTGGCAAAGGAAAAAGTTGTTCAGTTTCGCCTCAGGAATCTCCCATTTCCGACTCCTACACCTTTTACGTTACACCCTGTATAATAGGGTAATATAGGTGTAGCTTAACTAGACCTAACACCTATGGCAGGAGGGGTCTTCGGTTGCTCCCACCAAGTGACGTATCCTTCCAGGGGCTACTGCCGTAGCCGGTCCCAAGCCCGGTTGACAAAAGTAGTAGAGGGGCCTAACTGTACCTAACCTCCCCTCCCCCTGTCGGCCATCCAAGCCAGGTTGGCGGGTGTAAACCGTAAGGTGATCCCTCCTCCTGGGTCGGCGGACAAAGAGCCCCGATGGTGGTCTTCGGCAAAAAAAAGGTCAACAAGTTGTACCGGCAGAAGTTGAGCCAAGTTTGGCCGTTCGACATGCAGCGCCACATTAAACCTAAATGGCGATCAACTGTTCGCAGCGTACGTTTTATTGAACTAGCGGCTTATGATTTTGGCGTTCGTGCAAAGAGAAATTCATCTAAATGAAGTGGATATGAAAGTAGACGTTCTCCTATGTTGCCCTACGGCCTTGAGAAAAAGCCGCGAGTTGGATAACTCCGATTCAAACAGGTAATAACGTTGGTTTAGTTTTTGCAACCAACGAAACGCTACGATCAGTTGATCGACATTTACATTATGCCGTGGCGCTGCATGTCAACGACGAAACTCACCTCGATTTTAACCGATGTTACTACCATTAATTTCACTATTGCCAACCTAGTGGCTATTAATGCAATAACATATTTAATTTCCAATGAATTTTCGATAAATCAGTTGCAATTGAGACCCTGTATGCTAGTTGGGTGCTAGCCAGTGTGCAGCAGCAATCGCCAAAAGCAAGCATCGTCGGGTGGTCAACATGTGAGCCAAATTGGCAGTCAGATAGCAACCGAGTGGTCGCAGTCTACGTTGATGCCAACACGGCATCCAATAAGCAATCACTTCAGCCGTTTAAATCAAGGGTATCCAACTGACAAACCATGGAAGCTCGCGATGGTGGAGTACGTACAACAAGAAATTCGGAACTCCTCTTCGATACCTCTGATTTAAATGCTTAAAGTTGCCAACGGCTGGCTGCCTATTGACTGTCGCGTTGGCGTCAACGTACGTTGCGAACAGTTAACTGCCATTCGGCTGCCAATTTGGCGACGGTTGTTGACTATGTGAATGTTGCTCGTCTTTGGCCGCTAGAACGTGTTGTCCAGACAGACATGCTATCAGCGGAGCTATTTCTCCTTAAAAATGTACGGAATATAGAAAATAAATTTCTGACTTTAAAAACTCGCTAGTCTCCTATGTACCCAGACACATCTAATTAGTATTATCTTTATATGTTGCAGATACCTTTATTGTAATCTACTCAACCGTGCCTTGGCACCACATGCCATTAGAAAATACAGTTTCTCATTGAATGCCGGCAGTGAAGAAACTATTCGAATAAACTGTTCGTGAGTTAGTATTTATACAAAAGTGTATTTCGTCGAATGCGCCTGGTGCCTACCGCGACGTAACAGTTGTTTGTTACACGACAATGAAGGAAATTCGGGCTGCAGTACTACGCGGTTGGAAAACGAATCCAACAAAACTGAAAGTGCAGCAGAGATGAGACCTTGTGAAGAAATTAAATCTCCGGCCCAGCTTTGCGCGAGGCGCGAGTGTCTCGTCTGGGCTAGAAAATTAAACAGGATTCTCCGTGATAAAAAGCTTGATAAAAGTAGAAATGGAACACAAGCAAACGATTTTGCTTGCACCTGCGTTAAGCAACAGCAGCTGCTGGCGGAGGGACATGTCCGAAGCCGCTTGGACTGGCCCAGGACCGGGGCAATTGTTACGCGCCGCTCTAATCCTCCTGCTCAGCCTCGGTATTCTTTGCGCAAATTTGCTAGTAATATGCGTCATCAACAGTCGACGATACAGCAAATATATTCATGCACAGGTTAGTAAGTCTATCTAGAAGGTTTTGTTGATTACTAACGCCAAATGAACAAACGCTAAATAAATACAATGAATTTTTTGAAAACGGAGTGTGGTATGAAAAGATTTTATTTTTTGTTTTCCACTTATTTCAACAAGAAGAACCGGAATTTAAAAAAGATCCGGAATTTTAAATTTTACCGGAATTTCCGGATATACCAGGCTGTAGCTTCTTAAATACACCTGCAATCGATGAATTTTCAAACACAAGTTTTTTTTTACACGATATCTTAAGCGAAAAAAATTTATTCTATTTACATCTTATTTTAGCCCATAGAACCACTTCTTTCATTTTTACCCACATGTAGCGAAGCTCCCTGTATATAAAGATTAATTTGGTTTGAGGTCATTTTTACCATGCTTATTCGGCTATACTCCTTCTTAACGACATGAGAATGTTGTTGCCTATTGTAGCGGTTAGGAGTAGTGGAAGGGCGGGGCAGAAAAGAGGGGACTGCGTGTTAGAAGAGCATTTCGTCCTAGGCCTGCTAGTGGACTCGTCAGTAAGGCTACGTAGCAGGCCCTTGCCTTAGACCAGAGTGGTTCAACTGCTGCTCTCCACAAAATTTCCTCTCCTGATTGTACCCCTACCATAGGACTCAAACGCCGACCCGCTACATTCCGCATCACTCGCGCCTTACAGCAAAGTCGAGCGTGGTTGCCTGAGTCCTGTAATGGGGATACTGCCAATAGAGAAAATTTGCTTGGGAGCAGCAGTTGGAGTACTCTGTCTTAGACGTCGGGGTAGTGAGGGACAGTCGCAGGATGTTTTATACAGGATCTGATGTCGGGGAGAACACTTTCGAGTAAGCGGTAGCTCGCGCCAAATCCCTCTTGTGGCAGGAGTTGGAGGTCGCTACACCTAGCACTCCTACAGAGTGTGAGAGAGAAAGTCTTATGGAAAGGCTTTTCGTCGGAAGAGTAAATAGATCATTTTGGCCTTTAAACGCTTCATCTCGAAAGCACTAATGCTTGTCGAAGTGTTAAAACAAATTCTAATTTGAACAGTTAAGTAATTTTCCCAAGGCTCCGTGATAAATGGCCCTGACCTTCAGTTACACTTATCTTTGAGAGAAGGCACCTCTGCATGTGACTGTACCTACAAAGGTTAATTTCCGTCTTCATAAATAATTTTCTGATTGGACTTATTAGTGTACCATGTAGCGTGGTTGGAATTATAAAATTCTCCTTAAACCTTATTCGTCAGTTTTTATTGACCTGTCTCATTTCTTTATCATATCTAATATAATAACATGCTAACAGGCTAATAACATGTCTTGCGGGACGACACGGGGACAAAAGCAGGTCCTCGCTCGCTTCACCTGTCCCCATCTTTGACGCCAGAAACAAAAATGCTGTCTCGATAAGTCTAGCCTCTTCGTTAATACATGGCTGGTCCAAATAAAGTACTGCAAATTAGGTGGAGAAGGTACAGTAAGTCAAAAAGTGAAGAATAACAAAATGGCATTAAGGCTTCATTTTCGAGGAAAATGCATTTAAAAGTCAATCTAGTGCATCCGCGATCTATTTTTTATTACAAACTGCTTACTAACACAGTTAAATAATAATAAATATAATAAAAATAATTAAAGAAAAATAACTAAATAATTTCAAATAAAAAAAGAAGAAAATAATAAATATATCCGGATAATACTGTATATACAGGGTGTCCCAGAACTCCCCATAGAGCCGAAAGGGGTGATGGTTGAGGTGATTCTGAACACCTTTTTCATTTGCGAAAATATTGTTTAGGGCTTCTTTTTTAAATGGCTAACGAAAAACATTGACCAATCAGCGCGCGTAGAACTTGCGCTCAGCCGCGGGAGTGTTGTGTTCGAGCTTGACGCTCGGCCGAGGCCGTGAATGTGAACAAGTCGCTTGGTCTAATAAGAGGCGTTTGCCAAAAGGTATAAACAAATTAAGAACAATATCAAATTATTCGTTATTCCTCAAGAAGGAATAAACTTAAAATTAGTCGTTATTCGTGTAGAATCAATGAATCGATTGACTAATAAACTTATCAATTGCAGTCCGCGTTAAATTAAAAAAGATTCACAGAAGATTCAAATTAGACTCACCCATGTATCCAAAAATAAACCTGCTTCGACGAAAATGGGTCACTCCGTCATTCTACCGATCCTGACCATTGCAAGTAGGTATCCCGCAGTGCAGGACAGCTGATGTTACGGCCAGGCCAGCGAGATCACTTTATTTGACAAAACCTACTACCTGCACGGCAACTATCACTGAGTTATTCTACCGATCCTGGCCACTCGAAGAACAAACACATGGTGCACAACAGCCGATGTCTCGGTTGGAACAGTGAAAGAACTTCGTTTCACAAAATTTCCATCATAGCACGATCACTGTCACTTTACACGTCAAGATTTTTCATTTATGAAATCAGCTGTTCCCATTTATGAATAATTGCTAGCTCCGAAAGGGGCTGATTGTTATTAACTTTGAAGGGTCGCGACTTGGCCCTTTCTACTGCCAAATACGCTTTTGCACGTTCTACAATTTCATGGTCGTGTTCCTGATCGGGTAATCACTCGGGCGCTTCGCGTTTTAAAACTTAACTTTTCTTTCGTTGAAAGTAAAAACAGTAATTACAGCGTCGGAGAGATCTTTACTGCTCGATGTTCGAAATAGTTCTGTCTTGAGAAATTGTGACGCGGTTTGCAACGGTGGATGAGGGCTAGTTCGAAGAATGTTATAAGGGAGAGTTACGGGTCGTCGCGGGGAGCGCGCTTTATGGTGAAAAGGCCCTTGAGACCCACATGTTGGCCAGCAGAGTTTTTCGGTTCCCAGAAAACACGGCCATGGTGAATTTAGTGAAAACATTTTCCAGTCCCCGGAAAAGGTATAGCATTACAAAGAACGTAATAAAAGATGTAGCATCTCGGAGAATGCAACAGTGTCTTGAACGCTCCGCAGTGCCTTCCCGGAAACTGGAAAATGTCTCCATTAAATTCGCCACGGCCGTGTTTCCTGGGAACCGCAAAACTCTGCTGGCCAGCACGTGGGCCTCAAGGGCCTTTCAACCTAAAGCGCGCCCCCCGTAAGGACCCGTAACTCTCCCTTATAACGTTTTTCCAGCTAGCCCTCGTCCACCGTTGTAAACCGCGTCATAGTTCCTCAAGACAGAAGCAGTTTGAACGCCATACAGTAAACATCTCTCTGACACTGCAATTGCTATTTTTACTTTCAACGAAATAAAAGTTAAGTTTTAAAACGCGAAGCTCGCGAGCGATTACCCGCTCGGGAACACGACGATGAAATTGCAGAACGTGGAAAAGCGCATTTGGCAGTAGAAAGGGCCAAGTCGAGACCCTTCAAAGTTAATAATAATCAGCCCCTTTTGGGGCCAGCAATTATTCATAGGTGGGAATAACTGATTTCATAAATTTGAATCATGAAGTGTAAAGTGCCAGTAATCGTGCAATGATGGAAATTTTGTGAAACGAAGTTCTTTCACTGTTCCAACCGAAACATCAGCTGTTGTGCACCATGTGTTTGTTCTTCGAATGGCCAGGATCTGTAGAATAACCCAGTGATAGTTGCCGTGTAGGTAGTAAGTTTTGTCAAATAAAGTGAGTTCGCTAACCTGGCCGTAACATCAGCTGTCTTGCACTACGGGATACCTACTTGCAGTGGTCAGGATGGGTAGGATGACACAGTGACCTATTTTCGTCGAAGCAGGTTCATTTTTTTAGAAACGGGTAAGTCTAATTTTAGTTGTTGGCGAATTGTTTAAAATTTAACGTACGTTGTACTGGATAGACACGTTAGTTAGTCCCTTCTAATTCTTTTTTGTTCAATTGGCAACGGCAAATTAATTTCATTTGTATTTTAGTTAATTTCCATTCATGAATAATGAATAATTCGATGTTAACCTTTGCTCCGTGCTATACCGGCGCATACTGTTCGGCGCGCCGGTCGAACGTCGCTACCTGGCACGACGCGCCGTGGACCGTCCCTGAGCGCGGGCTCTAAGCGCGCTCTGATTGCTTAGTGCTTTTCATTAACAATTCAAAAACGAAGCCTCAAACAACATTTTCGCAAAGGAAGAAGTTGTTCAGTTTCGCCTCAGGAATCTCCCATTTCCGGTTCCTACACCTTTTACGTTATACCCTGTATAATAGCAAGATACAGGGTGTTCTGCTACTGCATGTCAATATTTTAAGGGGTGATTGCTAAGGCAAGTTTGAACAGCTTTTTCCTTTGCCAAAACGTTGGTTAAAGGTTTGTTTTTGAATGATTAACGAAAAGCAGTGGCCAATCAGAGCACGTATAGAGCGCGCGCTCAGCCGACAGAAGATCGTGATACGCTCAACTTCAACCTTGAACGCCTTCTCGTCTAATCTATGCCAATCGCTCCTTAAAATATTGACATGCAGTTGCAGAACACCCTGTATGTTGCATATAAAATTAATTATTCTTTTTAATTCAACAATTTTTAATTATGATAAGATGAAATTTTTTGTAAAAGTGTAAATTATCTCTATAAAGTCAAGGCCGCGGATGATCTGACATCGCGGGCTGCACCTTGGGAATCCCTGATGTAAGGTCTTGTAGTGAAATACGCAACACCAGTCATCAGTTAGTTGTAACTATGCATACTTGATTGATTTTGGTATGCATTTTTCTCAAGAGCGAAGCTTCCGACGCCATTTTATCATTCTTCCTTTTCTTCTTATTTTGGGTTATTGTACTATATCCCTGACGCCATTTGTACCACCTATTTTGGTACATCCTATTTACAGGGTAAGGCACATGAGCCATGAAAAGCTATTTTCTTCGAATCTACTGAAGATACTGACATGGTTTGTTTTTTAATGCAATGGGACAAACCAATTAGAGTGCAACATGCTTTTCAGTGGTAGCTCCTAGGGTACAGAGGGCGTACCG
Source organism: Holcopasites calliopsidis (assembly GCA_023838395.1). Lineage (NCBI taxonomy): Eukaryota > Metazoa > Arthropoda > Insecta > Hymenoptera > Apidae > Holcopasites > Holcopasites calliopsidis. The sequence continues at coordinate 17,969 of JALHAQ010000070.1, forward strand.
TAGTATTTTTTAATAAGGTCACATATCTTTTGTCATGCTAATCGAATCTTTGGAACATCACAGTTGCAAGTAGAAAGGGTATCATGTTGAAAAGATTATCATTGTAAGGTATCTCAATTTTTCTTTATAAAGCGTATGCTTTGCACGTAGTGCTTATTCGTATTTCGTTTTATTGGTTTTTTAATCGGAGTCTACCTTCAGTCACGTGTATGTATGTAGGATGTGTTACCCAAATGTGGAATACTTTCTTCTTCATGCACATAATTCGACATATGCTCACTAGTTCAAGTAAATAACAAATGTAACCGACTGTGTTTGTTGTCAATGAATGGAAATGTCAGGATTGCTGAATATTACGGTATTTCATATTGGACTCGTATTCCATATTAGGACAATTCACCCTACAGTGGTCGACTAAAATGAAATCTCCAGCAAGGTATCTAACGAACTATTGGCTAAAATGCTCATACGCATTGATCAAGAAAGTAAATGTAAAATCAGGGTCGAATTTCTAGCCGAAGGTTAGGGACCTGAAGTACTCGTCTTGTCCCTGTGTCATTTTAGCCATGTTCAGACCTCCGTCACGTGACGTGTTGTTATGCGTTTTCACGTGTCATTATACATAGAAGTGTGAGCCGGCATATTCCCATTGGTTTAAATCCGTTGACGACACACTGCTATACGATACATATTGACGGTATGCCATCCATTGACACGTGTACAGGCCGTCCTCAATTTCACGGTGTACTACATTTCTAGTGTCACGTGCATATGACATGTCGCCGTATTCTCTGCTGTTATCTCAAAGGCCAGACGTCGTCTTCCCCAGGCGCATCTGGTTTTCGTCAAGACAGTGGTATATCCCTTTACACTGTAAGAGCCCCCGCAAACTGCAGACTTTCTATCGGCCGATAGTTTGATCGGTTTGGCGTGTTAGCGCGCACACTGGGCCAACTAACTAGTCGGGTTGGCGATGAGTGCGCAGAACAGCGTACAGTCGGCCGACTTCTCTCGAAACATTTGTTCGTTGTCAGCTCTTGAAGAGAACGGTCGCATAATGAAAGTTAATAGAATATTGTCCAGAAATGTTATTATTGATTTTATACAACGGAGAAGAATCAAGAAGAGAAGCCGAAAGTATTGGGAATACTCTCTCGTCGGAGCGAATTGAACTATCAGCCGAGTCGGCAAAAAAACAGTCGACAAGTGTACGCGCGGCATCGAGCCACCATACTGATTAGCAGTTGTCCGATAGTTCGCCGATAGTTTAGTTTGAATGCAATCGTGTAGCCCATCAAACTTACTTATCGGCCAATACCGAATCGTTGCAATATGCGCACTTGCATACATCTTTATACTGATTAAGAACCCGGTCAAACTATCGGCCGATAGAGAGTCTGCAGTCTGCGGGGGCTCTAAGAGTGTCTAGAATGACAGCGTGACAAACACTGTTCAGACTGTTGTCGTATTACGAGCTATCACGTTATTTCACATGGCATCTGAAAAGTGTGAGCCGACATGTTTCCATTGTTTTAAATCTGTTGACGACACACTGCTGTCACGTCACACAGTCACAGATGTCACACAATGCTACGTGCTAAAGCCATTTCACGATTTCTGGGCCTGCCACAGTTTCCCAATGGTACGTGTGTCACATAGGCAAATCCATCCACTTGGAGAATTTGTACTATGTTGTGGTCGAAATAATGCATTGGCTGCAGAGCATGGCATTATTGTAATAAAAATTTATTCGTATAACATTTGGAATAAATTGTTGGAATAAAAGTTGATTCCAATAATATTTAGAATACATTCTTGGAATTAAACTTTGGTCGAATGCAAAGTATATCACTAATTGTTGTATAATCATTTTAATATTACGTCCTGTGTAATATAAATTCTTTAAATGTTAATGAACCTTTAGCATGATAAATTAATAATAACAGCATGTTATTTAATACATTTTTTAAATAAATGGAACTTTCCCCAATTGTTTATTTAATTCCGAGAACGATTTTCATCCCTTCAATATGTACGCTTGCGCATAAAAAATGTGGGTTTTATATTTTTATCAGTACTATCTTTCCCCGAAATCTATTAGATACAAACTTTTCTACCCCCCCCCCCCCATCACTCGTGGGCTAAGTTACCGTGGCTCGGCTAATGCTAGCAATGGCAGAAAAGGGTCTTGTACATTCTGCTGTTGCAGAATGTGATGCAAACGTGAGCACCACACGCTGTGTCACGTGTGATGCTGCCTAACGTGGAATTGTGCCATGATACGTGACGTCACGATAGTCTGAGCGCAGATTTTAGGAGATATTTTATTGGCGGTACATAATATTTTCGTTATCGACTGGAACAGCCTTATTTACACATTGAATCGTGCGATGAGGAGAGCAAGCGGCACATATCGCGATAGAGTGGAATAGGAGTATGCCCCGGGATCTAATGACCGTTAAAGCAACAGCGTAACTATATGAATGTGTGTGTCAGTGTGGAGCTTTGAATCTGAGCGGATGAAGAGGCCTGCGAAAGTGAAAAGCTGGGGCTAGGAGGAGCGAAAAAGGTTTTCTTCTTGCCTCCACTCTTCTTGTAGATCCGATTGCCTACTTCTCATGTCTGAATAATAGAATAGTTCCAGCCCTGGCATTTTAGAGTATCCATTTGAATTGATTAACGAATTAAATACTAGAGATTAAAGGTCCATTTATACATCGCCGTGCCGTGTCCGGGATTTTTAGAGCGACGTACTATTATAACTTAAGAACAAACTGTGCGATTTCTGTCGTTTTTAGTGTCAATTTAATTGCAAAAATCTCAGGAGTTAATTAAAATTAATTTCATGAAGATTAAACAAAAATTAAAAGAAGTGTACTCCTTGTGTACAGAAAATTCTCCTTGTAACCCTTGAAGGCCACCTTTTCAAGAGGGTCTCCGTGCCTCGTCCGGGGCACGGTCACAGTTTCTAGCCTCCGATATTTGGCCATGGTCCGGACGGGGCACGGAGGCTTTCTTGAAAAAAGTCGCCTGCGAAAGGCCCACTTGTACCCCTTGGCGTAATCCTATTCTTTCGAGTGCTTACGTCGTCACGCTGATTTGTATATACAAAGTGCATTCTCTGTGTACAAGGAATAACATTCGTTGAGTTTATTGTTTAATCCTTATGAAATTAATTTTAATGAACTCTTGAGACATACATATGCAATTAAAATGATACAAAACACGACAGATATCGCACAGTTTGTTCTTTAGTTATAATAGTACTTCGCTCTAAAAAAATCCCGGACACGGCACGGTGATGTATAAATGGACCTTTAAACTGGGTTTCTTAGCCTGTGGCGATATTTGACGGCACTTCGAAATTGACTATTCTGTTGTAGACTACCGTGGCTTATGCACTTATTGAAATGTTATGGATAGATACTGCCTCTGGCTATCTGGTAAATTCTTCAATAATGACGAAGCAGTACTGAAATGCTTTCGATGGTCTTAGCGATCCTATTATACCCACAGGAATGAGTTGTTAGACATTTCTATATATTGTGGCGTCGCGTCGGTTTCCGGATTTGCCCATCAAGTTGACAACAAACAAAACCTTGTGGTCATTTAGCAACTTCTTTGTTCACTAACGGTTACGTAATTCCTCCACTAATTCTTCTCGTGATTCTTCCATTAAGATTCCATGAATTGTACACTCTGTGCAGTACCCATTTTATTAAAGTTTCAAGCATACAGGGTAAATCAATAAGAACTGTTACCTGAAATATCTCATAGCCAATTCGTTGTATGAAAAAGTGTTTCAAATGAGTTATGTTGCTCTTAAGGTAGTTCTTAGGTAAACAACAAAATTCAAAACCAGTTTCGAATTTTTAGAAAAACTAATTTGGAGTATAAGAATCGCCTTTGTAAAAATCATTTTAATATAGTGACATATGGGGTATTTGGAAAAAGTGAATAGTGGTTTTAGGTTTTGTTCGGTTAAACTATATTCAAGAACCGTAGCAAAATTGGCACAAAATTATATCGAAACGTGATGAAATAGATTTATTAATTTCTATAAATTTGATAACATAGTCTTTTCTAAAAATACTAATGAAAAAGTAGGTTTCCGTATACATTTTTCAGAAATTACGCAAAGCAGCCAACATGGCAGCATTGCATGTGTCCCAAAACTACCCATAGAGCCGATAAGGGGTGATAACTGAGGTGATTCCGAACACTTTTTCATTTGCGAAAATCTTGCTTGAGGCTTCGTTTTTTAAATGGTTAAGGAAAAACATTGACAAATGAATGCGCGTAAAGCCTGTGCTCAGCCATGAGAGTGCTGTGTTCGAGCCTGACGCTCGGACGATGCCGTGAATGTGAACAAGTTGCTCGGTCTAATAGGAAGCGTTTAGCAAAAGTTATACCGAATAAAGAAGAAACGAATTAAGAATAATCTAAAATTATTCATTATTCCTGAACAAGGAATAAACTAATTAATCGTTATTAGTTTAGAATCAATTAATAGAATGACTAACAAACCTATCAATTACAGCCCACGTTAAATTAAAAAAGATTAACAAAAGATTGAAATTAGACTCACCCATTCATCCATAAATGAACCTGCTTCCATGATAATCGGTCACTACCACTGAGTCATTCTAGCGATCCTGACCATTCGAAAAGGTAACACGTGGTGCACAACAGCTGATGTTACGGTCGGCTCAGCGAACCCACTTAATTTGATAAAACTTACTCTCTGGACGGTCACTGTCACCAGCTTATTCTACCGATCCTGGTCATTCGTTGCACGAACGCTGTCACTTTTCATTTCATGATTTGAATTTACGAAACCAGTTGTTCCTACGCTCGAACAATTGGTTGACCCAAAAGGCACCGATCGTTATTAAGCCTGAAGAGGCCCGAATGGTCCCTTTTACTGCCGAATGTGCTCTTGCACGTTTGGCAATGCCATTGTCATGTTCCTGAGCAGATAATAACTCGCGAGTTTTCCGTTTTAAAACTTAACATTTATTTTATTAAAAGTAAAAACAGCAATTTCTGAGACCAATTATGAATGCCTAATGCCTTTACATACAGTAAACTAGCACAGAAATTAATTAAGCTATGTAAACCAAACCAATTGACGTTCTAATGTAAGTAATTAAATGCTAACCATGTAGTTATTGTAATAAAAACGAACCTAAGGGGGACTCGAACCCACAAAAAGTGGGCCGCGGTTTTTGTACTTTGCCGCAGGACCACTGACGCTCTTGACAATTTCGTTCATACAGCAAAACATCACGCACATAGAACTTCAATTGGTTTGATTTACTTAGTTTAATTAATTCCTCTGCTAATTTGCTGTATGTAAAAACATTAAAAATTGCTTAAAACATTTATTTCATAAAAATATATGAAAGTTCGCCGTACAAGCGACTGTGGCACGCAAGAAACAGCGAAAAAGTTAGTTTTTTATTTTTTTAACTATGACGCACCAAACCGAAAAATCTGCAAAAAGTTCAGTATAATAGTATCAATAATATGTACTTGCACAAAAAATATGAATCTAGTACCACAACTTCTTCAATTCCAAACCGGCATTTTTCATAATTTTTTTGCGTCTCTTTTTTTCATAGATTGTTTTTTTAATTTAAAAATTTGAAAAAATTCTATAATGTGTGGCTGGCTAACTAAAGAGTCTCTGATTTTTCTCAATATTTTTTATATACGCAGATGAGACAAATTAAACAAAAATATGATTTTTTTATTTTTGCCAATTACTACCCCCTAGTCGAGATATACCCTCTCAGTCGACATACCCTCTCTTAATTGTTTGGTTTAAAGTTAAACCAGCCTCCTGATAGAGCATAGATAATATGGCAATGGATCTCGGCCAGCATAGGTAGGATGAAGTAGGCCTAGGGGGCAGTACGTTGGAATACGGGACGTCTCATCTATCGTTGAAAAACACCACAGCAGAGACTTTGATGGTAGCCCCGAAACAGGACATTTAATTAGGTGCTTCACCACTTGAGCCGTCGAATTAGATTATTACTCCGTTAGTTCAAAAGGGGTAATTACCAAGAAAGGAATAGTTTAGTGTCTTGAAGGATAACTACGAGGCAACACAAATCTTCTTTTCTTCTTCTTAACCTGCAGCTTCGAGTATTCTGAGTTTCCACACCAACGAGTACCTGCTACCTAGTAAAATCTTTAAATATAACAGCTTGAACTGAGAAACAAACACCTGAGAAAATTGGACTGTGCATGCATTTAATGACACTGGTTTAAATTAGAATTCAGAAGTGCTACGAAAAATCACACTATCGTGCTTGAAACCTTATTACCTCTGGTATCGTTCTAGTTTTGCATCCTAAGCGGCAGTATTTGGTAGCGTACAATTAAGAGTGACGTGCTAACACTAGGCGCGTAACAATAATTGTGTCCGCACAATAGAGTGTTAATCTACTGCACCGCAACTACTTAAAGGCCTGTGGTAGCTACGGTTCAGAGTAAGGTCGCATAGTTATCGATTTAGCGCACTGAAAGGCCTAGCATACATCATATACGGTAACGAGGCCCCATTTATGTTTGATATCGAACAATAGATAGAGAAAAAGGTAAAAACATTTATACTTCTACAGTCCTCATTTATTTGTTCATACTTAACAGAAATATTAGTTCAAGTGGCATTTTTATTCATCATGTCAACGTAGTTAATATTATATGTATGAATGAGTACAATGTTAATGGTTTTGAAAAAGTGCCGCTATTATGGGACTCTGTGTAAAATTAGGATTAAAAGTTAAAATTATCGCCTAACATTAAGAAGTCGCTTGCTCTTTTCTCCTTTTAAGATAATTTGGGTAAATAAATGTTGCATCAGTAGCACCATAATATCCATGGGTTCATCTGTAGCACTTTATACGTTGAATCCATTAGTCGCCATAAGCCTGACCACAGCGTGGTCTTTAGAATAGAAACGCGAACAAAATAGGCACTCTAAATTCTGATTCGGAATTGTTTTCGTTGTCAGTTTGCTTCAATAGACGCGTCTCATGTTAAGGACAGCGTAGGGTCTCACAATAGGAACATATATTCGAAGAGAGGGGTTTAGTTAATCTAACACGGGAACATACCGAAGTGACAATCACCGACTTTGATGAAATTGAAGTATAATGTAGTTCTCATAAAAATATTTGACACGTACTTTTTTATCGGTAATCGCACGTGCTAAAGGGGTGAAAATCGCCCCCAAACTTGGGATAGCTAAATCGACTTCGACGAATATCTCTCGGAAACTACGAGAGATAGAGCAATTGTTTAAATACATGAAATTAGTATCTTTTTACGACAAATTTAACGGTGTAAATTATTTTGTTGAAAACCCATTTGTTTAAATAATATATTGAAAAATGTCGTGCTTTTGATCGTTTTCCAATTAAATGTGAATAAATTTTCTTGAATATTTGATTATAGAAACTATGCATCTAGGCAAAAACTGCGGGTAAATTGGGATTTTAACTTTAGCATTACAAAAAAGATATTGCATTTGAAATTTTCTTGTTTTATGTGTACAGTAGAAGAGTACCCGAGTTGTTCCTTGTTGCTTAAATATGTGGTAGATCTGAAAAGAATTATTTTATTATGAGACACTCACTGCAGTTTTTAAACAAAAAAGACCAATTTTCATAAATTACTAAATGTATTTTTCACAGTAGTGATACTCCCCGAAGAAGTGATTAAAACACAAACGTTTCTTGCACCATGAACATTTCAAGGCGACAACATCGTCGAAACAATTTATTATGTCAAAGTACAAATCTGTGAAGCATAACTTCACAAGGCTTTCGAACTCTTATGGTCTATTATGTACGCATCCACATCGAAATCACGCATATTAAAGCATGTGCTGGTACCTAGGGCAGGATAATTTTATAATATTATTCCGCGTATACAGGGTATACCACGTAATACTTTTCACGATTTTTCAAGTACTTGGGATAATCTGACAAAAAAATATTTTAAATAAAAGTTGATCAGTTTCCGATTGGCTATACATTGCAATAAAAAAGTTCGAACATTTTTTTTATTATTGTTAAGGCCACAGGTGGAAGGAAGGTCTTCCTTTTTCTAAATGGCACCTTGTACTTTTGATTTAACAGTATTATAGCATGTATCAAAACGAAATCAACAACCTAGTATACCATTACCTTCGAATGACCTTGAAGGCAAAGAAATGAAAATTTCAACAAAAAATGACAATCTGCTTGAATGGGTGATAATAATTTGTGTTTATCATTAAGACTCGAAATTGTATTCAATTCAGGAACCTTGACTAAATGTTGTATTACTAGAAACTTATCTAGGAACTTGTTTGCGAACTATCGACAATTCATAGCAAAGAAAAGATATCAACATGTGAAGGCTTAGCTATTAAGGTAGTTGGTGAGTAGAACTTAAAACAGTTCTTCTGTTTACTCTTGACTTGTCATGACAGCAAATCGTAGCTTAATATTAACTTGGAGAAAATGTATTTCAACAGAGAAAACATTGATACGTTGCTAATACTTGGCGAATGTAAAAGAAATGCACGTGAAGCAGCATATTTGTATACTGCCAAGTACCCAGAGACGCGCCAACCATATGCACAAACATTCTACAATATTGAAAAAATTTACGAAGTTATGGAGAATTTCAAAAGAAAAAGAGAAGCAAACCATCTAGAATTACAACCGAAGACAATGCCAGTACTGTTTTGGCACATGTAGAAGAAAATCCACACACTACCGTTCGTGCAATTAGTGCTGACACTGGTTTATCCAACAGTTCATTTCACAGGAACACAACAAAATAATTATCATCCGTACAAAATGAGCAAAGTACAAAATTTACATGAAACTGATTCACAACATCGCCTTCATTTTATATCTTAACTACTGATTTCACACGAACATAACCCTGAAGTACTAACCTTGAAGGAATAGATTCTACCAGGACATGTATGAGTATGTGTTAAATGATTAAACACGGTTTGTACACTAACACAATTTATTGTTATTTGGGTACGGTTTCAAGCTCTACAAAATAAGACGACTAACGTGCGTGACGTGCTCATAGCGTATCTTCTTACTGACTCTCCCGTGAGCGCCGAAGCTTCTTGAAGGCGATTCCACAAACTATGTTCGACCAATTGACGACTTCTAATTGAGTTTTAGCGAATCGTATTAATAGCCCGGACTTTTTACCGGTTTCCGGTGGTGGTACGTGAAAGTAAGGATGGACGCCAGTTTGCACTTTTGGTAGCCTTCGGAAATTTCCGCAAGGTAAGAGTGCACATGTTGCAATTCGCCGGAGACCTGGTGGCCTCGCACCCAGAACGTTCTGGAAACTTAGGTTTTACGACGTGTGCAATTAACCGTCGAAGCTCAAGTCTAAAATCATTTAAAATATAGAAAATAAATAAAAGTTTCAGAAAAATACAACAGTTTTCTTCGACGGCTTTCCTAACACGTGCGTCGCAAACCGTGCTACACAGCTGCAAACCGGCTGGCCAAATGTAGCTGGTCGCTACAAACTACATTCTATGGACGGATGAATGCAAATTTTCTAATAATGGTGTAATTAACCGTCACAATCATCGTTTCTGGTCAAAAGACAATCCTCAATTGTTCAGGGAACATAATCTTCAACAGAAATTTGTAGTGAATGTTTGGCGTGGCCTAATACACGGTCATGTATTTCGACCTTGTTTTTATGGACATAATTTAACATCTCAAATCTATTTAAATTTTGTTTCCACGCAACTTCAAACATTGATATAAGACCTTACAGATGATATTCAGCAGCGTATTTATTTCCAACAAAACGGTTACCCACTTCATAATGCTCGAATCGTTCGTAATTACCTAAACCTAAAGTTTGGAGAACATTGGTTGGATACTTATGGCCCTATTGCTTGGCCACCATGATCCCCTGATTTGTCACCACTTGATTTTTGTTATGGAGTCATTTACAATCGATAGTTTATGCTGTTCCAATACTGAACTTTATGCCGTGCCTTGTTGTCGAACGATGGTTTCCGAATGTCACCAACACGACACGTCGCGAACTCCGATGCGTGGATTTACTACTACCAGGGGTTGTAAATTCCTAGATACCTTTTGGAGCGCACCGGTAGATCCCGACACTGCTCGCCAAATTAATCTTAAGCAGTTATTTGAAAATGCGTGAACATAGTTCGGACTGCCGAACGTGAGAGAGTATATGTATATTCCGTAGAATATACATCCCTCGTCGATTGGACTTGTTGGCAATATTGCTCGATAGCAATGCGACTTTAACGATAGAGCCGTGGTGTTCTTGCGGGTGATGCGTCTGGTAGTTGAGACGGTTCTCGTGTTCACTTCTCGACGGTCGAAGTGTTTCTTTTTTTCAGAAGGAAGTCTGACGGCGACTTCCTCTTTGTGTGCGCTGATTGGTCAAAACGAAACGGTAATTTTTACCAATCAGCGCACAGGTCCCGGATCCACCACTCTTCCGATGCGCCCGAACCGCGGTATTTCCCCGAAGAACTGAGGCGATATCTGGAAACGCGAGGGTTCTGGGAATTTTAGCCGCGGTGGGAAATTCCTCTAGGTCCCGTGAGTCGGCTTCGCGTACCGTTACAATATGGCCGGGACCCTCCGGAAATCCAGGTTTATGGTATTTGTCGATTATTGAGGATGACGAGAGTAATTTAAGTGGCAACGTTTTTCCCGCACGTGAAATAAACTGCTTGCAGACGGCAAGCAATTTAAACGAAATGCTCTCCCATAAAAATAATCTTTTTCCCCGAGATACGTGCCATAAACTTTGCCAAAATTTCCATGCGCGTTGTTCCGTGCGACGGAACGAATACAAAATGAATATTTAAAGCAGCAAATCCGTACAGCACTCGAAGAAGTTCGCTACGACTGTATCGTAGGACTAACCAATGCAAACTTACTGCATCCAGCAGATTTGTGCCCACAAGAACGTGGGTTTCAATTAGAACATTTGATGTGACATTTTCACGAAATAGTTGCGTTCATTTAATCAAGCTTCCTGAATTGAATGTAATTTCAAGTCTTCATATTAAACAGAAGTTATTATCACCCATTCAAGCAGATTGTCATTTTTTGTTGGTTTTCATTTCTTTGCCTTCAAGGTCATCCGAAGGTCATGGTATACTAGGTCGTTGAATTCGTCTCGATACGGGCTGTAATATTGTTAAGTCAAAGATACAAGGTGCTATTTTTAAAAATGAAGATGGCCTTAACAATAATACAAAAATTTCGAACTTTCTTTTATTGAAATCTATAGCCAATCGAAAACTGTTCAACTTTAATTTAAAATATTTTTTGTCAAATTATCCCAAGTACTTGAAAAATCGTGAAAAGTGTTACGTGGGACATCCTGTATAAGTTCAAATTGTAGTTTAAATTAATTGTCAGTTGTTTTCAGAGCTACGGCGTACTTAAGAAGCGAGGGACAACTCAGTTCGTCTACTGTGCACATCAAACAAGAAAACTTAAGAAAATATAGTAACTTTTTTGCAATACAAAAATAAAAATTCCAATTTATCCGTAGTTTATGCTTGAATGCGTGGCTTCACCCCTTTAACACGTTCGACTGCCGATAATAAAAAATACGTGCCAAATATTTTGATGAGAACTACATTATACCTCAATGTCAACAAAATTGGTGATTGTCACTTCACTATGTTCCCTTGTAAGAACAGGTTATTAATGTTTCACTTAGCAGTTTTAATCTTTACCAAAGTAGTGGACCTCTTTTTAAAGATTTTATGGGATCTCATATTGGGTATTACAGGCGCCCAAGGAGAAGGCACACATCCTATAAGGATGAAACTACACAGTGGAAAGAGGAATCCTCTGCTCACTCCACCCAATTTCCACTAAAAAGTCGGTGCATTTCATTTTCTCGCGTTTGCTTCGTTCGCGTGCTTTGTTACGCGAGAGACTTCCATACGTGACCTTCCCGCCTAAAAACAACGCGCCGCGTGCTATTTTGATCGGGACGTCAATCAGCACTGTGAGTAGGGATTCCCCTTTCCCCTGTGTAGTTTTAGCTTGTTGGATGTACGTCTTACCCTGTGGCGTCTAAAATACATGTCTCATGTTCGGTAGATTCGGTTCGGTAGGCACATGTTATCCTACCGCATCATTTGCGTGGTTCAAAATAATAGTGGTCTAACTTCGATTATTGACTTTTTTTATTACTGATCACTATTTATTGAAGAAAAGGCAGAGTTCATGAAATGTTTCATTAAATAATGACAAAAGATATGAACAAAAATTTTCTTTACTTACTTCTCCAAATATCTGTAATTCTAGTGTTGACATTAGGTTTACGGAACGCGTCAATTTGACACATTTCAAATTTCATATTTAAAGTTGTAGGGGTCATGAACATTATTTTCAAGCAGCTTATATTAACTTTAATCCATGTAATAATATCTACACACATCCAAGTTCATTTCTCCCCAGGACTTTATAATTTCAAACACTTGTATGTGATATACCTGCTTTTTAAAAAAAATTCCATGGATAGCTACACAAAAAGGTTCGTAAGCCTAATGTTAAAAACAACCGTGTGGATGGGTTTCGTCAGATTATTGAATTACTAGAATTTGTTAACCTTACTGTTCTGTGGTGAACGTAAAACATAGACGAAAACCAAGTACCAGTAGAGCGAAATTTATGGGTAGGTGTCCCCGAACAAGAAAAGGTATTGCATGTGGCCTGAAAAGAGACAATTCTCTAAATTGGGGACGTTGCGCATTGAGGAAACTGTCCTAATTTTCTTATTACTTTTCTATCTGTTCTTGTCTACGTCCTCGAACGTATTTGAGAGCGGAAGTTCAGGGAAGTCTTTATTGAGTCAGTTCCAGTACAGTAGAATTTACCAGCTACAGTTAACGATTAAGGTTCAACCATGGAGCAGTTATAGGTGTTTTAGTACAAACAATTATAGGCATTTATACACGTATTCACTTTCATGTTGCAGTGAAATAAATTCAAAGCTCATCGAGGCATTAGTCTACTAAGAGCGTTTATTAAATACAGTAGCTTCTTCCCTGCCACTTCGGCTTGTTCTTTGAAGCGAGTAGAAGACCATGGACCATATACTACATTGCTATAGACAAGACAACGAATGGCAAATCGCATCATTTTCGTTCTCTATGTTAAAAAGCAAATACCTTCATCTGATAGATTGGACTCTTTTACCTTTGCATCTAACTCTACAGCATCACAACCCAGCAAATGGAGCTAGTAAAAAGTCCAGTAAATTGATGAATCGTAGATATTTTTTTTTATTTTTAAAGAAGCACCATTTTTTACTTTATAAAACTAATATTTTGATTTGAAACTCTTGTTTTATAAAATCACCAGGTGCACAAATCGTCCACCTACTGGTAATTCGGATTATAAATACACTTTTCATCGTTTTATGCTTGAATAAATCAATTTTCTTACATACAGCTTTTATTTCCTTTAAGTTTTGACGTTTTTTTAACGAGAAACGTGTTTAATTATTTCTTTGAAGACAAACATTTCTAAATGAAATTCGCCCGCCAGTAGACTTGAAAGAACAGCCGCTGCCTAGTGTTCGATTTATTTGGAATTCGGAAGATAATTCATAACTTCTAAACTAATCCATTTTGATCTAAGGTCCCTAATATTTTTTTAAAGAGAATAAAATGATACATCGATTAACGAAAAAAATACAATTTTGCTGAAAACGTTAAGGTGATCTGTATCCTTTTACTAAATAAATAATTTGTTGTTAACTTTTTTTAATGAAATTTATTACCGTATAATTAGTAAACTAACTTTTGTTTAAATTTGCTCATATTTGATGCTCATAAATAGGCACTTCAGAAGTATACGAATGTATATTATTATATTTATTATAACACTCATAATTAGGCTATATACTTTAATGCTACACTATACATGTATTATACTGTAATAATTATATTTATATACACTATATAAGAGTTCAAAATTATTATATATATGTCTAACGCTTGGAAAACTTGTGAGATTCTTGGGCTTGCTCACTCCGTAATTGCTCTTCTAAGACTGAAGACAGCATTTGTTGCAACAAATGCCTATACATTGTATGTATAAAGAAATCGTAAGAAGAACAAATGTTTGGGCAAAGCATCCTATTGCTTTAAAGAACTTTCAAGGGTTTTTACGACGTGACACGCAATGCACGCAGCGATCGTTGCAGGACCCCTCGGCTTCGGACGCGTTAATAAAGATTTCTGCTGTTTTTTTTTTCATTTTGGGCAAAGTTGAGCAAATAAACTTGATCTCTATTTAAAGTTCAATGTGTTGAGAACTAATACACAAAAAATCAAGCAGGTTCTTTTTGGTACTTTTTCTAAATCTCAACTCAAGGCTGATAAATATTTAACATCAAAAACTGAGGCAAATTCTTAATACTTCGAAAAAAAAATTTGTTGGGCAGTTTGGAAGGTCCTATAATACTAAACATAACTTATAAGAATCAAATTAATCAAATAAACATTCGGAAAATGAGACATATTTGGAAAAAATATATTGATTTTTATTGATTCAGACTTCAGTTTTAACAATGAATTCACATATTCTATACAAATTATGGGTAATATTACAAAGTACATTACGTTACTAACAATTTACCACATAAATTTGTTTAGATTATATATTGTGAATATTTGACTTTTCTGCCTCGAATCGAATACTGTGCGCCACACAGCAAACGTTTAGAATTCTTATTCCATGCAATCTCATGTGAAAATTCCGAGCGATGTATTGTGTCCATTTCTGTTTCTTGCTTTGACTTGACACAGACTTAGTCGCTCGCTTTGCAGTAACCTAAACAACTGGCGTTCGACAGAGTCACCGCGTCAAGTGATAGTGAGGAGTAGAAAAGGACAGAATACAGGGTGTCCCAGAACTATCGGAAGAGCCGAAGAGGGGCGATAGCTGAGGTGATTCTGAACACCTTTTTCCTATGCGAAAATGTTGTTTGAGGCTTCGTTTTTAAATGGTTAACGAAAAACATTGACTAATCAGAGCGCACGTAGAGCCCGCGCTCAGTGACGGCGCACGACGCGTCGTGCTAGGTAGCGACGTACGACCGTCGCCCCGAACAGAACGCGCTGGTATAGCACGAAGCAAAAGTTAACGTCGAATTATTCATTATTTATTAATGGAAATTAACTAAAATACAATCGAAACCAATTTGTCGTTATCAGTTGAAGAAAAAAGAATTAGAATCGACTGACTAACGAGTCTATCAAGTACGACGTATGTTACATTTTAAACAATTCACCAACTATTGGAATTAGTCTTACCTGTTTCTCCAGAAATGAACCTGCTTCGACGAAAATGGGTCACTGTCATTCTACCGATCATTCGAAAACGTAACACGAACTACACAACAGCTGATTTTACGATCAGGTCAACGAACTCACTGCACTTGACACAGCTTACCACTTGAACGATAACCGTCACTGGATCATTCTACCGATCCGGATCATTCGAAAACGTAACACGCGGTTCACAACAGCTGATGATCCACGGCCAGGTCGGTCATCTCACTTCACTTCCCGAATTTTACTTTGCTGCACGACCATTGTAATTTTTACGAGGGCGTAACACAACCTTCTGCAAAAATTTTAGGGGGTGATTCTACGGGCCAAAATAAAGCGAAAATCAAGAACGACAATTTTGCATTTGAGGCTTTGTTAACAAGATACCGGTGTTTGAAAAACCGGGCAGCTGCGTTCAGTGGCAGTCATTCGCTACATGGAAGAGAAACCATGACCTACCGCACCGTGTAATCTGATACCCAAAAGGCACACGTTTTACGTCGCACAGCATTCAACCTGCTTACTTGTAAAAATCCACATGGGCATATCGAAACCCGCCCAATGGGATTATCAAGTAAAAAGGGTGACGGCCTTCAATCCACAATTTTTCACGAGGGATCCAACTACTAACATCCAAATACTATGCGTACACGCGACTGTCCTATCTGCGAGTGTCCACGATTTGCACTAAACTTATTATTGCACTAGAATGCTTAAATCGTTCCGCATCCGACGCCGTACAAGCAGCAACTGTCTCGATCGACTAGAAATAATGATCTACCGATGCATGCCGAATCGTCGGGAGTCGTATTTGCGTCGTCAGCAGAAAAGGGCAACACTGTTGCCCCTTTCTACGGCTGAAAGAATAACAAATGCCGCCGAACGATTTACCTAGACGCGGTTCCCGACGATTCGGCATGCATCGGTAGATCATTATTTCTAGTCGATCGAGACAGTTGCTGCTTGTACGGCGTCGGATGCGGAACGATTTAAGCATTCTAGTGCAATAATAAGTTTAGTGCAAATCATGGACACTCGCAGATAGGACAGTCGCGTGTACGCATAGTATTTGGATGTTAGTAGTTGGATTCCTCGTGAAAAATTGTGGATTGAAGGCCGTCACCCTTTTTACTTGATAATCCCATTGGGCGGGTTTCGATATGCCCATGTGGATTTTTACAAGTAAGCAGGTTGAATGCTGTGCGACGTAAAACGTGTGCCTTTTGGGTATCAGATTACACGGTGCGGTAGGTCATGGTTTCTCTTCCATGTAGCGAATGACTGCCACTGAACGCAGCTGCCCGGTTTTTCAAACACCGGTATCTTGTTAACAAAGCCTCAAATGCAAAATTGTCGTTCTTGATTTTCGCTTTATTTTGGCCCGTAGAATCACCCCCTAAAATTTTTGCAGAAGGTTGTGTTACGCCCTCGTAAAAATTACAACGGTCGTGCAGCAAAGTAAAATTCGGGAAGTGAAGTGAGATGACCGACCTGGCCGTGGATCATCAGCTGTTGTGAACCGCGTGTTACGTTTTCGAATGATCCGGATCGGTAGAATGATCCAGTGACGGTTATCGTTCAAGTGGTAAGCTGTGTCAAGTGCAGTGAGTTCGTTGACCTGATCGTAAAATCAGCTGTTGTGTAGTTCGTGTTACGTTTTCGAATGATCGGTAGAATGACAGTGACCCATTTTCGTCGAAGCAGGTTCATTTCTGGAGAAACAGGTAAGACTAATTCCAATAGTTGGTGAATTGTTTAAAATGTAACATACGTCGTACTTGATAGACTCGTTAGTCAGTCGATTCTAATTCTTTTTTCTTCAACTGATAACGACAAATTGGTTTCGATTGTATTTTAGTTAATTTCCATTAATAAATAATGAATAATTCGACGTTAACTTTTGCTTCGTGCTATACCAGCGCGTTCTGTTCGGGGCGACGGTCGTACGTCGCTACCTAGCACGACGCGTCGTGCGCCGTCACTGAGCGCGGGCTCTACGTGCGCTCTGATTAGTCAATGTTTTTCGTTAACCATTTAAAAACGAAGCCTCAAACAACATTTTCGCAAAGGAAAAAGGTGTTCAGAATCACCTCAGCTATCGCCCCTCTTCGGCTCTTCCGATAGTTCTGCGACACCCTGTATATCGTCCGCAATTTTTACATGGAATTCCATGGGATAAGAGTTCCAGACGTTTAGGGGGCGCTTTATTCTTTCAAGTCTACTGACGGGCGACTCATCCTGTACCTTGCTTCGTTGATATAAAAATGCTATTTCAGATTCATCTTACGTGATCTGAAAAAAACAACTGTAAATTATAAATATGGCTCTTTTATGATCTGTTAAAGTCGTAGCGACTGCTTTTAGTTATTAGCTACTACATGCAGGGTCTATTGTACGATTCGTACTAGTAGGTTTGTTTCTCTTAAGAACTTCATGGGGTCCCCCGCCATCTTTTTATTCATGTTGCTCTTCAGTTGCGAGCGGGTATTGAAACGGTCACGTTTTTTCCCGTATTACAGATAGTATAGGAGCAAATGTTGTACTTGTAATTAGTCACAGTCGGTACAAGGAGATAGATGTCCGGCTCTCAATTTGGATGTAGCCACCTACTCCATCCTTGATAGTCTGCACAGGTCTTTCGGTCTTGCTTACAAATATATGCAATATGCATATAAATAGGTTGCTTGTATGAGGTTTACCACTAGCTATAGTGTGAAATCTGATTAAATCCTTAAGATTGTATGCTTTTGTGAAGTCGGCCGTTTTATATTATTATACATACTAAGTTTCATACTTGCCTCTTCCTGCTGTAGTAATGACGAAAGTAACTGTGGTAATTATGCAATTATAGCGTCTTCTCACAATTTTGGATATTTTATTGCAGTTTTTAAAGGTTTATTTCGTTGCCGAAAGAATCCAATCGGTGGAGGCGAAAGAAATGATATAGTTTTTGCCATTAAAAAAGAAAAACGTGTAATTAAAAACCTATATTGAATCCTCTAAGAGGACAATAGCTCCAAATCGAGGAGTTGGCTGTGCACACAATGGAAAGTGGAAAATGCGATTATGGAATTAGACCTTTGCAATCTCCAGACGAAAATTCAATCCAAAGTATTTGCAGATACACGAAAGCTAAAGTATCGGAAGAGACTTGTGCAGTTTGTAAAACAATTAACAATGAGTTTTAAAGCTAGTCAATATTCAGAAAATAAAGCGTACTAAACAACATGATTTTAATTACACTATTCTTTTATCTTCTTTTTTGCTGTACATTATGTCGACATTAATGTAACATTAATACTGAAAAATTGGTACTACATCGAACAAAATCTACTGTATCATACTACCACTATGAAATGGTTTTTTTTTCTTTTTACTGAAATGTTTATATCAGAATAAGTAACCGCAACAACGGATTTAAAATAAGACGTAAACAAAAACCATACCAGAACATAGAGGATATCCCAGAACTCTTGTAAGAGCCTAGAAGGGGTGATTCCTTGAAGTGATTCTTAGCAACCTTTTCCTTTTCCTTTGCCAAAACTTTGTTGAAGGTTTATTTTTGAATTGTTAATACTTAAGCAAAGTTTTGGCAAAGGAAAAGGTTGCTTAGAGTCACCCTTTCCCGGCTCTTACAGAAATTCTGGGACACCCTGTATAGAATTAAAAATTGCACGCGGTGGCTTACTTGTTACGCGCATACGTTGAAGTTGTATCTGTTACTACCGAAAATACGTAAATATGACTAAAAATGCATAATATATGTACAGGGTGTAACGAAATGTTGTGTAATGACTTCTCGAGATGCTTATATACTATTAACATCATTATTTCAAGAACCTGGTTCAGTTGCGACCCTTTACTTTGATACTTTAAATGATGTGTAGAATAGGATAGGATTGAAATAATTCTTAACCTCAATTTTTAAAAGTCAAGGGCAATTTTGCGTGGAGATTTTTTCGCAAATGATCACCGATCCAAAACATGTACGATCACTTGGATAAGCCATGACACAAGTTTTTGTTACACTCTGTATATCCCGGGAGGAACAAAAGCTCTGTCCGATAGAATGTCTCTATTGTTTGTAACAAAATAAAAAAATGTTTCAAATAAAAGTTAAATAGTATCGACGGAAAACGTTAACTGATGTAACTAGTATCTTCGCAAGTGAGGACGTAGTATCTTCATAAATGAGGACGTATAGAGGACGTTTGAAGGTCAACCTTGTTTTCTTAAATGTATTATTGTATTTAATAATGTATATAATAATGTATTTTTCCATA
Source organism: Holcopasites calliopsidis (assembly GCA_023838395.1). Taxonomy (NCBI): domain Eukaryota; kingdom Metazoa; phylum Arthropoda; class Insecta; order Hymenoptera; family Apidae; genus Holcopasites; species Holcopasites calliopsidis. Next base: position 37,652 of record JALHAQ010000070.1, read on the forward strand.
GAAAAAGTATTGGGGGTGCATAACAGTTCCACTGCATTAAAGGTGAACTTTCTCTAAAACTAATCAGTTTTCTATCATGTTACTTTGATACTTTTTATGAAGAATGGCGAGCTGAATCGATCTGTGCAATTAAAAATATATGACTCCGTTCAAGAAAACAAAGTTGACCTTCAAATGTCCTCTAAGCGCCTACTTAAGAAGATAATAATTACATCAGTTAATGCCCTCATCGATATCACTTAACTATTGTCCGAAACATTTTTCTACAAAAAGCATAGACATTCCACCGGACAGAGTTTCTATTCCAACCAGTATGTAGTTCAAGTACTTCGCTTACCCATAATAAAACAATTCGTATACAAAACTGCAATAATTACAGTTTATTGCCATTTTTCTTTTCTGTAACACCCTCTTCCTTACATCATTAGGTATTACAATTGCGGTAGGCGTTAAATACATTTCAAGAAATAAATTTCCTTCGAATCACGTTTCTTGTATGTGGATAAGATGTATTCAATAACATCTATGGATTGAACATTTTAAGAATGATCCACGAATACACACAAGTAATATTTTAGTGTTCAATAACATAATAAATTTGTGTGTAAATACATATATTAAATACATTGAAGACGTAATAGCAGATGACAACATAACGATGCCCATTAAAAATTCACTTACATAATGTATAACACGCCAACAATGTAATCTAAACGATCAACAGGTTCTCTTCAACTTTATTCCAGCCAAGATACTTGCTGACGAGTTTGGCAAGTAACGACCTTGCCATTGGTCTTCTGGTTACACCCTTCGGTTTTCTACCCGCTGTGTATGGATGTTGGCCTTACGGTGAAATCGTCTGCCAAATACAGGTAATGATCAAAATGCTTATTAACCTTTTTATACATATAAATACAGCAAAACCTCGAATCCAAACAAAACCAATGCGCCTCTATAGAACTGCGTCCTGTGTTAAAAGATTTATATGATTTACTGGCTAAAAAGATACGTGACTTATGAACTTTTATGCAGTATGGCATCTGCTTCTATTCATTTGCATAAATATGCTTAAAATGCATAAACTATCACGCAATGAAGGCTGTGATTCTGTTATTCCAAAGTCCTACTATCCGAACATGTTTTTCTTCCTATTAGTTTATAATCGAGGTTCTATTGTACTGCTTTCTATACAGTGCACGCATTAATGTTGCGTTCTTGTTTTCCGTTCCGGGAGATCGATTTTCTGTATATTATTACATTTGAAAACTTGAAGAATAAAGTCTATTTGTATACAACGGTGCCGTGGCCCGGACCGAAATCGGTACCGTAGTTCCAAATGGAGCAGTTTATACTTCATCCGTGCCGTGCCCTTAATCGTTCGGGGCCCGCACGTACCACGATCACAGTTTCTAGCCTCTGATATTTGTTCGTGGACCGAATGGGGCACGGGTAACCCCTTGAGAAGGTCGCCTTCAAGAAACCAATTTCGCTCCCTTGGCGTAACCCTATTCTTTCGAGTGGTTACGATCGTCACGTTGACTTATAACTAATTTTAATGAATTCGTGAAATATATGCAATTAGAATGACATAAAACACGATATAAATCGCATAGCTATCCGTTATATTATACAGGATGTTTCGCTACCTCATGTAAATATTTTAAGAGATGTTTGCTGATGCGATTCTGAACAACTTTCTCCTTTGCTAAAATGTTAGTTAAGACTTCTTTTTTCAATTATTAACGAGCACGCTCTGGTTGGTCAGTGTTTTTCGTTAATAATTAAAGAACGAAGCCTTGACTAACACTTTGGTAAAAGAAAAAGTTGTTCAGAATCGCCACAGCAATCACGACAATAGTTGCATGAGGTAGCGCAACACCCTGCATAAGCCGTCAAAGTGAGTGTCCTCTTTTTTAACGCTCCTTTGTATGCATAGTTCACTGTAACTTTATAATCCAAGTTCACGATGTATATGACAAGTTCATTTCAGGTCAATGTATTGAAACATTAGTAGATGATTCTGTTGTGTAGTTCGCTGATCAATCTATTTGCGGGTATACAGAGTGACTAGAAATGTGAATACACAGAAAAGCACACCGAATTGAATAAAAATATACATAGTTAATAAACATACATTGAACAGTCCATGTCTTTGAAAATATTTCTGTAATTTTTAAATTTAAATTATATTACAATTCAATTTAAAGAAGAAATTGTAATTACAGTAGATTCTCGATGTGCGAGGATTTCCTATCTCCACGAGAGCGAGGACAAGTTATTCCTATCATCGAGTCCGCTACGTCTTTTGGTCCCCGTGACACACCACTAAGTTGATAGCTGGCCAAGAGTCCAAATATTTCTGATTTTGTTGTTCTTTTTTACAGACAAAAGAATCATAAAGACCTATGAACCTTGGCCCCGCCTGGGCAAATGTGCGTGAAAACAAGTTGGCATCTGTTCCACGATAAACCAGTACCTTAGGCCTCGATATTTTCTCGTTCATCGAGAGTCTACAGTACATATCTACAGGGTTCGGCTACTGCATGTCAATGATTTAAGGGGTAATTGCTGAAGTGATCCTGAACAACGTTTTTCCGTACGAAAACGCTGGTTAAGGCTCCGTTTTTTAATTATTGATCGAAAGACATTGGCCAATCGGAGCGCGCGTAGATCGCGCGTTCATTTGAGAAGGTGTTCAAGCCCGCGGTTGAGCGTACCATGATCGTCTCTCGGCTAAGTGCGCGCTCTGATTGTTCAGTGTTTTTCGTTAATAATTAAAAACGAAGCTTTAATCAGCATTCTCTTACAGGAAAACATTGTTCAGAATCACTTCAGCAATCACCCCTTAAAATATTGGCATGCAGTAGCCGAACACCCTGTATATATCTGCAGAAAAATGATACTAGGAGGTGAAAAAAATTAACAAAGACCCACTTCTAGTGATTTACTTAGAGAATCTTCCTTGCAGATTTTCAATCGCTCATTTCGGAAAGATGTTCACATTTTGTAAGCACGTAGTTGGACAAAATACACAACGGAAAAATGCTGTAGATGGAAGTCAGAAAATATCAAATTATTAAAAATATATTCCGTTTTGGTGTATCCAAATTAAACTGTTGTAAACAGAATTCGAAACATTTGTATTTTTTCACAACAATTTTTGCAAACGACAGTACGAATAACACATAAACTGTTGGACTGTGTAACTGTTTTGCGCTTTCCCACACACATACACACGTCTATAGTAGTAGAACACAAACGTGTATCTGCGTATCATTCAATGACATTAAAATTATTGAAATTAAATTAAACAGTGACATAATAAAATTAGAATTTCTCATAAACTCATGGTTTTTCGATACATGTAGGTTAATACTTTTTTTTGTAGAATATACCGAGATACACCGCTTAATGCATCAAACATTATGTGTTTCCATTAAAAAAATGTTGACGTTCATGTGTCTTTTACGCGTCCACATATAGACAAACCAGCTATACCAAATTACCTCGCCTTCGAAAACATACAAGTTCTATTGAAAACATTCCCTGATGTCCAAGTCAAGCAGGTCAACACGTTAACCCGGCCAAAATCGAGACGAGTTTCGCTGTCGACATGCAGCGCCACATTAAAAGCCTAATGGCGGTCAACTTTTCACAGCATACGTTATGTCGAACTGTCGGCTCGCAATTTTGGGAAACGTGCAAAGAGAAATTTGTCCAAGTGAAGTGGATATAAAAGAAGATGTCCTCCGATGTTCTCCTACGGCTTTGAAAAGAAGCCGCCAGTTCGATAACCAACGAAACGCTGCAAAAAAATTAATCGCCATTGAGTTTTTAATGTGGCGCTGCGTGTTGACGGCGAAACTCGGCTCGATTGTGACCGGTGTTGCTGCCATTAGTCTCGCTAATGCCAACCTAGTGGCTTTTATGTTGTTTTTTTTTAGTAGTATGTCACAATTCTGAAGGTAGTTGTATTTAAAAAAAAATATGCTTTACGTAGAAATGCTAAGAAGTTTTCTAATACAACTTATTTATGCCACATTTAATATTATTTGGTTATGTCGCGGCTATATTAGGAATTAGCATTTAGCGGATGGCACAGAATGTCCAAATTATTTTATATTTTCTGCTGTACCGCATTAAGTCTTAGTACAGCAGCATCTCGAGGGATTTCCTAGCGGAAATCGAAGAAAAATGGATGGGAAATGTCAGCAGGCCGTTCATACCGTGCTAAGGAAATTATCACGACCAGGAATTTGCAGCTTTGCTTCCTGCAGGCGGTAGCCATTCCGGTATTTCTTCGACTACTCACAGCTTGCACAGTATCGAAGTTCTGATGAAATCTTAAGGTCTTCTTTTTTATTTTTTTTAAATTTTTTATATTTATTATATTTAATATCTTCATTATTATGTATAATAACAAAGTTGTGCACGATGAACTTTATATTTGCTTACTTTCTTCCTATTTATATTTCTTTATATTTACTTTTATTAGAACTTCATTCACCCAAGTATATTTATTTTATTTCCAAATAACTACGCGATTTCATCATACGTTTGTGTATTTCTGTCTGCTTATGCCACAAGAAAGATACCATAATCGCATAAAAGTGTAACACTCGCAATAATGACAACGTTGAAATGGAATGTAATATTTCTGCATTTTGAATGACTGTAATTCTCCGAAGGATTTCTTTTCGAAACCACCTTATCTTGTTCTTGCTGATTGGTAGCCAGCGTCAATCCTCGTGGAAGTAGCTATAAAAGATTGCAGGGCTGTGAATTGCTCGGTGGAACGATCGAGTAAAGTTCGTTTGTGGTGAAAATATTCGGTTAAGGTCTCTCGGGAGTGCCTGGAGGATAGCTCGAAACGAGGCCAGGGCGATCCTAACCCCTCCAGATTATCAGAGCTTTTTCCTGGCTGTACGCCAACGGTCACCATAGCAACCATCTTAAACGTATACTATCCCCTGACGCCTCCAGCATCGCACCCCTTTCTTCGAAGCCGCCGCTTTATGGATATACCGGCGTCACTGATTCATCGAATCACATTGTCGCCTTTGGCACATCGTATTTGAGACCACATCCTTGAATGAAAGAGGAAAGTGGTTCTCATTGGTACACGAAAGCTTTTACTTATTTAATATCGCATCGGCTTCATAGCTATTAACGACCGCAAGAAATTACAGTAAACTAATATATAAATGTGTACGCTAAATAAACAATATTCACTAATCAAAGGAGGATGTTAAAAGAACTGGGCATTTTTGGTATCGCCTGAAAACGAAAAACTCATGCGGTACCTTCAGGTGTGTCTTCCAAGGAACAAAAAATGTCCTTGTAGCTTTTTCGAAAAATGATGGGGAAATTGTTGAAAATGACTTCTACCATGTAAGCATGATAGACATCGGATTTTATGCAAACTCATATTTTTGAGAATGCAGTAAAAAAAGTAGAACTTTGGTAGAGAATTTACTAGATATTATAAGAAGCATAGTACTTTGTATATATTTTCACATTATGTGCAGTCTGTCTAATTTTGCATCCTTGAATTTTCTATAAATGCATAAAGATCCGGTGTCTAATGATAGTGATCAAACTCACCCATGCATTATATTTCATATTTCACCTTCTACTGCTTCGAATACTGTATCATTTTCAGAGCAATTAATGAGAAATCAACTGTTAAAAAAACTGGAGTTTCGAATCGTGCAAAATCGATGTATCATAAAATTATTGCTGCACGGGAACAACAACCAATAACGCGTCTACCGTCTTACTGATTGTAACTTTAGTAAATTGATGGTATTCGGTTTAAAGATAGGTAAGATATAAATACGTACCTGGAAATGTTTATTTGAAGCAATTATCGGAATTTAATTAGAAGAAAAAATCAAAACAAAATAGTTTTTAACGATAGTTTCAATATAGCGTGTGCTATTTTAAATGCAACGTTTTAAGCTAATATCGCAGTATAATAATAAGCAGTAGCGGCACTCCGTGTCGGTCCGTTTGATGTTGGTATCCGAGGTCACATGACAGACGGCCATGTTATTGGTGTAGTAGCCAGCGATGTTCTGATTGGATGTTGCTACGCTTCAAAATGACGCTGCGTGGTATGCGTGTGCACGAAGAAAACATATCTACTATGGAGGAAAACTGACGCCATCTTCTCGGCAGTAATATGGGGCATACGCTGTAACGTTTCATGGACACAATTTTTTGGAAATGTCGCTAACGGTTGCTCCTATACTGTGCAATACCTACAAGGTGGAACAAAAAAGGCGTAGGAGCCGGAAATGTGAGATTCCTCAAATGATATTGAACTTCTTCCTTTGCCAAGATGTGGTTTGTGGCTTCATTTTCGAATAATTAACAAACAAAATACTGAGCAATCAGAGCTATCACTGGGTTATTCTACAGATCTTGGCCATTCGAAGAAGAAACACATGGTGCACAACAGCCGATTTCTCGGCTGAATCAGTGAAACAACTTCGTTTCACAAAATTTCCATCATTGAACAATCACTGTCACTTTACACTTCAAGATTTGAATTTATGAAATCAGTTGTTGCCACTTATGAACAATTAGTTGCCCGGGAGGAACCGATTATTAGTAACTTCCAAGGGGCTCGATATGGCCACTGCTACTGCTAAATACACTTTTCCACGTTCGGCAATTTCCTTGTCTTGTTCCCGAGCGGGTAGTAACTCAGCGCTGCGGAAGGTTGAAGACACTGTTAGATATGTTTTATTACATTCTTTTTAATGCTATACCTTTTCCGGCGACTGGAAAATGTCTCCACTAAATTCATCACGGCCGTGTTTCCTGGTAACCGAAAAACTCTGCTAGCCAGCACATGGACCTCAAGGACCTTTTCACCATAAAGCGCGCCCCCCGTGACGATCCGTAACTCTCGCGTACTGTTCGGGGCGCCGGTCGAACGTCGCTACATAGCACTACACGCCGTGGACTGTTCCTGAGCGTGGACTCTACGCGCGCTCTGATTGCTCAGTGTTTTTTGTTAATTATTCAAAAATGAAGCCTCAAACCACATTTTGGCGAAGGAAAAAGTTGTTCAGCATCACCTCTGGAATCTCACATTTCCGGCTCCTACACCTTTTTTTGTTACATCCTATATATTCCCCTTCGATAGCTATATTGCACGAAGAATTTTGTACTTTTTAAACCAAATGAATCGTGTACCAAAACTAATAGAAGCAGAAAACATTAATGTGAGGCGAGCTCCGTTTCAACTTGTAGGTGTTAGAGTGTTACGAAGATCTTTGCCTATGGACCATGTATTTACATTAAATTGAGGACTTTGAATTACAAATTGCAACTTCAGTGTATTCAATTATCAAAAATATCAAATTGATGTGGAACCAAACAATAACATTTTATTCAAAACAGAGTTACGTTCCCAACACTCCAATAGTTAAAAATATTTTGTGTAGAAGTTGTTGAATAAAAGCAATATCGTATCGAGAGCCATTTTTCCACATACAGGTGGATGCAGGTGAGGAATCCGCGTTGCCGGCTGCGGTTCACATGTAGCAACGATACCGTGCTATTTTGGTTTCGCTGAATCAAAACTTTCAATTGATTCGCCTACTGATTTCCTGATAAATTATTTTTAGATTAGATTTAGAAGATGACACGTGACACTTAGGTGAGTTCGATTATTTCTTATATTCATAACCTAACTTCCCCATCAGTTTTCGGGAAAATGATAAGGGAATCCTTTTGTATCTTGAGAGAGACACTTGAAGGCCCTATTTGAGCTTTCCATTGACAGGCGATGCCGAAAATAACCACTTTTCTTGGTTCGTAAAATTAGATTAGATTGTGTTGTTCCCTTGCACTGCGTAGCAAGGTGTAGAAATGTTTCATCTTCCGCTCCACATCTACTACTACATATTATACGATACTCAATTAAACTAACCCATTAAGTAGCAAACGATAAATTAATGCAATTTTCAGAGTCACCTTCCAAGGCCATTTCTTACGGTCATTTTTTTGCAATGTCATAGTACTGCTAGATAGATAATACCATTCGTACAAAACTTCATTACCGATAAAAACTCGGCAGCTCCATTTTTCCAAACTGAACTTTTCAACTTTTCGCTTTCCTTCATCTTGTAGCGGTGAAACACTTTTCTTAGATTATAGGGGTGAATGTACCTAGTTGCCACAGGAAGCGAGCGCTAGGCACCGAATGAAGAGTGTTTGTGACGGAAAAGTTGAAGTGGACACTCAGGTTCAGATATTGAGTTGTGAGTGGAGCGTGCATATAGTCTGTATCTATGAGTGCACGCAGAGAATTTTATGCAAAATAGCAAGTGGTATTGGCGTTTATTATGCGTACGAATTATAGAAGTTAAGTGGGCTGAACGAGATAAAGTCGTACATATAATGGTAGTCATGGAAAGGCCGTCCTTAGGTGCAGAATATAGGACAGTTCGAAAAAACGAGTCACGAGTCAGACTTTTCTAATGAATTAGAAAATTTCACAATTTGTATTGGATGTCCGATAGAATCACACATAGTGAAGTAGGTAAAAAACTTTCATATGAACTTATTTCCGCAAATGATTCATTGAAAAATTATAAGCTTTAATAAATTTTTTATAATTGATTTGACAATCATAATAAATGTTAAAAGCTTATTTCTTCTGCAATAATGCAGATTTCCATTTGTCGACCTACAATAGCAGTTCGTTAAGCGAGCGGAAGACATCCGCACCACTGTTTTCCCTTCGACACTCAGTTCCCAAGACGCGTCACGTGACACGCTACAAAATCCACATTTACTTCACGATTAGCGACGCACTGAGGTCCCAATTTTCACCCGCTTATTGAACTTTTATGAAAGTTCGCCAGATATTAACTTGTAGCAGTTAAGGAGTGGTGGAAGGACTGGGCGGAAAATTATGCAGTAGGGATTAGGAGAGCGTTTCGTTCTGGGCCTGCTAGAGGACTCGTCAGTAAGGCTACCCAGCAGGCCCTTGCCTTAGACGTCGGGATAGTGAGGGATAGTCGCAGGATGTTTACACAGGGTGTCCCAGAATTCCCCATAGAGCCGAAAGGGGGTGATAGCTGAGGTGATTCTGAACACCTTTGACCTTTGCGAAAATGTTGTTTGAGGCTTCGTTTTTAAATGGTTAACGAAAAACATTGACCATTGACCAATCAGAGCGCGCGTAGAGCCCGCGTTCAGCCGCGGGAGTGTTGTGTTTGAGTTTGATGCTCGGTCGAGGCCGTAAATGTGAACAAGTCGCTCGGTCTAATAGAAGGCGTTTCCCAAAACATATATCGAATAACGTATAAACAAATTAAGAACAATATTAAATTATTCGTTATTCCTCAAGAAGGAATAAACTAATTAGTCGTTATTCGTGTAGAATCAATGAATCGATTGACTAATAAACCTATCAATTGCAGCCCGCGTTAAATTAAAAAAGGTTGACAGAAGATTCAAATTACACTCATCCATGCGTCCATAAATGAACCTGCTTCGACGAAAATGGGTCACTGTGTCATCCTACCGATCCCGACCATTCGAAAATCTAACACGTGGTGCACAACAGCTGATGTTACGGCCAGGTCAGCGAACACTTTATTTGACAAAACTTACTCCCTGCACGGCAACTATCACTGGGTTATTCTATCGATCCTGACCATTTGAAGAAGAAACACATGGTACACAATAGCCGATTTTTCGGCTGGATCAGTGACACAACTTCGTTACACAAAATTTCCATCATTGCACAATCACTGTCACTTGACACTTCAAAATTTGAATTTATGAAATCAGTTGCTCCCACGTATGAATAATTGATTGTCCCGAAAGGGACCGACTGTTTTTAACTTTGAAGAGGCTCGATATGGCTACTGCTACTGCCAAATACGCTTTTCCACGTTCGGCAATTTCGTTGTCGTGTTTCCGAGCGGGTAGTAACTCACGAGCTTTGCGTTTTGGAACCTAACTCTTATTTTATTGAAAGTCAAAACAGCAATTGCAGCGTCGGAGAGATCTTTACTGCTCGATGTTCGGTCTCGTTCTGTCTTGAGAAATTGTGACGCGGTTTGCAACGGTGGATGGAGGCTAGTTCGAAGAATGTTATAAGGGAGAGTTACGGGTCGTCGCGGGGAGCGCACTTTGTGGTGAAATGCCCTTGAGGCCCACGTGCTGGCCAGCAGAGTTTTTCGGTTTCCAGAAAACACGGCCATGGTGAATTTAGTGAAAATATTTTCCAGTCCCTGGAAAAGGTATAGCATTACAAAGAATGTAATAAAATATGTAGCATCTCGGAGAATGTAACAGTGTCTTGAACGCTCCGCAGTGCCTTCCCGGCGACTGGAAAATGTCTCCATTAAATTCGCCACGGCCGTGTTTCCTGGGAACCGAAAAACTCTACTGGCCAGCACGCGGGCCGCAAGGGCCTTTCGCCCTAAAGCGCGCCCCCCGTAAGAACCCGTAACTCTCCCTTATAACGTTTTTCCAGCTAGCCCTCGTCCACCGTTGTAAACCGCGTCATAGTTTCTCAAGGCAGAATCAGTCTGAACGCCATACAGTAAACATCTCTCTGACACTGCAATTGCTATTTTTACTTTCAACGAAATAAAAGTTAAGTTTTAAAACGCGAAGCTCGCGAGCGATTACCCGCTCGGGAACACGACGATGAAATTGCAGAACGTGGAAAAGCGCATTTGGCAGTAGAAAGGGCCAAGTCGAGACCCTTCAAAGTTAATAATAATCAGCCCCTTTTGGGGCCAGCAATTATTCATAGGTGGGAATAACTGATTTCATAAATTTGAATCATGAAGTGTAAAGTGCCAGTAATTGTGCAATGATGGAAATTTTGTGAAACGAAGTTCTTTCACTGTTCCAACCGAGATATCGGCTGTTGTGCACCAAGTGTTTGTTCTTCGAATGGCGAGGATCGGTAGAATAACCCAGTGATAGTTGCCGTGCAGGTAGTAAGTTTTGTCAAATGAGGTGGATTCGGTGACCTGGCTTTAACATCAGCTGTCTTGCACTGCAGGATACCTACTTGCAATGGTCAGGATCGGTAGGATGACACAGTGACCCATTTTCGTCGAAGCAGGTTCATTTATGGATGCGTGGGTGCGTGTAATTTGAATCTTATGTCAATCTTTTTTTGTTTAACGCGAGCTGCAATTGATAGGTTTATTAGTCAATCGATTCATTGATTCTACACGAATAACGACTAATTAGTTTATCCCTTCTTGAGGAATAACGAATAATTTGATATTGTTCTTAATTTGTTTATACCTTATTCGATATAACTTTTGGTAAACGCCTCTTATTAAACCAAGCGTCTTGTTCACATTCACGACCTTGGCCGAACGTCAAGTTCGAACACAGCACTCTCGCGGCTGAGTGCGGGCTCTATGCGCACTCTGATTGGTCAATGCTTGTCGTTAATTATTCAAAAACGAAGCCCCAAGCAAAATTTTCGCGAAGGAAAAAAGTGTTCAGAATCACCTCAGCTATCACCCCTTTTCGGCGCTATGGGGAGTTCTGGGACACCCTGTATAGAGCCTGATGTCAAGGCGAGCACTTTCGAGAGAAAGTGGCGGCTCGCGCCAAATCCCTCTAGTGGCAGAAATTGGACGTCGATACAAACTCTTTTTACGTATAGTAGTTTTCGGATATTGCAAAAATATATGTATTCTCGTAGTAATTATTTCATACATTACACTGTTACAATTTTGTGAAAGAAGCATTCTGCAGTATGAAGAATGTATGTAAGAATTTTTCATTTACAGTTTAGTGTTTCATATTTTTTTTACTTTCATTTCTCGCTGAATTGTATCGTGCCTCGTCGATGTCGAACACGATACGTCGTGAGCGCCGTTGCGTGGTTTAGTCCTACCAGGGGATGTAAGTCCCTGTACACCTTTAGGGGCGCAACGTCTACTCGCGACACTGCCCGCCAAATTAATATTGAGCAGTTGATTAAAAGTGAGCAAAGTGCTGCCGATTCCAGTGGTAGAATTAGGTCCCGCGTCGAATAGACTTCTAGCGTTTCCAATTTGAGCCGAAGATGCTCTCGGGTGACAATGTCGTGTGATCGCGTTCGAGCTTTACTTCTCGCGTGTCGAAGTAGTTCTGTTTCTTGGAAGGAAGTCCGACGACGACTTCCTCCCTTATGTACGCTGATTGGTTAAAACGAAACGGTAATTTTTGCCAATCAGCATACATTTACCAGGTCCACCACTCTTCCGGTGCGCCCGAAGCGCGGTATTTCCCGGAGTAAGTGGGGCGATACCCGGAACCGCGAGGGTTCTGGAAATTTTGGTCGCGGTGGAAAATTCCTCTAGGTCCCGCGAGTCGGCGTCGCGTACCGTTACAATATGGTCGGGACCCCTTGGAAATCCAGGTTTATGGTATTTGTCGATTATTGAGGATGGCAAGAGTAATTTAAGTGGCAACGTTTTGCCCGCACGTGAAATAAATTGCTTGCAGACGGCAAAAAAATGTACTTGTACATTTTTACAGCCGCCTAAGTCCAAGTTTTTTTTATATGTACTGCACTGTGACAGAAAAATCTGATCACTGTACTGTTACATCGTAACCACATTATTCTGCCCCCCCCCCCCCCTCAAATTAACTCGCATACTCGTTCAGATCTCACTTTGCAATTTGGTGAATGCGGAAGCTCGTGATTACCGATGATCATTTCATCGGCAATGTTTTCATCGACATTGCTTATTTACCGATACGTTAAAACCAACACACAATGCTTTCGTTAGTGCTCAATTCCCCGATACCATACTTCCTCAACGCCGTGTATTAACTGACAACGATCTCACGAAATAAACAGTAACAATTTCTTGCTACGACTTTTCCTTAGCTGTCACCAATCAGTACAGGCAATAAATAGTGTAGACACTGCTTTAGTACGTTCTAGTCACTTCGTATTCGCTGTGTGAAAAGCAAAAAGAGTTTATCCAGTCCCAATATTCGGAGACAAGTAGCACGGATCATTTAATCTAATCGTGGGAAACAATATTTATATCGATGGTCTAAAACAACAAAAAGTGTAGAAATGGGGAAGATGTGTATTATTGGGTGTATGAACAAAATGATATCAAAGGAAGTAGCTGCGGATGTAAAAGTGTTGCAATCACATTATATACAAATGATAATAAATCAACGCAAGCTTGATAAAGCACAATCATGTTCTAGAAGCAACACGGACAAAAGTTATGAATTGTGATGGGGTTTGAAACACTTCGAATCGCTTCTCGGTGATCTCTTATCTTGATTCGGTTCGAAACTGACTCAAATCTTGATAGTCCTGATAGTCGTGATAGTCATGATATTTTTGATAGTTTTTGTCTTGATGGTCTTGATAGTCTTGATAGTCTTGATAGTCTTGATAGTCTTGATAGTCTTGATAGTCTTGATAGTCTTGATAGTCTTGATAGTCTTGATAGTCTTGATAGTCTTGATAGTCTTGATAGTCTTGATGGTCTTAATAGTATTGACAGCCCTGAAAGTCCCAATGGTTCTAATAGTCTTGATTCTCCTGAACGCGCTGAAAGTCTAAATTTTTTGTTAAATAGAATACGCTATGCAAATGCGTGTCCTATCATAATATGATAAGATAAAATTCACATCAGAATCACGCAGTGTATGTCTAATATCAGAAATCATAGAATGAATATTTATATGTTCTAATTTATGCCATTATTGTTTCAGGCACTTCTTAGGGGAGCTTTAACTCAACAAAGTGCCGTTATTCTCGTCTGCATGGCGATTGATCGTTACGTTTGTATGCTGCACCCGCATCATTATCACAAGCACGCATCTAAAAAGGTATGTTGCACCATTCATGTTTTAAACTTTATTGTTGTCATTTAAATTATACATACAGCATGCTAACATTTATTTCATACTTGACTTTTTAATTGTTATTTATCATTTTAGTAGAATAAGATTAAGAATGAGTGTGTCTGAAATGTCTACACTGCTTTCTGTTATAAAATGTATGTGTAGATAATTAAACGTGCATTTAGCAGAAGTAGTAGATCCATATTACTACTTACAAATTAATGTGAAAATGCAAATTGTCGCACCATCAAAATAATGTTTGCCTGACACCTTGAAATTGCTCGTTTTAAACGGATCAAAACTTTGTGAAAACGAAAATATGGCATAAAAAGAATACAGTTCTCAAATTACTCATAATACGCAAAGTCCACTATTCTCATAAAACAGGTGGCAATTATACAGGGTGTAACGTAAAAGGTGTAGGAGCCGGAAATGGGGGATTCCTGAGGCGAAACTGAACAACATTTTCCTTTGCCAAAATGTCGGCTGAGGCTTTGTTTTTGAATTGTTAACGAAAAACACTGGCCATTCAGAGCGCGCGTAGAGCCCGCGCTCAGGGACGGTCCACGGCGCATCGTGCTAGGTAGCGACGTTCGACCGGCGCCCCGAATAGTACGCGCCGGTATAGCACGAAGCAAAAGTTAACATCGAATTATTCATTATTAATTAAAATATAAATGAAATTAATTTGCCGTTATCAATTGAAGAAAAAAGTATTAGAACGGACTAACTAACGTGTCTATCCAGTACAACGTACGTTAAATTTTAAACAATTCGCCAACAACTAAAATTAGACTTACCCGTTTCTCCAAAAATGAACCTGCTTCGACGAAAATAGGTCACTGTGTCATCCTACCGATCCTGACCATTGCAAGTAGGTATCCCGTAGTGCAAGACAGCTGATGTTACGGCTAGGTCAGCGAACTCACTTTATTTGACAAAACATACTACCTGCACGGCAACTATCACTGGGTTATTCTACCGATCCTGGCCACTCGAAGAACAAACACATGGTGCAAAAGACCCGATGTCTCGGTTGGAACAGTAACAGAACTTCGTTTCACAAAATCTCCATCATTGCGCGATCACTGTCACTTTGTTCTTCAAGATTTGAATTTACGGAATAAGTTGTTCCCACGTATGAATAATTGGTTGCCCCGAAAGGGGCCGATTGTTTATAACTTTGAAAGGGCTCGATATGACCGATGCTACTGCTAAATACACTTTTCCATGTTCGGAAATTTTGTTGTCTTGTTCCCGGGCGGGTAGTAACTCACGAGCTTTGCGTCTTAGAAGTTAACTCCTATTTTATTCAAAGTAAAAACAGCAATTGCAGTACCGGAGAGATCTTTACTGCTGGGCATTCGGACTAATTCTGTCTTGAGAAATTGTGACGCGCTTTGCAACGGTGGACAAGGGGCTGTTCGAAGAATGTTATAAGGGAGAGTTACGGGTCGTCGCGGGGAGCGCGCTTTATGGTGAAAAAGCCCTTGAGGCCCACGTGCTGGCCAGCAGAGTTTTTCGGTTCCCAGGAAACTCGGCCGTGATGAACTTAGCGAAGACATTTTCCAGTCGCCGGAAAAGGTATAGCATTACAAAGGATGTAGTAAAAGACATCTAACAGTGTCTTGAACTGTCCGCAGCGCTTTCCCAGCGACTAGAAAGTGTCTTCATTAAATTCGCCACGGCCGTGGTTCCTGGGAACCGAAAAACTCTGCTGACCAGCAC
This sequence comes from Holcopasites calliopsidis, assembly GCA_023838395.1. Taxonomy (NCBI): domain Eukaryota; kingdom Metazoa; phylum Arthropoda; class Insecta; order Hymenoptera; family Apidae; genus Holcopasites; species Holcopasites calliopsidis. The sequence goes on from JALHAQ010000070.1 coordinate 53,246, forward strand.
GTGGGCCTCAAGGGCCTTTTCACCATAAAGCGCGCTCCCCGCGACGACCCGTAACTCTCCCTTATAACATTCTTCGAACAGCCCCTTGTACACCGTTGCAAAGCGCGTCTCAATTTCTCAAGACAGAATTAGTCCGAACGCCCAGCAGTAAAGATCTCTCCGAAACTGTAATTACTGTTTTTACTTTGAATAAAATAGGAGTTAACTTCTAAGACGCAAAGCTCGTGAGTTACTACCCGCCCGGGAACAAGACAACAAAATTTCCGAACATGGAAAAGTGTATTTAGCAGTAGCATCGGTCATATCGAGCCCTTTCAAAGTTATAAACAATCGGCCCCTTTCGGGGCAACCAATTATTCATACGTGGGAACAACTTATTCCGTAAATTCAAATCTTGAAGAACAAAGTGACAGTGATCGCGCAATGATGGAGATTTTGTGAAACGAAGTTCTGTTACTGTTCCAACCGAGACATCGGGTCTTTTGCACCATGTGTTTGTTCTTCGAGTGGCCAGGATCGGTAGAATAACCCAGTGATAGTTGCCGTGCAGGTAGTATGTTTTGTCAAATAAAGTGAGTTCGCTGACCTAGCCGTAACATCAGCTGTCTTGCACTACGGGATACCTACTTGCAATGGTCAGGATCGGTAGGATGACACAGTGACCTATTTTCGTCGAAGCAGGTTCATTTTTGGAGAAACGGATAAGTCTAATTTTAGTTGTTGGCGAATTGTTTAAAATTTAACGTACGTTGTACTGGATAGGCACGTTAGTTAGTCCGTTCTAATACTTTTTTCTTCAATTGATAACGGCAAATTAATTTCATTTATATTTTAATTAATAATGAATAATTCGATGTTAACTTTTGCTTCGTGCTATACCGGCGCGTACTATTCGGGGCGCCGGTCGAACGTCGCTACCTAGCACGACGCGCCGTGGACCGTCCCTGAGCGCGGGCTCTACGCGCGCTCTGAATGGCCAGTGTTTTTCGTTAACAATTCAAAAACAAAGCCTCAGCCGACATTTTGGCAAAGGAAAAAGTTGTTCAGTTTTGCCTCAGGAATCCCCCATTTCCGGCTCCTACACCTTTTACGTTACACCCTGTATAAACGGAGCGATGTGAGGGATACCCAGCATGCATACCAATGCATACTTAACGAACAGGAGCGACTAGCAATGAACAAGCTTCATACTGTCTTTATGAATATTTCAAGGTGTGCCGAAGGTACACTATAGACGTTAGGCATGCGTTAAATAAATGCGAACATAAACTTGTTTACTCTCGCACATTCTATCAACTGAAATCTATGAAACAAATATTTGGGACTTATGCAGGCATCACCAATTTAGAAGTTTGTAATGGTACAAGGAGCTAGAAAAGTTGTCTTTTACATTTTGTAGCTGAACAGCGTTGAAAACACGTTATCAAAACACTTTGGTTAAATTCAGAAAATGGCAAAAAATAGCAATTAAGAGTAACAGTACAGATATTTGCATGGACAACGAAAAGTTTAGCTCAGCACTTACCAAAAGGACGTATTTGTAGCCTGTGGCGCATACAGAGGGTTCGGTTACATGTAGGAAAAATGAAAGAGGGGATTCTATGGTCTAAAATAAGACGGAAAGATGGCATCAACTTTTCTTTTCTTTTAGGTTTTGTTGTCGAGAAAATTGGTTTGAAAATTGATCCAATGCATGTGTAATTAAAAAACTACAACCAGAAATTGCGGCAAAACTGAAAAGGGGATGATTTTTCATATCAAAATGCGTCAGAAACAAAGAATAATAATTTTTTATACCGCGCTGCGTTTTCAAGAAAATTGAAATATTCCAGAGAAGTCGTCGGGTGCATTCGTAATTAAGGAGCTACAATCTGGTACAATCGGAAATTGCGATAAAACGGGAAAGAGAATTGTTCATGTCAAAATAAGTTGAAAATTAATAATAAAATGTTTTTGTACGATGCTTCGTTCTCAAGAAAATTGAGTTTAAAGGAAGCCAATTTTAGCAGATTGCGGCTACTTAAATGCACGCATACTTAACGAATGTTGAAATTCAATTTTCTTGCAAACGAAGCGTGGTATGAAAAAATTTTATTCTTTGTTTTCGACGCACTTTGACATGAAGAATCATCTTTCAGGTTTTACCACAATTTCCGATTGTACAAGGTCGTACAACTCAATTCAATTTTCTCGAAAATGAAACTTCAAACGAAAAAAATGTATACTACCTTTCGTCTTGTTTTAGCTCATAGAATCACTCCTTTCATTTTTGTCCACAGGTAGCCAAACACCCAGTATAGTTTTATGCGGATTATAGATATACTCGCAAAGATTAAATTAAATCTTGAGTACTTTATTTTAGAAATCTACGAAGAGATGAATTGATGATACATACCACTATTTAGGAAGAATTTTTTCGGACGTAAAGTACATTTAAAAGTGGTCAATTTATAAAATGTGTAATAGATAACGATATTTGTTATCAGCTAAGTTGTTGTATAGTTATGGGCAAAATGTTAACAGTGCAGTGGTACTTATGTTTTGTAACATTAAACCACAAGAAAGGTTCTTAAATCTATTTGCCTAGGATGTAGAAGTAAATTGTATGTAGTGTATGTTTTGTATTTTTTTTTTCAAAATCTTCAAATTCCTCCTTAGTGTTTAGTGAAGGGAAAGACAAATTCTTTTAATAATTGGAATGCAGCAAGTGGTAAAATAATGCAATTTTAGAGAAACTTTGTTAGTTACTTTTTATATTAAAAATTTATCCCATGTTTTTCACGATGTTGGAACATCCCTTTAAACTTTGGCTTTCAACGAACTGTTCCCAAAAAACTGAGAGAGTAAGTTTCAAAGGTAAAGCTGGTCAAGTTACGATGCTACTGTGATCGACTCAACGTTGAGAAAATATTCGGTTACGAGCTTAGCATATAGGATGAGTAATACGTGCTGGTCAACCCTTATGCTGGTACTACCTTACTGGATGTAGTACATATGTTACGGTGCTTACTGGCTTTTTCTGTTCTTCTGTCCTCCAAAACATAGTTGAAAGAAAATTATACTAAAAGAAGAGCCTCAAGTTCACGTTCATATCTCGATAATTGTTTCTCTCGTTCTGTATATTCGTCCCTTCTTCGTATCCATTATTTCACGTGAAATAACGGAAGACCTTCTCCTAGCGTGCCGTGTGAAGCATAATTTCGTATCACAATTCGTAGTTAATTTAACCAACAGCCATGAATATGGACGACAACTGAGTTTTCTTTTTCTTATTAAGTTTTTAGATCACTTATTTATGTGGTAAAATCGTGAACAATTTCAGTAGTTCATATCGCCTTGAAATATAAAGCTTAGTCCATATTCATAAGATAGTAAATAGTATACATAGCGACCCGCTACAGATTGCAAATGCTTTAAGAGATTATGTGGTCTAAAGGCTCAAAACACAGATTCTGTGGGTTAAAGTAAGACCAAAAATAAGAATAAATTTTTTCATTTAAAGTTTCAAATTGAACGTGAAATGCGTTAAGCGCATGTATACCTAAGTGAAATAATCTGCTTAAATTGGCTTGCTTTAAACTGAATTTTCTTGACATCGAAGCATCGTATGAAAAAATGTTATTCTCCATTTTTTACTTCTTTTGACATGAAGAATCACTCTCTTTCCGCTTTTTCCGAAATTTGCGGTTTTATCACAACCTAAGGTTGAATTTTCAAACTCAATTTTCTTGAAAACGAAACTTTAAATGAATAAAATGTATTCTTTTTTTTCGTCTTAATTTAATCCACAGAATCATCCCGTAAAATACTTGTGATTTGCAGCGGGACACCCAGTACAGAAACATTGTATAAACAGACACAACAATAGCAACATTTATAAATAACATAATACACATTATACGTATATCGCAGATTCAAGACACAGTTGCCTTCAAATTCAACAGGGTGTTCATTGAAAAACACTTTCAATTTTTCGTAAACAATTTCACCATGCATAATACCTTCCAACCTTATGGAATACGCACCTTACAATTACAGTACCTATTAAGCTTCTCTTGGTGAAGTAGTGCAATATACTTATTCTGCGTTATATTTTCTGTATAAAAATACTCTTATTTCTTTCTGCACAAGAACTTCAATGTAGTACATCTGAATGACACACCTGAAGCACTATATTTCTCCGTAACCCTAGTAAAAGCTCTTAATGCCTCGGGCCTATATTTCACTATTATCATTTTTACGATAATGTACATCGGTGCTTGTAATAGTAAAAACATAATATAATAGGTGTTGCCTAGTATGTACATACGTATTTTGACACAAAAAGAAGAATTCTACTAGCAACTCGCAAAATGACCCTTCACTTCGTTACGGTAAATTAATTAAAAGGAATAATTACCTTTCTAAATTGATTTTTAAACATTTTTGTTGTTAGACTAAAACCAAATACATAACCTTATATCGAAATGGATCAAACAGATTTTGAGGAATCCGTGAAAACACATTTTACCTTTTGTCATCCACTTGAGGGGGTTGATTAGGGCAATTTTTTAAAATTAGTTTTTGGGCACTTGTGCGGGTAACCTTTTTAAACAAAAGCATAGTCGACATCTAACCGGCCCAAAGAGATATTAAGGAGACCGAGAAAATATGTTCAATCTCTTTTTACTCCCTTAAGGGTGGAATTTTAAAGAATCGCTTCTTATTGAGCACCTACGTCGTAAAAGATATACATATCCGCTCTATACATACAGGGTGTAAAGTAAAAGGTGTAGGAGCCGGAAATGGGAAATTCCTGAGGCGAAACTGAACAACTTTTTCCTTTGCCAAAATGTCGTCTGAGGCTTTGTTTTTGAATTGTTAATGAAAAGCACTGGCCACTCAGAGCGCGCGTAGAGCCCGCGCTCAAGGACGGTCGACAACGCGTCGTGTTAGGTAGCGACGTTCGACCGGCGCCCCGAACAGTACGCGCCGGTACAGCACGCAGCAAAAGTTAACATCGAATTATTCATTATTCTTGAATGGAAATTAACTAAAATATAAATTAAATTAATTTGCCGTTATCAATTGAACAAAAAAGAATTAGAACGGACTAACTAACGTCTTTATCAAGCACAGCGTACGTTAAGTTTTAAACAATTCGCCAACAATTAAAATTAGCCTTACCCGTTTCTCCAAAAATGAATCTGCTTCGACGAACATAGGTCACTGTGTCACTCTACCGATCCTGACCATTGCAAGTAGGTATCCCGCAGTGCAAGATAGCTGATGTTACGGCCAGGTCAGCGAACTCACTTTATTTGACAAAACTTGCTACCTGCACGGCAACTATCACTGGGTTATTCTACCGATCCTGGCTATTCGAAGAACAAACACATGGTGCACAGAAAGAACTTCGTTTCACAAAATTTCCATCATTGCACGATCACTGTCACTTTACACTTCAAGATTTGAATTTATGAAATCAGTTGTTCCCACTTATGAATAATTGCTAGCTGCGAAAGGGGCTGATTGTTATTAACTTTGAAGGGCCTCTACTTGGCCGTTTCTACTGCCCAATGCGCTTTTCCACGTTCTGCAATTTCATCGTCGTGTTCCCGAGCGCGTAATCACTCGCGAGCTTCACGTTTTAAAACTTAACTTTTCTTTCGTTGAAAGTAAAAACAGCAATTACAGCGTCGGAGAGATCTTTACTGCTCGATGTTCGGACTGGTTCTGTCTTGAGAAATTGTGACGCGGTTTGCAACTGTGGATGAGGGCTAGTTCGAAGAATGTTATAAGGGAGAGTTACGGGTCATCGCGGGGAGCGCGCTTTATGGTGGAAAGGCCCTTCAGGCCCACGTACTGGCCAGCAGAGTTTTTCGGTTCCCAGAAAACACGGCCATGGTGAATTTAAAGGGCCAAATCGCGTGGGGGTGATCTACAGATAAATAGAAGAAGAAAATATTATATGAAGCTTTGTAATAGATGCTTTGTTACAGAGTTATATAAACGAATGTTGTGTGCACGAAATAGGTAACGACTCGTTTTTCATAACATCACACAGAAGGTCGTCTGTATTTATCCGGTCTGTGTCCATACATGTTGTTTATAAAACAATTGCTTACAAAAAATTGAATAGCGGTTATTAAAATTGCATAGAACTCGCAAGAACTGGGTAGTGTTATGAATTCAAGTGGTCATCGCTGTGAAGCTTTTATCCGAGCACAAGGGCAACAGTTTCAAGTGAGGACTTACAAATACTACAAAGCTAACAATAAGTTCAGACCTGCGCCACGTGACATGCTGTTATGCGTCTTAACATGTCACTGTAGAAGTGTGACCCGGCACATTTCCGTTGGTTTAAATCTGTTGGCGACACATTGCAGACACGTCACACATTCACAGATTTCATGCATTGCCACGTGTCAAAGCCGTTTCACGACTTCATGGCCTGTCAAAATTTCCCAATGGTACGTGTGTCACACAGGTAAATCCATCCATATAGAAAATTTGTACTATGTGGCGGTCGAAATAATGCATTGTCCGCAGAGTTTGGCATTATTGTAAAAAATGTATTCATAAAACATTTGAAATAAATTGTTGGAATAAAATTTAATTCCGATAATATTGGGAATACATTTTTGGAATTAAATTTTGTTCGAATGCAAAATATACGACGCGTTGAGGTATAATCATTTTAATATCACGTTCTGTGTAATATAAATTCTTTAAATAATAGTGTATCTTTAGCACGAGAAATGAATAATAACATCATGTTGTTATTACATTTTTCAAATAAATGAAACTATCCGCAATAATTTTATATATGTTTAATACTTTTCGAGATATTTAAACAAATACGGCTTGGATCCTGAACTTCGATAATAATTTTCATCCCTTCAATATGTATGCTTGCGTATAAAAAATATGGGTTTCATATTTTTATCAGAACTATCTTTCTCCAAAATTGTATAAAAACCTGTGTCTTTCCGTTCGATACAAACCCTTATTAATTAAAGGGGTCGAGACCTATCTATATGAATCCCACCCCCCTGCCACTCGCGGGTTAAGTTATCGTAGCCCGGCTTGAGCGCCAGCGATGACAGAAAAGGGTTTTGTACATACGGCTGTTGCGGGACGTGATGCAAATGTGAACACCACCCGCTGCGTCATGTGTAATACAACCTAACGTGCTATCATGCGTTGATACGTGACGTGACCAAGGTCTAAGCGTAGCTTTAACGACATGCAGTAGCTACCATATGATAAAAGGAGCATGTATGTATTACATAAACATAGTCAACCTTCTGTTTGTTGTTATTGGGAAGACGTCCTAACTTTGTAATAGACTGTTCCTTGACAAGCTTTGTGTAACATTTGTTTCTTCTTTTTGCCTGCAGATTAAGACCTCGTAGCTCGGCCGTTTAAGTTTAGGACATCCTGCATATAGATAAGAAGACAGTAAAGTTAATGGTAAACTTCTTTTGAACACTCAAAAACAAACAAATTTACAGATGAATTATGCAAAAGTAGTGCGTTCTAACTTATTTTCGATACAAAGTTACAGTGTTTATCTTCCAAAAGCCTTTATTCGCTGACAAGCAAAATTACATATTTGCATTCAGCGACAGACTTCCAACTGAAGTTCTAATGCAAGTACGATTGTTTCTTGTTTCTAACAAAATATCTTTCACAGTTGCCGATTGATTTTGTTACTGGTTTGCAGGCATATTGCGGGGTCCCATATGAGGTACAGTTACCCTAAATGTTAATGTATAAAAATACCAATAACGAATGAAATCATAGTAGGAAGCTAAAATTCAAACTCACAACAGTTTTCGTGAACGTAGCATGAACGATAAACTCGATTCAACCACTGACACAGATGTCTGTACCCTGATCAATATATGCATAAGTACAGATGCGCAGAATATATGTTCCGTCCGATCTCTTTGCTTTTGATTTGGAAACTCGAGTTAAGGTCGTTGCACCAGCAGAGTACGAATAAGTGTAGGGTGAATCGATTTCTCGACTACCTTCTTCCCTTTTTTTTACGCTAGCTAACCCATTGGTTCACTTATCTCCACAAGCGTTATCTCCAAGCTCTTTGTCAACCAGCCAAATCGTCGCCTTTCCAACTTTTACACGACTGTCGAACTCGTTTCGAATGATAAGAATCGTACCCAAGGGATCCTCTGAGACAATCGAGCTTGGTCTTAAAACAATACGACCTTCCGCAGGAAAAACTTTTCGTCCTCTTGACTTGCGCACTGCCACTTTTATGTCAGATCATAAAGTCTCCGATACGCCTTTCATCTTTCCGTAACGAAAATCAAACGCAATTCATTGGCAACTAGTAACTGGGTTGTACACTTTGATTTGAACTGTTGTTACGATATAGAACCGTATACAACTTACATATTTTATACTGTATTTCAAATATGCAAGCACAGTAACGAATGCCAAAACCATTAAATAATTTTGTGAATCTATGAAAGTATATTACAGGAAGCGGTTTAAAAGTGGACTAGCAATTTTATTTCGGATATTATTGTCAAGTTAGGTGAAGATTTTGAAAATATCGTGCTACGGTGAATACTTACAACATGTTTGCTTTACAATATGATGCTTAAATAGCTGAACAAAAATCATGTTTGTTATAAATAGACTGCGGATGTGTATACATATACGATAAATATGCAAGCAGCATATGACATTTATGTACGAAAAATATGCAAATATGCAAAATATTAAGTGTTAGTCTATTGATCTACTGATCCATTATACTTATAATTACAGCAAAATACAAGCATTTCTTTTTTCTAAATTTGATGGCGTTAATTGATGGCGTTTGCCGGTAAAAATGAATTTGTACACCGAAAACGACCGCTCCACTTCGCATGTTATCGGTGCATATTTAAATTTGCTCAAGCCGTGATGTGGCACATGCTTCGCCCTCTACAAATTCTAAAATACGCGCAATGTTTTTTAGTTTCATAAATCCTGTATTTTTTGTAACACAGCATTTATTTTCCTTGTACTTTTCTCTCCGCAAGCACCGGGAATGTTTTCTAATTGAACTATACATTGCATATACAGGGTGTAACGCAACCCTCTGAAAATGTTTTAAGGGGTGATTCTACAGGCCAAAATAAAGCGAAAATTAAGAGTGACAATTTTACGTTTGAGGCTTTGTTTACGAGCTACCGATGTTTAAAGAAACGGCGTTCGAATGCCTACCGATAGGCAATTTGACGCGCGAGGCTCGAGTCCAACAGCTGCGTTCAGTGGCAGTCATTCGCTACGACATCACAGAAACCATGACCTACCACACCGCGAAATCTGACAGCCAAAAGGCACACACGTTACGATGTACAGCATTCAACCTCCTTACTTGTAAAAATCCACATGGGCATGTCGAAACCCTCCCAATGTGATTATCAAGTAAAGAGGGTGACGGCAGCCTGCAATCCACAATTTTGTTCCCAAAAACCAAATACACCTGCACTGCAATTGTCCCGTCCGCGAGTGTTTATGCGTACACGCGATTGTCCTGTCCGCGATTGTTCATAATACACCCTTCAACACAGAAATTTGCAGCACACGAGGATCACGATTCCATGATTTGCACTAAACTTATTATTCCAGATATTCCTCGTGTCCACCACTCGCTTGAATGCAGTGATTCAGTCTTTGACGCAAGTCGAGTCACGGTTTTCGGAAATCTGTTATTAGTGTCAGAGAACATCATCATGTAGTCGTATTCCGCAAATGTACACGGCCCTTTGCACACTTGGCACCACCATCACCGCACGTAACCGATTGTAACAAAAAGTAGCTTTAAAATTCAGATTGCGTATCTAGAAATTGAAATAATCAAGTTCTGAGAATTAGACTAAATTAAAAATCGGGAGTAATAATAATAGAACTAAATGCAATATTAAATCTGTGCCGAATATTACAATTCAAAATACAATTGGAATGTTTAAACCATTCCGTATCAAACGATCGTCTGGAAATAATGTTCAACCGATGCATGCCGAATCGTCACGAGTCGTCGGTAAGGCAACACTGTTGCCCCTTTCTACGGCCGAAAGAATAACAAATACCGCCAAACACTTTCCGTAGATACGACTGGCGACGATTCGGTATGTATCGGTTGATTGTTATTTCTAGACGATGGAGACAGTTGCTGCTTGTACGACGTTGAATACGGAAAGATTTAAACATTCTAGTTGTACTTTGAGTTTTAGTATTGGGCATACCTGTAATATTGCAGTTAGTTCTATTGCTATTACTTTCGTTTTTGGATTTAGTGTGGTGCTTAGAACTTGATTATTTCAATTTCTAGATACACGATGCCAACCTTAAAGCTACTTTCTGTTACAATTGTTTGTGTGCGGTGATAGTGGTTCCAGATATACAAAGGTTTGTGTATATTTGCAGAATACGCTAACATGATTATATTCTCTGACAATAATGGCAGACTCTCGGAAATTGTGACACGACTTCCATGAAAGAGTGGATCAGTGTTTTCAAGTGGACGGTGGACGCGAGGAACATCTCCTGGAATAATAAGTTTAGTGCAAATCATGGGCACTCGTAGATGGGACAGTCGCGTGTACGCATAGGCATTCGCGGCTGCGACAATCGTGGTGTATGTGTATTTGGTTTTTGAGAACAAAATTGTGGATTGAAGGCCATCACCCAGTTTACTTGATAATCCCATTGGGCAGGTTTTGATATGCCTATGTGGATTTTTACAAGTAAGCAGGTTGAATGCTGTACATCGTCAAACGTGTCTTTTGGGTGTTCGATTTCGCGGTGCGGTAGGTCATGATTTCTCTTCCATGTAGCGAATGACTGCCACTGCACGCAGCTGCCGGACTCTAGCCGCTGGTCCGTCACATTGCCTACCGGCAGGCGTTCGGTCCGCGTTTTATTAAACATCATCGGTATCTTATTAACATAGCCTCAAATGCAAAATGTTCATTCTTGGTTTTCGTTTTATTTTGGCCTGTAGAATGACCCCTTAAAATATTTGCAGAGGAGGGCATTACACCCTGTATATTCCTGTTGAGCGATCTAATGGTAAATGCTATGGTTTCCAATCTCTGAATTGTAGCTGGTAAGGTGTTTAAATGAGCCTTAATAAACATTGAACTTTGCAGGAGTTAGTTTTTTTGAAGCACTTCTCGTGCGGTTACAATGGCAGCTGCATCTTTTTCTTTGAAGCTTAGAACTAATCATTAACATGAAAAACAAAATGTATTTAGCTTTATTCAAAGCTATAAGCTCATTTTACTATTTACCTGCCGCTATCAACACTATCCGGTTATGATACAAATGCTGACTAGCTTAGATTCAATTAATTTAAGGAGTCAGATGACTCAGATGAGTATGATATACATATGTGCATGTACACGGCAAATGACATATGCAATACATCATTGCATATATTTTGAGACATAAATATGCAAAACGTGAGTTATGCAAAATATGCAAAATACAAGATATGTTTTTAGAAACCTCTAATTACGAAACTTATGTCTGTCCAGGTTTCACAGTTTTACCTGTTTTCTGTGAAAAATGTGCATTTGCATAAAAATCCGCAGTCTAGCTATAAATTATGTATTTAAAATAAATGTGACAATACTCGTATTTAAATCAGTGATCTGAATTTGGACGACCCTTGAAATAATCTAAATGAAAAGTAAAAACTGGCTACTTTCGGACTGAAACATTTTAAAATATTCCCAGATCCAACTAAAAAAAAAGAAAATGCTGATAGTTTATTTACAATAGTCACAGACGTAGATATATGGTTTTCAGTACCTGCACACACATTGCGCGCCGATAAATAGCACTAAGAACACTAAACCCAATGTTCTTCTTCCATATTAACAGAGAAAACGCCCTTGCAAAATGTGCAGTCGAATCGTCCCCGGCTGGGTACATCTCCTGACGAATTTGAGGAAACACTTAATCGGGGATGCTTAGAGCACTGTCAGTCACTACTATGCGATTCCACATTATTAAACAATATATATTTAAAAAAGGGTAAATATTGACAATAAGGGATTCAGCTCACATCAGTTTAACCTTGAAATATATTGTCAAGGACATCACCTTAAACAACTTTTTCCTTTACATATTACCGTCGCTCAAAAAGAAGCTTGCAATGTTAGCAATGTAGTGCTCCTGGCGAACTAGCTCTTAGTTTAACAGATTATTGTTGAGGAAATGAAAAAAACCATCCCTGTAAAATCTTTTACTTTGGTTCTTTAAACGTAGTTTCACATTATTGCCACTAGTAGTAAGGTAAAACACCTAATATGATCTTAAACTTTAACTAGCCCATATTTGGACTCTAGCCCGTATTTGAGTCATTTCCGCTATAGTAAAGTAGTTGCTATGAAATATGTTATTGAGCTTATGAATAACTTTGCGATTAATTATATTAGATTATTGCATGCCACAGCTTTCGAATAATTATTGAAACTTTCAGTTTGCAACTTCCCTGAGTTAATGATTCATTAACTTTATTCATTACTATTCCGTGTAAATGGTATTGCAGCACGTACTGAAGTATTGAAGCACGTTTTATGTAGCATGTGTCAACACTGCTCATCCAGTTCAATTGTAAGCATTGATACATTAGCTTCTTCCTTTGTTTACTACAATCAGCTAAGAATTTCACTTTGATGCATTCATGTTTACTAATATTGAACAAGGAAGGAAACATAAGGAAGGCTTGACATTAGTTCATCCGTTTAGAATATTTATGTTGCACTGTTTTCATCAATATTTTAGAACAAATTTTCTCTCATTAATCATCTACTCACGGTTGTTTCACCATTTACATCAATAATCCAAGTTTTATGAATGTTTCGTACTCAAGGTCATCTGCAAGGCATAACATCATAGATCATTGGACTCGCCTTGACCTTAGCTATCATATCGCGATATCAAGTATATGTAGTCCTATTTAAGAAAGCTTCTATGATTTTGAAATATCAACATTTTCTGAAAATAATTGCATTAACTACTATTACGTTCGCCCCTTCAAACCAAATATTTCTTTCTTTTGACATTTTTCCCTATCATAAAAAATAAGCGAGGTATTTGGGATGCTCAAGTTAAGTGGGACATCCTGTATGCCATGTGTACATTTTGCATGTGACCTAATTAAGTCATCCAGTCTACAGTTACGCCTAAGTAGAATATATTTAAACAATCTTACAATTAATTACATATAATAATTTGTTGTAAGCACATTCGCATAGCTTACATTCATACATACGTACTTCATTTGAGAATAATTTTCTTAAACTCACTTTTAAAAGTTTGTTAGTCATTGGTTCATTTACGTTGCAGTCAGCGTAAATTAATTTGAAATAATGATACTTGATATTTAGTCAACCAGAAGAAAACGCTTCAACGTAAAATATGAGTCAGAGAAAGAGCGTAATCTGACAATTCGCTGACTCCCGTAGTCTATTCAGTCCGTAATTTTCCGCCAATCGAATGTTCGTCGATTCCTACTGTCCCCTTTCCTAGTTTCATCAAAATAAAATGAATGATAGGTACTTCTCAGTTCAAATTGTAAAACCGGCAATACAATTCAATAACATACCTATTCTGAATTTCGCAATGTATATGTATATATATAATTATATATATATATCTATATATAATGTTTATTATATATTTATTATGTAATCGAATTATATTATTATATTATTATTATGTTTATTAATATATATATACATTGCGAAATTCAGAATATGTATGTTATTGAACTGTATTGTCGATTTTAGAATATATATGTATAGGTACATGTAAGTACATAATGCGCAAATATACATGATACTTCACAGTCATAATTTGCAGCCATATCCATTTTAGTTTAGAACATAAAACAGTAAATATTCACGAAATGGCAGCCATCTACGTTTTTGATGAAGTTTTTGGTAAATATTGACAATAAAACCAGCTCAGATCGGTTTGACCTTGAAATATGTTGTCGAGGATATCCTCCTGAACAACTTTTTCCTGTACATGTTACCGACGCTCGGTCTTAGCTTCCGAGATATTTGCAAGAAACCTTCGTTAAACTTAGATCACGAGTAAATTTCATTTGATGTAAGTTGTCGCTCATGTTACAGAAATCAATGTTCTGAATAATTTTCTCCTATACATATACCCGACGATGGGCCTTAGTTTTTAAGACAATTGCAAAAAACTATCGTTACCCCTGTAATAAATTCTACCTAGAATTGTGCGTCCGCGGTAGCTTGTCCGTCTACATTGCTTGCTGCTAACCCAAACGTGTACGCCGCAAAGGCTCCCAAGGTTTTAGCCGAGAAATCAATAGCAATAGACGATAAAAATATTATAGTTTCTGCTGTTTTTTTTTCTAAAAATATATAATTACGGTTTTTTGGAAGTTACGACGCATGCGGCCGACTCCAAATGAATATACTGCCAAACCTAACCTGTACCTTATAATTATAGTTAAGTTCGGAAATACATAGTTGCTTACTGCCCCGACTCAAACGCGTTGTTATAGCAGGGAGCAAAAGTGGTATCGAATACCGAATCAATGCAATGAAGAATAATGTCGAATTATCCGTTATTCATGAATAACGAAGAAAGATGCTATACCATCACGTTTGGATCGGGGTACCGGCTGAACGTCAGCATCCAGCGCCATGCGACCTTCCATCCCTGAGCGCGAGCCGTACGCGCCCTCTGAGTGGCCAGCGTTTTTCGTCAGTAACTAAAAAACGAAGCCTCAAACGACATTCTGCCAAAGGAAAAAGTTGTTCAGTATCGCCTCAGGAATCTCCCATATCGGGCTCCTCTATGACACACTGTATAATAGATATTCTACATGAATGCTTATATTGCGTCACGTCGCTCGTGATCGTTCTATTTCCCTCCATCTCGATTTTTCCGTTTCACTGCTTACGTCACGTGGCAGCCTTAGAATGTGACTGTCTTAACCAATAATGACAGCACCTGTGACTAAAGATAATCTAATTGGACAGCATTTCAAAGTAGTCAAATAATGTTGGTTTTCATATGTATATCCTTTGGTTTTCATATGTATATCCTTTACGCATCAACATACAGAGGAACGTACTATCCGAAATTACTTCCCCTCGAAAACAAACAAGCTCTATTTGAAACATTTTTTAAATAACGAACTGTTCTGGAGGCAACAGCATTTATTAATTAAAGTGCGTTACTCTGTATAATTCTACTATTCCATAATATCTTTTTAATTAACAGTGATCCCCAATTAAAACCATTGTAGCACTACTTGGCAACGTGTGATAAACTTGACAGCGCGTAACAAAATTATCAAGAACGGGCGTGGCTTCTTTTTCATCGTTATTCACCTTTCGCCTCCCTCAGGAACTTTACTTTCAGAGTACCTTGCATTTCAATGGAGCTTGCACATTAAAGTAGTTTTCTTTTAGTGATTGCTACTTTCTGCTGTATAGCTTTCTTCATAGGATACACTTAAGACATATAGATTTAATTATTTTCTAGTAACCTTAGAAACATACACGGTGTCAGCAATACTACAGGGCAATGTTAATATCAACGCCTATACCACCTTAAAACAACTTATTCCCGTTCGATTACCAAAGTTAAACGAAGTTGGGCACGGGTAGTGCTTAAATGGTTAACCTCTTGGGAACTCCGTGTGTTGTTGGCGGCAATCTTCTCTTTCTGTTTTTTCTTTATTTTTGACAAACAGTTAATTCGAAGGCGGTCCGAACTTTCTCTTTTTGATCACGTTCCTTCTTTAACGAAGCTACCTTCACCGAAAGCATCCCTTCTTGGAGTAGCTTGTTACCCATAACAACTTAACATTAGGGTACCTTGCATTTCGAAGGACCGTGCACTTTTAAATAGCTTTCTTTCAGTGATCGCTACTTTCTACTTTATATTTTACTTCGTAAGATGCAACTGGAACATACAGAGTGTTCGGCTACTGAATGTGAATATTTTAAGGAGTGATTGTTGAAGTGATTTTGAACAAAATTTTCCTCTACGAAAATGCTGGTTAAGGCTTCGTTTTTGAATTATTAACGAAAAACAGTGATTAATCAGAGCGCGCGAAGAGCGTGTGCTCAGCCGAGAGATGGCCGTGGTACACTCAACCGCGGTCTTGAACGCCCTCTCGGTCGAGGGCGTGCTGTTCGCGCGCTCTAATGGGTCACTGTTTTTTGTTAATAATTCAAAAACGAAGTCTTAACCAGCGTTTACGTACGGGTAAACTTTGTTCAGAATCACTTCAGCAATCACCCTTTGAAATATTGATATACATTAGCCGAACACGCTGTATAAATTTCACCCGCCGTGGACAAGCATATTTTGTACACCCGCCACGGGCAAGTTGTTTGTACAATCAAATTTGTATTTATGCCCACATTTTTTATTGTCATAGGCTTTCAAAAGCTTTGAAAAATCGGTGCTAATTATTCAAGTCTCTACTTTAATGTATAACCGCTAGTTTAGTCAAAAGATTGAAGAATTGGTTGGGAAAAATAGATATTCGGCAGCAGGTTCTGACGAAAATGGGATTTCGCCCGAACATAAATGCTTGCCCATGGCAGGTTAAATTAATGTCAACGCCCATACCGCTTTGAAAAAAGCTGATCTTTGTTCGATCACCAAAGTTAAGCAAAGTTAGGCACGGATAGTACTTAGATGGTTGATTGCTTGGGAAGTTGTGGCGTTGACACCCATTTGTTTTGTCTGTTTTTCTTCTTTTTCGATTAATAGTCAATTCCAAGAAAGTCCGATCTTTCGGAGAGCGCGTGCTCCGTTTTTTTTTTTTTTGTTGCACACTCCTCGTTTGTCGGGGGCACTTACAACAAATATAATACAATCCTTTTCGGGAGTTTTATGATGCACTCATCGGCTTTACATTGATGTATCTTTCATTTCGAAGAGGCATTTTTAAGGAGCTTTGTTTCAGTGATGGCGATGTTAAATGAATAATAATTCCTTTATTGGTTTTTATAAATAATTGTATCAAACACAGAAATAAAGGCTTCAAGAACTTGATTAATTGATGGAATTGAAGAATTTAGTATATCGGAAAGTACAGTCCATCTGCTGAGGTTGAAAGAAGAATAAAAATTAGAAGACACCCGCAAAAAACAGAAAAATTGCTATCACTCGCATAATAATGCTACAAACTTACTCAAATCAATACTGGCATACTAATATTACATGCTTTTTCAGATTTCATAATTGAAAGACAGCTAACATTATTTTTATAAAAAATAGACGCTGACCCCGTCTTGCCCCCCTTTCCCCTATATGCACATAAGATGCTATTATGCATCTTACATAATATGTATAATATCTGTGACATTAATCAGCGGATGTGCGGCGTGTGATGTCTATCGAGATCGTTGAATGGACGTTACGTCATAATATCTGACGCGACGTCTGTTATAGTCTACCTTTATTCATGGGAATATAGGCTAACCATAAGAGGTAAATTGTTATCTGTGCATATTGGCAGGGATATTTTCACCACATCAATTTAAATAATCATCGAACTGTAAGGAGATATTTGAACTTGGACGAGCAAGCGAATTGATTTTAGTGGTGAAGAACAAAAGTTTTTTGTTATTAGTTTTAAGTTAACGCTAATCATTCATTTTATAAATACATAGTGGTATAAGTACACCAATACATAAGTCTTATTTAAGGATGGATTTGTCAAAACGTCGAAACCTCGGAACCCTCGAAATCCACACAAGAAGAACGGACTTTATTGATATAAAATCAATGAATAGCTGAGATATTAGAGTCTTTAACAAGAATTTGGATTTAATATTTTTGTATCTGATTGTGTTTTTATTTATATTCTGTTTAATTATAACCGACCAAGATTTATATGAAAATGCTCACTTCAGTTCTTAAAACAAGATATTCCTCACACAAAACAAAATCATTAATTTAAGTTTTAAGAGTTTCGAACTTTCCAAATTTTCAGATTCGAGGTTCGAAAATTTCAAGATTAGGTTCAAACCCATCCCTAAGTTTGTTCATCGAAATATATTGACACGCGAACAATTATTGACAATAACATTCACCATCAGATGAAACACTGTATAAACATCCAATAATATTCGAAAACATGATGTTTAATAAATGATAAGTACATAAAACAGGTTTTGATTGAACAAAATATTATGCATGCATTTTAACGAATTTTTCTGCGTAATGATATGTACGCACTCGACCAATTCGCCGGTTATAATTTACACACATTTCTGAGGTTCCTATTACGTGTTCCCATGTACACTAAATTATACAGATACGCGACTATAATCTCTGAAAAAATAATATTTTATTATCGAAGAAGGTTGATTGAAAGAAAAAAATTTCCGTACAATTGAAACCTTTTTGTTCGAGGGAACACTATTACTAAGTGTACAGTATTATATTTTAGAACTTTCAAATAGTATATTTTAGAACTATGAGGTAAAAAAAGTTTATCAAGTTAATAAACGATAAATTTCAAATCAATATAATATGAAGTTAGAAGAAGAAAGGTGGGAAACTAAAGAAGAAAATATAAGTAAGACAGAGTGTGTTATTTCTTTGGTATCTTAATGAACTCACAAACCTGGATTACTTGAAGGACCCTCCCTACATCTTAAGTCTGCTATAGACGAGCCACTTTGCGGCGCTATTTTTGTGCCGCAAGTTCAGAAAAGCATTGTCACTTGCAGGAGAGGTTTTTCGAAAACGTTTTCGCTGGACAACTGTAACCATGTGCTGCAATGAGAAGAAGATGAAGACAGGAAACCGTAATATGCCGTTGGAAAATCAAAATTGTTTTCATTCGACAAATATTGCTACTGTTAGGATAAAATTATCTATTTAATATTATATGAGGCCTTTGCTAATACAGGATGTTCCATGTGTCTTGAACATCCTAAAAATCTCGCTTATTTTTTATGTTAAAGAAAAATGTCAGAGGAAGAAAATGTTTGGTTTAAAGACGCAGCGTAATGGTGGGCAAACAAATTTTCTCAAGGTTATTTTTTCGAGATTTCAGAACCATCGAAGGTTTTTTACATGGGACGAGTCAAGACGAATCCAATTACGTATGGTATTATGACCTTCACGTGACTTTGACTACGAAAAATTCGTAAAACTTGAATTATCGATGTAAAGGGTGAAATGACTGTTATTAGATGATTCATGAAGGAAAATTTGTTCTAAAATATTGATGAAAACAGAGCAGCATGAAGATTCTAAAAGGATGAACTAATGTCAAGCCTTCCTTATGTTTCCTTCTTTGCTCAATATTAGTAAACATGAATGCATCAAAGTGAAATTCTGAACTGATTGTAGTAAACAAAGGAAGAAACTAATGTATCAACGCTTACAATTTAACTCGATAAGCAGTGTTGACACAGGCTACAGGAAACGTGTTTATTAATATTAAGCAAGGAAGGAAACATAAAGTAGGCTTGACATTAGTTCATCCTTTCAGAATCTTCATGTTGCACCGTTTTCATCAATATTTCAAAGTAAATTTTCCCTCGTTAATTATCTAATCACGGTTATTTCACCATTTACATAAATAATCCAAGTTTTAAGAATTTTTCGTACTCAAGGTGACGTGAAGGTCATAATGTCATAAGTCATTGGACTTGACTCGACCTTAGCTATCATATTGCTACATCAAAAATATGTAGTCCCATTTAAAAAAACTTCGATGGTTCTGAAATCTCGAAAAAAATTTTCTGGAAAAGATTTTATTGATTACCATTACGTTCGCCTCTTCAAACCAAATATTTTTTTTCTTTGACATGTTTCCCTTTTATAAAAACTAAGCGAGATATTTGGTATGCTCGAGTTAGGTGAGATACCCTGCGTAATGTATAAGACCCCAGCTTATCTCCGCTAGGGAGAACTCTAGGATTTCATAGCAATGCTTCATTGTTTAGCGATTAACTGTATACTGGCTGTTTTGTCCGCACATTAACGTTGAAATCAATTAAGCGTCTTGAGTGACACATTTGTGAAATATGTTGCGGGAACTTTTTGAACTGGTGTGATTAAATTATCAATATCTCGAAAATGGTAAATGTATAATCATTTTCATAAATATTGTAATGCACTTCATGCTACGAAGCTCAAAGATTACTAATTGTATAAGATCAAAGAAGGAAGATTTAATATCGAAGTTAATACTCATCATGTGATTGTTTTCAAATATAAGCCTCTTGAATATTCCTATTAGATCATCATAAACTATTTTTAATACCAGAATGGGAAGCTTTGCTCAAGAATATGTAGCTGCTTTCTTCGAATTATACGAAAAAGAGTTGCAACAGATTAACTTTGACGCGCACACGTTTATAACGTAGGTGGAACGAGAATTACTGCAGTGATGCACAAAAGATATAAAGGGGTATTGAAGACATAGATTTTATATACCCAACGTGTAAAAAAGACAGTAAAGATAAGTTTCAGGACGAATTAAACTGGATTTCATATTAAGAACCTATTTTTTAATCTGTGTATTTGCATAGTCTTCATTTTTATTTTATTACGAAGGTGCCAAATCTTTTTTTACTGTAGTTTTCAGCAGGTTGAAAAGAATGCATCAGTTACTTTTAAAACGTGTATCGAATTTTATTAAAAATGTTCTTAGACGAGAGTTATGATTTTTTTTAATGGATCTCATATTTGGCGATTCCACACTATGGTAAATACTACTCTGTACGTAATTAACAGTGATTTATTGTATTGTTTGAAATTTTGGCACATTACCAGCTTAAAAAACATTTTTCGAGACACCAGAACGGTGATTCTCCTCTACGTTTATCTACACGTAGAGTTTTTAGCATATCAATTAACAGATTGATTGTTTAGAAAAAATAGGTGCGGCAAAGTAATTTGCACCTTTCTTCTCATAAAACGGATAGTTCAAAAAGTACTTCTACAAAATATAGAACTCAGTTCCATGGGATAAAGGATTGAAAGGGACGACATTTACAACGAACAGCGATGTGAGACGACTATAAATTCATATGCCCCATGTTGAACGTTATGCATCTAACAAAAGTAATTTTTGTAATGCTAAGAATGTTATATATGATGAGCAACTTGATGTGCCATAAAAAGTGTTGCAATTTTTGCGTTTAATTCATAGTTATGCCATGGGAATTTATGAGAGAAATCAAAGAAAACGATGGTCAATATGTCAAGACATTATTAAAAAAATTATTAAAAAAGATAAATATGTACATCAAATCATTGTTTTAAATGTTTCAATTGTTACTTTCGTAGAAAATAAGGTTTCTAATAATAACATTAATTCTTGAAGCAAAGTGAGACGTTGAATCTGATAATAATTAATTATGCTGTCAGTGATTTATATCACAGTTCAGCAGTAATCGATTCCTTTGTGATTACTTTTGTAATTGATTGTTGAAAATAATCACGGAAATCATAATTATTAATCACGTAATCCTTCCTGAAATAAATCAATAATCATGATCACATTGTGTATTCTGTAATTTCTAATCCCTGAACGAATGATTAATTTACCTTTACCAAAGTGAACGTTGTATGCTGTTATATGTAAATAATTCTTTTCGTTGAATTACTCAAAACATGCGGATTTTCTCAAGACTGCTGAGTATCGTTGCAGCTACCATGATATTAAATTTCTAAGTTACTTCTAATCAAAAATGTAATCATTTCCTGATTTACGATTATTGACTTAATCATGTCTGCTGATTATATTTACTTTGATTACTTCAGCTATTCGTTAATCATGATTGCTGGATTACTTAGTAATAGTAACCATTAATCATGAACATGATTTCTTTTACAATCGTTAATCATTAATCAGATTACTTCTTGCCAAACTCTGATTTATACAAACAGTATAGCCGAAAAGGAGGTCAAAAGCGTCCCCAAACCAAATTCAATTTCCCATGGATCATTCGATAGTTTATCGAGGAAAGAGCAATGTGTGTCATGCTTCAACTCAGTATCCCGACTGGAGCGAGGGACGGGGGGGGGGGGGTAGGTAGCAACTGACAAAAATAAAAGATCATATTATTGCTCAATTTCTCCCACCCAACGTCTGAAACAAAATTGAAAACAATCAGAGACACTTTAGTGAACCAGACACATATTATGGAATGGTTTCAGATTTCTAAATTGAAAAATCATGCTGTGAAAAATAAAAAACACAAAACAAATGATGAGAAATATCGATTTGGGATCGAAGGAGACGCGGAACTGGATTCATATTCGTTGAGTAGGTACATATTATTGATAATATTATGCTAAATTGTTTCACATTTTTCGGTTTCGTGCACCATAGTAAAAAAATTTAAAAACTGACGAACGGCAAATTAAATTTGGTTTAGGGGCACTTTTGACTCCCTTATCTGGCTATACCCTTTGTTACCTTTTTGCATGATATCATATGTATGATTATTCAAATTATTATCAATTAACTGAAGCCCTCGAAAAGGAAAAAGAAGAATGATTATTTTTTGTGTATGTGACACAGTATTACATGCGGCAGGGTTGCGTAGCAGTGATGTCAACCACCTGGATAGCGAGTATGGCGATTTTTGGAGTCCTCGTGCTGCCAAGAGGTGGTTACTATTTCAACGGCTCTGGTCTTCTCGCCTGCGATCCTTTCTTCGCCAGAGCATCCCTTAGGTACTTTGGATGTGTTATACAGATATAAACATTATTTATGTTAGGTTTTAAAATAGCTTATATCACGTGTATATCTGTTTCAACTTATTATTAGCGTTACGACATTCATAATACCAATATATTGTGATTTCCAGGAATATAAGTTCCGCTTAAATTGTGGGAATATTATTCCCACAAACAAATATACAAATTCCTGAGCAATATTCGCAAGCAGCTCGCAAACTTGTTGCGGCGGTGCCACATTCTTTCGTGAACAGTTTCAGAGCACCAGACCAGATGATTTCTAGGAATTTCAATGTTTCAATCGTTTGCTAATAGCTTCATGATAGTTTTACTTTTTTTATGTCTCGAATTTTGTCTCATGTCTTATTTATTCGTTCCTTGACAGCTGAAGATGTTACGAATAAATTCTTAAAACGATGATCGCTCTTTATATCATAAATTTGTTTAGGAAAAGTGTTTTTCGCAAACGTCACAGTTTTGCGATCTCAAAACATTTTACCTTCACAAAAAACAAACAAATTTGTGGGGATTGGTACTAATTTGAACAAGCATGTATTGTGTAATTCTGATAACACTTGTATGTGCCATTCAAAACAAAAGACGAGGTATAGTGTCCAGTGGGATTATGCTTTTGTACAACTCTTGACTTCACGGTGCAGCCTGAATCGTTTAAGCGTCGGAAGAATTTAAGGTAAATATTGACCATAAGGGACTTAGCCCCGATCAGTTTGACCTTGAAATATTTTCTCAGGGACATAATTTTGAACAACTTTTTCTAAAACAATATGAGAAACATGAAAAAGTAAAGTACTTTTATCGCCCCCCTCCCCACTCGATACGCCGTTTTAGTGATAAAATGAAGCTATTAAAAAAATACTATACGGAAATAGCCAAAATTGAGAAAACTCGCCAAACTGCATAACTACTAAAGTTTTTTTCCAAATATCTCGAAAACTAAAGCTGAGAGAGGGTAACATGTACAGGAGAAAGTTGTTCGGAGCGATGTCCTTGCGCATATATTTCAAGGTTAAGGTGATTAAAGCTGGATCCCTTATTGTCAATATTTACCCCATTTTAAATTATATCGAGCCTAATAAATTATATCAAGCCAAATGAGCAATAAAAAGTGATGAAAGTAATGAAGCATGTTACAAGTATCTAATGCACTTAAATATACGTAAATAGCGGTAATTCAAGTGCTATGCGTTCGTTGCTGATATCCAACAGCATTTCATTCTTGCCTTCATTCATCCGACTTTTATTTGCGCAGTTTCTCTCACATTCATAAATCGCTTTGCATGCACGAGAGAAAAATACACTATACTATCCCTCTTCCCAATTTCAGGATTCTCGTGTGCTGTTGCTTTTATTTTCCTACAACGATGGTGTTGATGTACTGCTACGGTTCAGCCTTCCACGTTAACAAACTGCGCTTGAAAAGGGTGGTTTGCGTTAACACGCCGGAGATCGTTAGCGGAGGCCAAATGGAGAGGGTAAGTCGAGTTTCGTACCACTCAAACTTCCAATCAATGGGCTCAATTTGAATGGAAGTCATCTGATAACAAAGGACAGCGATAGTTCGTTTAATCATTCATTAATTGTTCGATATTCATAGGAACATGAGCTTCAACGAAATGACTCTATAGTCGGGCAATAAATTTCTGAATAATAGTTATGCGATAAAAAAGTGGCAGTAATTTCTGTATCAGTTCCGCCTGTTTAACTGATTGTCGCTTCGGAGGCAAATACAACGGAAAGATGTTAAATATTGACAATAAGGGCCAGCTCCGATCAGTTTGACCTTGAAATGTGTTGGCAGGGACATCATTTTGAACAATATTTTCCTACATATACAGGGTGTCCCAGAACTTCCCATAGAGCCGGAAAAGGGTGATAGCTGAGGTGATTCTGAACACCTTTTTTCTTTGCGAAAATGTTGTCTGAGGCTTCGTTTTTAAATGGTTAACGAAAAACATTGACCAATCAGAGCGCGCGTAGAGCCCGCGCTCAGCCGCGGGAGTGTTGTGTTCGAGCCTGGCGCTCGGCCGAGGCCGTGAATGTGAACAAGTCGCTCGGTCTAACAGGAAGGGCTTACCAAAGTTATATCGAATGAGGAATAAACAAATTACGAATAATATTAAATTATTCGTTGAAGAAGGAATAAACTAATTAGTCGTAATTCGTGTAGAATTAATGAATCGATTGACTAATAAACCTATCAATTGCAGCCCACGTTAAATTAAAAAAGATTGACAGAAGATTGAAATTAGACACCCATGCATCCATAAATGAACCTGCTTCGACGAAAATGGGTCACTGTGTCATCCTACCGATCCTGACCATTGCAAGTAGGTATCCCGCAGTGTAACACAGCTGATGTTGCGGTCGGGTCAGCGAACTCGCTGCACTTGACGAAGCTTACTACCTGAACCATACTGTCACTGGGTCATTCTACCGATGCTGGCCATTCGAAGGAGTAGCACGTGATGCACGACAGCCGATATTATACGGCCAGGTCAGTGATTTCACTTCACTTCTTGAATTTTACTTAATTGCACGACCACTGTCACTTTTTACTGAGATATTGTCGAAACGTGTTGTTTCTCTACGTTTAAAGTTGGCCCCGAAAGGGGCCGATTGGTATTAATTTAAATGGGGCTCCACCTGCCCCGCTGGTGCCGCCAACCGCGTTCTGCAGTTTCCTTTTGAGTAGAATTTACTCTTACGTTTTAATTTTTGGTGGCCCCCTAAGGGGCCGATTGCGGTTAGTTTAGTGTATGTTCAAAATGCGCCCCTCTGGCCGCCAGGCATGCCCTCGTACGCTCCTCAACACTGCGTTGGACCCCCCGCAGCGTGTCTCTGCTTATCCTTGCCACGGCGCCGTGAATTTTACCAATCACCTCATCCGGGGTCGTGACGGGCTGACGGTACACCTCTTCCTGAAACGATTAATAAAGGTACACGATGTTATTGAAATGTAACGTATCAATTAATATTTTTAAATCAATTAAAAGAGAAGCGTAAACACGAACGTACCTTCAAATGCCCCCAGAAGTAAAAATCCAACGGATTCATATCCGGTGACCGCGGGGGCCAGGCAACACAACCGCCGCGGCCAATCCACCTGTCCTGGAAGGCTTGATCTAGGTAGTTCCGAACATTTGCGGCATAATGGGCGGGTGCACCATAATGTTGGAAATACATGTTCTTCCGGATCTCTAACGGAATTTCTTCGAACAGTTCCGGAAGAACATGCTCCAAAAAGTGTCTGTACGCTGGGCCGTCCAATCTACTAGGTAGAATGTGCGGCCCAACAACAAACTCCCCGCAAATGCCGGCCCACAGATTGATTGACCAGCGGTGTTGTGCTGCTCTTGGTCGAATCGCAAACGGATTCTCATCGTTCCACACATGCGAATTGTGGGCGTTGAAGCACCCTTCCCTTGTAAAAACTGCATCGTCCGTCCACAAAACGTATCTGCAGAACGACGGATTCCGCGCGATTTGCCCCAACAGCCACGTTGAATATTGAACCCGTTGGATCTCGTCTCCTGGGTGCAAATTCTGTACTCGCACATACTTATACGGGTGCATTCCGTTGCTTTGTAGCGCACGATGTACCGTCGACCGATTGATGCTGAAATGAAATACAGGAGTCCATTATTTTAAGAAGAATTACATTTCCATTTTCAAATTTTGATCTCTTTCACTTAAATACTTACTTTAAATTGCGACTCACATCGCATATACTGAGGGTGCCGTCCCGATGAAATTCTTCCAATACATCCTCCTCGTTTCTATTGGAAGATCGCAATGAGCGCCCTGCCTCCCGCCTGTCAGGGTGGAACGAGCCAGTTGCGTACAACCTTGTTGCCAAGGACCGCAATGCTTGCGCGCTTGGCGGTTGCTCTTCATCGGGATGCACCTTTCGGTATCGCCGGGCAGCCAATTCTGCATTGCAATTGCACTGCGCAAATGTTACAAACATTGCGTAGTATTCTGCGTTGGTGCGGAGCGTGTTGGGCATCATTGCTGTTTCGTACAAAACTGTTGACTGTTTCTCAGCTTTTTCCCCAAAAACCTCCCTCGCCTTTCCCACTCCGTGGCCAGACCTTTTATCAAAAGTGTTCGTATTCTTTAACGAAATGCAACGTCGGGTTGCATGCCATCTCTTAAAATTCCCACGTGTATGCCAAACAAGCCAGACCTATGACAACCGACACTTACGTGACTAGGAATGCCCAGGCATCGACGTCTGGGTTGACCATTGTCACAAGCACCTTCTCTAGGCAGTCGCAGGGTTATTTTTTCCCGCCACATGTTCTTCCGTCAAGGGCTATGTCTTTGTCCTAAACTTTGCCTTCTGAGACTTTTGGAAGAAACTCTTTTAGAGACTCGGGAGAGCATGTTGTAAAAAGATATTGTACTTTGGGCGCCTAGGACGTATTTTTAAGGGTCATCGGAAGAAATTAGCTTGACGCTATTTCCTTTCGCCAGATTTACGATACAGCTCTTGTCGGAGGAACATGTGGAGGGAAAAAATAACCCTGCGACTGCCTAGAGAAAGTGCTTGTGACAATGGGCAACCCAGACGTCGATGCCTGGGCATTCCTAGTCACGTAAGTGTCGGTTGTCATAGGTCTGGCTTGTTTGGCATACACGTGGGAATTTTAAGAGATGGCATGCAACCCGACGTTGCATTTCGTTAAAGAATACGAACACTTTTGATAAAAGGTCTGGCCACGGAGTGGGAAAGGCGAGGGAGGTTTTTGGGGAAAAAGCTGAGAAACAGTCAACAGTTTTGTACGAAACAGCAACGATGCCCAACACGCTCCGCACCAACGCAGAATACTACGCAATGTTTGTAACATTTGCGCAGTGCCATTGCAATGCAGAATTGGCTGCCCGGCGATACCGAGAGGTGCATCCCGATGAAGAGCAACCGCCAAGCGCGCAAGCATTCCGGTCCTTGGCAACAAGGTTGTACGCAACTGGCTCGTTCCACCCTGACAGGCGGGAGGCAGGGCGCTCATTGCGATCTTCCAATAGAAACGAGGAGGATGTATTGGAAGAATTTCATCGGGATGGCACCCTCAGTATACGCGATGTGAGTCGCAATTTAAAGTAAGTATTTAAGTGAAAGAGATCAACATTTGAAAATGGAAATGTAATTCTTCTTAAAATAATGGACTCCTGTATTTCATTTCAGTATCAATCGGTCGACGGTACATCGTGCGCTACAAAGCAACGGAATGCACCCGTATAAGTATGTGCGAGTACAGAATTTGTATCCAGGAGACGAGATCCAACGGGTTCAATATTCAACGTGGCTGTTGGGGCAAATCGCGCGGAATCCGTCGTTCTGCAGATACGTTTTGTGGACGGACGATGCACTTTTTACAAGGGAAGGGTGCTTCAACGCCCACAATTCGCATGTGTGGAACGATGAGAATCCGTTTGCGATTCGACCAAGAGCAGCACAACACCGCTGGTCAATCAATCTGTGGGCCGGCATTTGCGGGGAGTTTGTTGTTGGGCCGCACATTCTACCTAGTAGATTGGACGGCCCAGCGTACAGACACTTTTTGGAGCATGTTCTTCCGGAACTGTTCGAAGAAATTCCGTTAGAGATCCGGAAGAACATGTATTTCCAACATTATGGTGCACCCGCCCATTATGCCGCAAATGTTCGGAACTACCTAGATCAAGCCTTCCAGGACAGGTGGATTGGCCGCGGCGGTTGTGTTGCCTGGCCCCCGCGGTCACCGGATATGAATCCGTTGGATTTTTACTTCTGGGGGCATTTGAAGGTACGTTCGTGTTTACGCTTCTCTTTTAATTGATTTAAAAATATTAATTGATACGTTACATTTCAATAACATCGTGTACCTTTATTAATCGTTTCAGGAAGAGGTGTACCGTCAGCCCGTCACGACCCCGGATGAGGTGATTGGTAAAATTCACGGCGCCGTGGCAAGGATAAGCAGAGACACGCTGCGGGGGGTCCAACGCAGTGTTGAGGAGCGTACGAGGGCATGCCTGGCGGCCAGAGGGGCGCATTTTGAACATACACTAAACTAACCGCAATCGGCCCCTTAGGGGGCCACCAAAAATTAAAACGTAAGAGTAAATTCTACTCAAAAGGAAACTGCAGAACGCGGTTGGCGGCACCAGCGGGGCAGGTGGAGCCCCATTTAAATTAATACCAATCGGCCCCTTTCGGGGCCAACTTTAAACGTAGAGAAACAACACGTTTCGACAATATCTCAGTAAAAAGTGACAGTGGTCGTGCAATTAAGTAAAATTCAAGAAGTGAAGTGAAATCACTGACCTGGCCGTATAATATCGGCTGTCGTGCATCACGTGCTACTCCTTCGAATGGCCAGCATCGGTAGAATGACCCAGTGACAGTATGGTTCAGGTAGTAAGCTTCGTCAAGTGCAGCGAGTTCGCTGACCCGACCGCAACATCAGCTGTGTTACACTGCGGGATACCTACTTGCAATGGTCAGGATCGGTAGGATGACACAGTGACCCATTTTCGTCGAAGCAGGTTCATTTATGGATGCATGGGTGTCTAATTTCAATCTTCTGTCAATCTTTTTTAATTTAACGTGGGCTGCAATTGATAGGTTTATTAGTCAATCGATTCATTAATTCTACACGAATTACGACTAATTAGTTTATTCCTTCTTCAACGAATAATTTAATATTATTCGTAATTTGTTTATTCCTCATTCGATATAACTTTGGTAAGCCCTTCCTGTTAGACCGAGCGACTTGTTCACATTCACGGCCTCGGCCGAGCGCCAGGCTCGAATACAACACTCCCGCGGCTGAGCGCGGGCTCTACGCGCGCTCTGATTGGTCAATGTTTTTCGTTAACCATTTAAAAACGAAGCCTCAGACAACATTTTCGCAAAGGAAAAAGGTGTTCAGAATCACCTCAGCTATCACCCCTTTCCGGCTCTATGGGGAGTTCTGGGACACCCTGTATAACCGCCAGTCGGCCTTAGTTCTCAAGATATTTGCAAAAAACTATCGTTATCATTACAATGAATTCTACCTATAACTGTGCGTCTGCATCGCTTGCTGCTAAGACAATCGTGTACCCCGCGAAGGATACAAAAAGTATTCTAGTTTCTGATGTTTGTTTCTAAAAATGTCAAAGTAAGGATTTTTTAGAATATACGACGTAGGCGGCTGACTTACGCCCGCCGCAAAGAAAGATACTATCAAACCTAACCTGTACCTTACAATTAGAGTTAGGTTTGGAGGTAGTTATTTTATAACATATATACAGCATACTACATCCTATACAGAAATAGTAATAATTGAGAAAAGCCGCTAAACTCCACAACTACCAAAGTTTTTTGCAAATATATCGAAAACTAAAGCCGAGCAACAGTAACATGTATAGGAGATAGTTGTTCAAAATGATACCTTTGACGACATATTTTAAGGTTAATGTGATTGAAGCTGAGTCCCTTATTGCCAAAAATTTCCGAAAAGATTACTTCTTATCATAATTTAATTAAATAGTGTTCTTAAACGATATCAAAGTGATAAACTTAATTTTAATAGTATCTGAGATATAGTAGGTTGACTAACTATATTTGGATTAAAATATCCCACACAGAGGAATCTTAAAGGGGATAGATCCAGCGGCCGTGAGCATCATGCCACTGATGCATTTCCTTCTATCCATCGACCTGCGAAAATCTCGTCGGTTAAACGTATCGATATTTCGATCTATATCTTGATAGTAGACCTTCTGTTTGTACATACAGTATTTTCTGTTCAGAGTGACGTCCTAAACATGCTGGCGACGTTTGTCAGCCAGTTCACGGAACAATCCGTGTATTTTCACAGCGCTACGCATGCTTTTATTTGTCAAACTACCATCGCTAGAGAAGCGTAATTTTAGTTTAAAAACGCTGTCGAACCGGAACAGGTGACGCTGCAGACAATGCGTATGATTTCTGTTTGTGATTTATGCTGCTTTATAGTCCGAGTATAAATCACTTTTCTTTCGGAAGTGTTTTCTCTTTCCTTTGTCGACATTTTCAATAGATTGCACAAAATACATATCTAAGCAACGTTTTACAACCTCCATTTCTATAAATGCACAAAGGGCAAACAATAGTTTCGCTCACACGACGAAGTATCAAAGATTTCTGGCTCCATACCGACATCCTTTTTTAGACATAAGACTTCCATAAAATAAATTTTTAACCAGTACCTACTTGTAACGAATGATGAGATTCCAACCAGTTCAAAAAATTAATTATCAATTATGTTGTGCCCCGAGAGGTTCGACTCGGAGCGGTTGCGGGATTTTGGCTTAGTTGGGTTCGTGAGCAAAGGATGGGAATCCACCAGGCGTTCTTCAATAATACTTAGTTTATTGTAGCTATTCTTGAACTAGACAGAGGTGACTTGATACGTTGTGTATTCGTTGATGGTTTGATCGCGAGTCTCCCTTTTGGGCGAGACCCATTGGTTTTATTATCAGCTATGGGGTGTGACAAAATTGGTAGGAGTAGTCACGCGGTATCATGAAAGTCCACTCGGCAACAAGTACAACGTGATCAGTCAGTCACGTTGTGCTGATTCTACAACTCTTGCAATTCTGCAAATTTTATATCTCGGTTCCAGAACCTTCTATGCTGATGCACTACTGTAAGCTATCCTAGAATGTCGGGTACAACAATTATTTGCAATGTAATTTTACATCAATGTATCATAATGCATAACATAATACATGATATCCACTGGTATTTGAACAGAGGACACGGTAATTATTGGGAATAGTATTCTCATCACCGATCCCAATGACCTTGAAATATGTTACCAAGGTCATCGTTCTGAACAACTTTTGCTATATACGGTGGGGCATTTAAAACAGGTCGCCAGAATGATTCACTTAGTTTCGATGATAGAAAAAAATACTTCAGATCGAATTTGCTACGTTTCGTAGGGCATATAGTGTGATTTAACTAATTTTTTCGTAGTTGGAGTCGTAGAGGAAATATAAAAAAAGTTCTGTAATTTCAAATGGGGTGGTGTAGCTTTTTATTTACATTCTGATAGAGTGTTTCCAGAGAAATATAACAACTTACAGGGTGTCTCAGAACTCTTATAAGAGCCGTGAAATTTTGTTAAAATAAAGATTTGGCAAAGGAAAAGGTTGCTCAGAATCACTTCATGAATCACCCCTTCACGGCTCTTACAGGAGTTCTGAGACACTTTGTAATTCGTTGTATTTCTTTGGGAACGTCCTAACGGGATATAAACAAACCTTGTTTAAACAAAGTATTGGCAAGGGAAAAAGTTGCTCAGAATCACCCCATCCCGGGGTGAAAATAAATTATCTCAAAGTGCTCTATAAATACTCGCAGTAACATGTATAATGAGAAAAGTTGATTAAAAAGTTGACTTTGGTATCAATAAAAAATGGCAACATATATCAAAGTCCTCGAAATTGATGATTTGAATAAACTGTTTGAATCAGGACTTTTTCTGTGCAGCTACGTAGTTAAAACATTATTCAACCCTTTTTTAGCAGCTTAATAAGTCCCGCTTTCAAATAGTTTCAAAACTAACAGCGTGCACAGAATAGGATGACCATGGTGCTTTTTAAGATGAATCCACACCACATACCATTAGACATTTCAAGAATAAAAAAAGCTTGGTAACATTGCGAATTAACGTTAAAGTTCATTAAATGAAACACATTCCAATTTGAATGGCCTTGTTATGCGTCAGACACAAATCGTCACAAATATTTGGTATTTGTTATTTGTGTACTGATCAATTAGTAATGGATGTGAGTAATTGTAAGGTCCAACGAATCACACTGCATCTCCTCCGTCCAGGATCAAGGTTCAAAGGGTCGCGATAAGGTCACACAAGGAACCTACAAGACACCCTATTTATACGATATCAGAAAGCAGAATCGACACTTGTACAGTAGATCGTCACGCTGTTCGTTCGTTTCATCAATTTCGCTAAGTCTTTCCTGTAAAAGGCAGTTCAAGGATTGCTCTCGTGTCTCGAGAATCAGTTCTGTAATTTCTTATACAAGGTGTAACGCAACAGCATGCAAATATTTTAAGGGGTGATTCTACAGGCCAAAATAAAGCGAAAATCAAGAATGGCAATTTTCCGTTTGAGGCTTTGTTTACGAGATATCGATGTTTAAAGAAACGGCGTTCGAACGCCTGCCGATGGGCAATCTGACGCGTGAGGCTCGAGTCAAACAGCTGCGTTCAGTGGTAGTTATTCGCTACGACGCCGCAGGAACCATGACGTACCGCACCGTGAAATCTGGCACTCAGAAGGCACACGCATTACGATGTATAGCATTCAACCTGCTTACTTGTAAAAATCCACTTGGGCATATCGAAACCCGCCCAATGGGATTATCAAGTAAAAAGGGTGATGGCAGCCTTCAATACTTAATTTTGTTCCCAAAAACCAAATATGCGATTGGCCCGTCCTCGAATGTTCACAATACATCTATCAACACAGAAATTTGCAGCACACGAGGATCACGATTCCACGATTTGCACTAAACTAATTATTCCAGGAATGTTCCTCGTGTCCACCACTCGCTTGAATGCAGTGATTCAATCTTTGACGCAAGTCGTGTCACGGTTTTCGGAAATCTGTTATTATTGTCAGAGAACATCATCATGTAGTCGTATTCCGCAAATGTACACGACCCTTTGCACACTTGGCACCACCATCACCGCACGTAACCGATTGTAACAAAAAGTAGCTTTAAAATGCGGATTGCGTATCTAGAAATTGAAATAATCAAGTTCTGAGAATTAGACTAAATTAAAAATCGGGATTAATAATAATAGAACTAAATGCAATATTAAATCTATGTCGAAGAGTACAATTCAAAGTACAACTGGAATGTTTAAACCATTCCGTATTCAACAGCGTAAAAACTGCAACTGCCTCGATTGTCTACAGGTGTCCCAGAACTCCCCATAGAGCCGAATGAACAAGTCGCTCGGTCTAATAAGAGGCGTTTGCCAAAAGTTATATCGAATAAGGTATAAGCAAATTAAGAACAATATCAAATTATTCGTTATTCGTGTAGAATCAATTAATCGATTGACTAATAAACCTATCAATTGCAGCCCGCGTTAAATTAAAAAAGATTGACAGAAGATTCAAATTAGACTCACCCATGCATCCAGAAATGAACCTGCTTCGACGAAAATGGGTCACTGTGTCAGCCTACCGATCTTGAGCATTGCAAGTAGGTATCCCGCAGTGCAAGACAGCTGATGTTACGGCCAGGTCAGCGAACTCACTTTATTTGACAAAACTTGCTACCTGCACGGCAACTATCACTGGGTTATTCTACCGATCCTGGCCATTCGAAGAACAAACACATGGTGCACAACAGCCGATGTCTCGGTTGGAACAGTGAAAGAACTTCGTTTCACAAAATTTCCATCATTGCACGATCACTGTCTCTTTACACTTCAAGATTTGAATTTATGAAATCAGTTGTTCCCACTTATGAATAATTGCTAGCTGCGAAAGGGGCTCATTGTTATTAACTTTGAAGGGCCTCGACTTGGCCCTTTCTACTGCCCAATGCGCTTTTCCACGTTCTGCAGTTTCATCGTCGTGTTCCCAAGCGCGTAATCACTCGCGAGCTTCACGTTTTAAAACTTAACTTTTATTTCGTTGAATGTAAAGACAAAAATTACAGTGTCAGAGAGATCTTTACTGTTTGGCGTTCAAATTGATTCTGTCTTGTGAAACTATGACGCGGTTTACAACAGTGGACGAGGGCTAGCTGGAAAAACGTTACAAGGGAGAGTTACGGGTCCTTACGGGGGGCGCGCTTTAGGGTGAAATGCCCTTGAGGCCCACGTGCTGGCCAGCAGAGTTTTTCGATTCCTAGGAAACACGGCCGTAGCGAATTTAATGGAGACATTTTCCAGTTGCCGGGAAGGTACTGCGGAGTGTTCAAGACACTGTTACATTCTCCGAGATGCTACATCTTTTATTACATTCTTTGTAATTCTATACCTTTTCCGGAGACTGAAAAATGTTTTCACTAAATTCACCATGGCCGTGTTTTCTGGGATTCGAAAACTCTGCTGGCCAGCACGTGGGCCTGAAGGGCATTTCACTCTAAAGCGCGCCCCCCGTAAGGACCCGTAACTCTCCCTTGTAACGTTTTTCCAGCTAGCCCACGTCCACCGTTGTAAACCGCGTCATAGTTTCTCAAGACAGAATCAATTTGAACGCCATGCAGTAAAGATCTCTCCGGTACTGTAATTGCTGTTTTTACTTTGAATAAAATAAGAGTTAACTTCTAATACGCAAGGCTTGTGAGTTACTACCCGCTCGGGAACAAGACAACGAAATTGCCGAACGTGGAAAAGTGTATTCGGTAGTAGCAGCGGCCGTATCCAGCCCCTTCAAAGTTAAAAACAATCGGCCCCTTTCGGGGCAATCAATTATTCATACGTGGGAACACCTTATTCCGTACATTCAAATCTTGAAGAACAAAGTGACAGTGATCGTGCAATGATGGAGATTTTGCGAAACGAAGTTCTTTCACTGTTCCAACCGAGACATCGGCTGTTGTGCACCATGTGTTTGTTCTTCGAATGGCCAGGATCGGTAGAATAACCCAGTGATAGTTGCCGTGCAGGTAGCAAGTTTTGTCAAATAAAGTGAGTTCGCTGACCTGGCCGTAACATCAGCTGTCTTGCACTGCGGAATACCTACTTGCAATGGTCAAGATCGGTAGGCTGACACAGTGACCCATTTTCGTCGAAGCAGGTTCATTTCTGGATGCATGGGTGAGTCTAATTTGAATCTTCTGTCAATCTTTTTTAATTTAACGCGGGCTGCAGTTGATAGGTTTATTAGTCAATCGATTAATTGATTCTACACGAATAATGAATAGTTTGATATTGTTCTTAATTTGCTTATACCTTATTCGATACAACTTTTGGCAAACGCCTCTTATTAGACCGAGCGACTTATTCATTCGGCTCTATGGGGAGTTCTGGGACACCTGTAGACAATCGAGGCAGTTGCAGTTTTTACGCTGTTGAATACGGAATGGTTTAAACATTCCAGTTGTACTTTGAATTTTACTATTCGACATAGATTTAATATTGCATTTAGTTCTATTATTATTACTCCCGATTTTTAATTTAGTCTAATTCTCAGAACTTGATTATTTCAATTTCTAGATACGCAATCTGAATTTTAAAGCTACTTTTTGTTACAATCGGTTACGTGCGGTGATGGTTGTGCCAAGTGTTCAAAGGGTCGTGTACATTTGCGGAATACGACTACATGATGATGTTCTCTGACAATAATAACAGATTTCCGAAAACCGTGACACGACTTGCGTCAAAGATTGAATCATTGCATTCAAGCGAGTGGTGGACACGAGGAACATCCCTGGAATAATTAGTTTAGTGCAAATCGTGGAATCGTGATCCTCGTGTGCTGCAAATTTCTGTGTTGATGGATGTATTGTGAACATTCGAGGACGGGCCAATCGCATATTTGGTTTTTAGGAACAAAATTGAGTATTGAAGGCTGCCGTCACCCTTTTTACTTGATAATCCCATTGGGCGGGTTTCGATATGCCCATGTGGTTTTTTGCAAGTGAGCAGGTTGAATGCTATACATCGTAATGCGTGTGCCTTCTGAGTGCCAGATTTCACGGTGCGGTACGTCATGGTTCCTGCGGCGTCGTAGCGAATGACTATCACTGAACACAGCTGTTTGACTCAAGCCTCACGCGTCAGAGTGCCCATCGGCAGTCGTTCGAACGCCGTTTTTTTAAACATCGATATCTCGTAAACAAAGCCTCAAACGGAAAATTGCCATTCTTGATTTTCGCTTTATTTTGGCCTGTAGAATCACCCCTTAAGATATTTGCATACTGTTGCGTTACACCCTGTATTTTCGCGAGTGTGTATTCAAGAAAAAAAAATCAGCAACCATTTTTCACTGGATCTCCCAATCACATAATAACGTAAAAGTGTCTGACGCGTTTTAAAAGCTTCCTCACTTGAAGCAAAACCAATAATACCTTTCATCGGATACGCACGAATGGTTAATTCAATTTCAGAAGAGCATCCATTTCGCTGCGGCAACTACAATAGAGATCATTGAAAGACTGTCACTTAGAACGATTTATTTCCAACTTGAGTGTGTTTCCTTTATCTTTATCTTTTCCAATCGTAAATCGTTTTTTTTTTTAGAAGTGAAAATTCTGATAGGACTATAGCAGCTGGCCGTAGTACTCCAATAAACGGACAGATTTTCGTGCATACGGCAAGCTCGATTTATGGTTTGCAAGCCGTCAAGCTATTTTTGGGAAAGTCGGTTTTACAATTTCTGCATGGTTTTGTTTATTAGTGGTTTACTTGTACGACCTCAATAGCAAATTGCGATAACCATAGACTGAGGATTTCTGAAGGACCTGTGGTCCAAAGGCTAGTGGCTGGTGACCACGCAGGCGGAAAGTAACGGTCCCTGAGGAATTTCCGCTGTGTTGCCAAACCTACCCCCGGCTGACTTCTCCCCTACATAATCATCCCGCCACTCTAAAAAATAGCACGCTAAGGGCGTAACGAGTAGGTGGTGATTAGGAAAATGCGGAAACTTGATTGGCAAGTACCCTTCCCAATTAGTCGGTCAGGAAGTAGTCAGCCAGAGACTGAACAGAGATGAATTGTGTCGTGGTTAGCATGTCGCGACGTTTCGCGTGACGGAAAGTTGACCTCCGCAACGTCGGAACTATCGGATTTGATGTGAGGCCAATCGCAGATGTTTAGAAATGTCCGTGAGCTTGGGAACCTCCGTGTCGGCGAGAGTCTGCTCCCAAGCTTTTTGTGTTTCTCGCGCCATTCTCGATATGCAAACGCTTGTGAGAAGATCGTTCGCGAGGTCTTCCCATAAGCGTCCTAATGCTTGCAGTGACCGTATGTGCAACTGCATATGATTCACAAGTTCCCTACTCGCATCCGCAGAATCAGAGGTCATCGTAGGCGTGTCATGCAAGAGCGATGCGTATCTGAGTACCAAGATTCTTTTATTATCGTAAATTTCGATAAGGTGTTTCCACGCCGCTTCGTAATTCTGCTCACTGATAGCGAACGCGTCGGTCGAAGTATCCGCTTCTCTGGTGAGCGATAAGCAGATATAATGCAGTTTCTGGACGTTATTTATATGCGGCTGAGTATCGGTCATTGTCGCGAAAGCGTTCTTAAATGTGACCCACCGCTCGATTCTGCCATCGAATTTAGGCAGATCGATTTTCGGTAAGTGAACCGGAATCGATTGCATTTTCGCAGTCAGTTCGCTGCATTGTTGTGGTACGGGTGCGCGTTCCGATCGCTTGAGTATCGTGTTTGCCGTTGCCATCACGTCCTCGAAGACCTCCG
This sequence comes from Holcopasites calliopsidis, assembly GCA_023838395.1. Lineage (NCBI taxonomy): Eukaryota > Metazoa > Arthropoda > Insecta > Hymenoptera > Apidae > Holcopasites > Holcopasites calliopsidis. The sequence goes on from JALHAQ010000070.1 coordinate 91,428, forward strand.
TTACGACGTGCCGTTCGTTTTCGGTTTCGTCGAAATTCTCAGTAAACCCTAATTCGTCCTGGATTTCGTTAAATATATCGAATTGTTTCCGTAACCGTTCAGTCTTTTCTCCGAATTTTTCGCGTTCTTTCTCCGAGTCTACGTAGCCATTCACGTAGTTTACAAACGTCGTGATTTGTGATTTAATTATGCGCCGTTTCTGTTTGAGAGCCCAAACGCGAGAGTCCGATTGACTGAACGCGTTGGCGATGCCACCCGCGGTCGCCATTTGAATTAAGTTTGAAGCTTTTTTAAGGAAAGGCGGATGCAAAGCAAATGACCGTTGATCGTGACTTTTAACGAGCCTACCTATGATTGATGACCGTTTAGCTGCGCCTTGACCCTTGCTCGGACAATCGTTGTTGACGATGGTTCTCTAGTTCTCCAGCTGCCTCGTAGTCGTCCTTTTCTCTCAGCTTCCGTTGTTCTTCTCGTGCAGTCTTCACTCGTTTCCGGATATCATGTTCTGCACTTCGCTGAATCCGGCTCGAAGGACCATCAATTGTATCGTGCCTCGTCGTCGAACGATGGTTTCCGAATTTTACACACACGACAAAAAAATCGTCGCCACTCCGGTGCGTGGATTTATTCGTACTAAGGGTTGTAAATCCCTAGCTACTTTTTGGGGTACACCAGTTTATCGCGACACTGATCGCCGAATTAATCTTGAGCAGTCAGTTGGAAAATACGAAAATGCAGTTTGGACTGCCGAACGTGAGTGATTGATACTCCGTTGAATATAAGTCCCGCGTCGATTGGACTTGTAAACTTATTCGTTGACGATGCGACTTGAATGCTAGAACAGGAGATGCTCTTGCGGGTGATCTGTTCGATTCTTGTTGTGCACTTCTCGAAGGTTGAAGTAGTTCTTTTTTTCGCTTCCGGAAGGAAGTTCTAGCGTTGAATTTGTAATTTTTGTGCACGCTGATTGGTAAATGCGAACCGGTAGTTTTGCCAATCAGCGTACTGGTTCCAGGTCTACCACCCTTCCGGTGCGCCCGAAACGTGGTATTTCCGAGAAGAAGTGGGGCGATACCTGGAACCGCGAGGACTGTGGAAAATTTGGTCGAGGTACGAAATTCCTCCAGGTTCCGCGGGTCGGCTTCGCGTAACGTTACAATATGGCCGGGACCCTTCGGAAATCCAGATTTATGGCATATTGTCGATTATTGGGGATGACAAGTGTAATTTAGGTGGCAACGTTTTGCCTGCACGTAAAATAAATTGCTTGCAGATGGCAAGAAATTAATGGAAATTCTTTTTCCGAGATACGTGCCATAAACCTTTCCAAAATTTCCACGCCCATTGTTCTGTGCGACGGAACAAAAAATGTTTTAGGAGCTTCCGAGAAAAATTCCAGTCTTCTACGAATAGTTAAATAGAGTACAGTAAGTTAGCAGAACATTCTGAGTCGAACTGTCTACTCGAAAAATAATAGACAAACCGTTAAACTATAATATCACTTAAAAATTATTTTCTAGTAAAAATTATTTTACTAGAAAATAATTATTTTCTTGATAACTAGAAAATAATCTAGTAAAATAATTATTTTCTAGTAAAATAATTAATTTTCTAGTAAAATAATTATTTTCTAGTAAAATAATTTTTGCTTACGCACATATACGCGATAATAGTTAATTCCTTCAGAACGTTTATGAACATGCAAGACAAAATTCAGAGCCTCGATTTTCTTCGGAAAACGAACAAAAATCGAGACTAACCAAATGTTAAACGGGCTAATTTATCAACTGAAGGTTATTACTAGCACTGCTTCGTCTTTAAAAAAAAACATTTCGACAATGAAAAGGAATCATTTTTACAGCTACGCGAACTTATTTCGCTTGTCAATAAGTCAAACGTCTGGACTTTATAACGTGGATAGTCAGTAAAATAATTCTTCAGCACAGTATACAGTCGTGTCGTTAAGTAAGTTAACGTAGTGCTTAATATTACAAATCGTGTATAAGATCATCACAAGATCATTACTACGAAACTCTTACTTCGATTGAAACGAATTGTTTTGTGGGCGTTTACTATACTTAAAAAAAACCATCATCAGTTTATGTTATGATATAGCATGGGATTCATTGCATACCAAAGCATTCTTAATATGGACAAGTTCAGTGCCCAGTTGGACTTTTTCACATAGACTGATGTACCGTGGTCTTTTCTGATTACTAACACGTCCAGGAAGGCGATTTGCAGGTTGGATTCAGTTTCTACAGTGATTTGGATGTTGGGATGTAGGGAATTGATGTATTTAAGAAAAGTAGGAAGGGTATTGGTACCGTGGTCCCATACTATGAATGTGTCATCTTCGTACCTGGACCATTTGGTTGGTTTTAGGGGGTGTCTCTTTGAGGATATGTTCCTCAAGATGCTCCGTATGGATGTCCGCGATGATTAGAGAAAATGGTGAGCCCATCGCTGTCTTTGATGTTTGTTTATAGTATTCGCCTTGGAAGAAGAAACAAGTGGAAGTGAGGCAGTGGTGATTAGTGGGAAGAGGTTATCGGATGTTATTACTCGAAATATTGGTGAACAGTAATTGAACATCAAAGCTCACTAAGATGTGATCGGGGTTTAGTTCGAAGTTTTCTATTTTTGGATGAAGTGTATGGAGTTGCGGATCTGGGCGTCTGTTTTTCCAGTTAGCGGTTTGAGAGTTCTTGCAAGAAACTTCGCAAGGTTGTAGATAGGGGAACCTATTACGCTGACGATTAGTCTCAGAGGGATATCAGGTTTGTGTATTTCGGGTACGCCATAAAGTAATTACTTTCTAAATAACTACTTTCTATGCTTATTAATTATCTGCAACAAAATGTATCATTGCTCGATGGAAACCCCTAGAAGGTGGTGGTTTTCTTCCATCAGGAAGGAATATAAGGATGGATTCTGATGACGATGATGAACAGGATATTCATGTGTGGAGGACTTCGGAACAACAAGGAAAGAATAATTAAGACTATTTCATTGTGCTGAACAGAGAGCCACTATTATCGCACGAGCAAGTTTTGCAAATTATTTCTTTGGTTGACAATGGCGTAAATCTATGGAAACTTCTAGTGCCAGTAATTGGCATTGCTGCGGCAAAGCGACCTTGTAAAGTCGCAGTATGTTCACTATATTCAAACCGACTTACGTAATTAAGTGAATATGTTTGAAAAAGATGATTTTGCCCATTCAAAAAAATCTGTTAGTGTAAGAATTTGATTATGTATAGACCGTTGTAAGTTTATGGGCATAGCAAGACTGTTCATGGTTCCTCCAATACCATCACATTGGCCTTTTACCATGAGCTGTTGTAAAAAAATGCCATTCCGTAGAAACACCGAAATTGCTATAATGCCGTGTTAAATTAATGAAACTCTGATTTCTTTAATGTGCAGTGGCACCATCAGGAAAGTATATAATTTCTCTTACATTTCCCGGTTATACAGGGTGTCCCAGAACTACCTCGAGAGCCGAAAAAGGGTAATTGCTGAAGTGATTCTGAACACCTTTTTACATTACGAAAATGTTGTTTGGGGCTTCGTTCTTGAATGGTTAATGAAAAACATTGACCAATCATAGCATGCGTAGAGCCCGTGATCAACTGCGAGAACATTCAAGACTATGACCGAGCGTATCACGATCCTCTCGCGGCTGAGCGCGGGCTCTACGCACGCTATGATTGGTCCATGTTTTTCGTTAGCCATTTAAAAACGAAGCCTCAAACAACATTTTCGCAAAGGAAAAAGGTGTTCAGAATCACCTCAGCTATCACCCCTCTTCGGCTCTATGGGGAGTTCTGGGACACCCCGTAGAAAGTTTCATATTAGGAAAATCCCACAGTACCTTTCATTTATTGCTAATGATGTACCTAGTAGACGGAAAAAGTAAAAGGGCTGTAGAATAAACTTAAAAAGTAAGTTAAAAAAATATGGTTCAACCGTGTTCGATCAGAATATTGCATGGTTCTAAAAGCATTAAAAACCATCCACATTTACATTCATATCCCATAAATTAAAGAAACTCTTCTTTACCTGTGAATAGGATCATTTGGTCATATACTAATCTTATCGATATTCTTTTTACATTTTATTGAAGGAATTATGGGGTGCGTGAGGTACAGGGAGATGACCGTAATAGCAGAACTCGTGGCCAGCGCGCGGACCACTTACCCAAAACGGGGGCACGCCGGACCTTTTACAGCTCAATGTGATGTTAATTTTAAGGCTTACTTTGTACCGTCAAGGGATATGAAAATATCTTTTCCTAACCTTAAACCCATCTCATAGAGAAATTTGCGAAAGTAAGATTTTGAAAAAACAAATTATGACTAGATTTTAGCGTTTAGATCGGAGCATCGGCCGAACGCCGCCATCTAACGCGATGCGACGTTCTGTCCCTGAGTGCGAGCTTTACGCGCGCTCTGAGTGACCAGTGTTTTTCGTTAATGATTTAAAAACAACGCCTCAAACGACATTTTACCAAAGGAAATAGTTGTTCTGTATCGCCACAGGAATCTCTCATATCCGGCTCATGTATGAGTTACAGGACACCCTGTATATTATTACTGCGCCTTACGGTATTTTCAAAACCTGTCACTTCCGCGCGCCACTCTGTACTTGTAGCTAAAAGGATGCCATTTAAGGCTGCGCAGTTGAACTTTGTTAATTGTTATCCACACGAAGCTTCGATTTCATAAAATACAATCATTTCAAAGACAAATGTATCTTTCTAAGATAGGCATTTTTCTCTGACTTTAAAACTTTCTCAACAAATTCTGGGTAAATTATGGTAATTAATTTGCACGCCGATATTTAGTATGTACCTTTGAAAATAAATAAAATAAACTTTAATAATTTTTCGCTATGTTCAGAATTTGAATTTAGTTTACGTTTTGACGATTTCGGACCACTGTGCGTCACAGCTGTGTCAGAGTTTGGACTTCGCAGTTTTTCATCATAATAAACTTTTAATCGGTTGTCAAAGATTAATATGGCAGCAGCTGTTGCATTGAAACTGTATTCTAAAGTATACTTGGGACTTGTACATCAGCGAGGAATTTCGACCGCATATTGAAAATGCAACTATGTACAATACACTCTCCCTTTGTGCTTTGAATATACGTACTGCTGGGAGATAATGAAGAAATACCTGCCTTTATTTTAGGTTCGTAAATGTATACCAGAGGCATACTATTTTGAGGTTCGGTTTTAGGGTGTTGGTTAATATTTGAAATTACAAAGGTGTTTGATTGAGTTCCACAAACTGCACCTATGCGTCGCATTTGCCTCGAAGTGGCAGGAGGCGTGAAGCGAGGAAGAAATGAGAAATGACGACGGTTGGGACCTTTGATGCAGATAAAATTCGGGTAAATCAAATACACTCGGTGATACTCAACGTTTGTTTTATTAATGTTCATGCACGCGACTGAGGCGATTCCAAGAAACGGTCAAATCCAGAAGGGAGTTCGAATTTACAAGGTTGACCGCTATAGGTGGCGTCTAAAATAACGAAGTGGACCCGTATGGGAAGTACACGAAAATCCCAGTGTGCGCCGATATAGTTGGAGTACAATAGTCGGCAAATGTGTACGTTATAATTATCGACGGTTAGTTCGATGGGTAAACTGATTATGCGAACGGGTTTCGCGTAGATAGTCGAAAAACTGGACCGTACATTCAAATATTGGAACAGTAGACTTGCAAAATGTGCAACTGTAACCGCGTTACAATGTTACTTCGAACAATCGTGTGTACAAATACTCGCACTTTCCGCACAATTTACAAAAAATTCTCGGCGTAGCAACGTGCATGCTCGCAATCGGTATCGTTGCACAAGTGGTCGTTTGCGCAACCATTGTGGCTCCTGCGCAGGAATGCGCAGAAGCATCGAGTCGATCACGCGATCTTTCCTTGTTCCTGATTGGCAGATCGAAATCGCATGATTTAATTAAGTCAAACGATTGGCTGCTTCTTACTATCCGCCTTTACACAAATTGTTAGAAAAAAGATATTTGTTCCGGTTCAGGACCGTATTGTTATAGCACGAAATTTGCGTGCCCGGGGCTCGCCGCGGAGCCATTACATTTTCGTCCTGAACAGCTAATAACACAGTTCAACACGAATTTTGTTTTGTAATAACCACTACGTGACCCTTATAAAGTTTCTTGTCCTGAATACGAATCCGGAAGCAGAATTGCTCTATCACTCTCAAATTTCGAAAAACATGAGTTTTTGTAAAAACATGCGATTTTGGGCAAAAAGGAGGAATTACGTGAAAACTGAAAACGATAGAAAGTTCATCTTGGTATTAAAAGATAGCGGAGAGTCTCTTGAATACAATGATATATAATTTTGTACTATTTTGCGGTTTTGAATGCATGTCAATGGCGATCAAAGTTAAAAAAAGAGACGATGCGCATACTTTCCAGTCACTATTTTTGCATTTGTAGGAAAAGTTAGGTCTCTGGCATGAAATCGCTTCATGGTATCGTATCCTGTATGTATTTCTGAAGAAGAAACAGTCCAAGGAAACTGTTGGAACGGTTTTTAATTCGAACAGGTCGAGAAAGTGTGCATCGGCAGCGCGTTGACGACGCTTTGCCACCATGCGGCCATCGCTCGCGTGTGCCGGGCCGGCAGGGCCGTAGCCACGCATCAACGACATCAAGTGGATCCCCTTACATAGCACCTGCTTTCTAACAATAATAACTGCTTTCTTTCTTGGACAATAATTCCGGAGGTACAACAAAGTCATACGAATTATACTCAGTTTTCAGTATTTCTGCATAAATACATATGATTTATTAATGCGAAGCCTTTTAATCATAAGAAAACCTAAGCGAGATTTATATTTCAACAATGTCCTGTAATAAGACTTTTACATCCCCGTATTCTTCAAACCTCACAAAATTATATTACTTTTCCGCTCTCAGCTATATTTCAGAAGAATTGTAAGGGATCTGTTCAAAAAGATGTACAAATAATACCTAAATGAGTTTCGTGCTGGCTTCAAATATGATTTGATACATTTCAAATATTGACATATTTGGGACAGTATCTCAAATTGCATACAATTACAACAATTAAAATTTCGTAAGTTCATAAACAATGTTGTTTGTTTCAGTTGACATCGTATTAACAAATCATACGTGTTTATGCAGAAGTACTGAAAACTGAGTGTGATTCATAAGATTCTTTTTTTAATTTCAGAATTATGGTCCAAGAATACATGAACGAAATGAAATGTACATTGTTAGAAAGCAGGAGCTACGTAAGGGGATCCACTTGATGTCGATTACGCGTAGCTACAGCACTGGCAAGTCGACGTACGCGAGCGATGGCCGCATGGCAGCAAAGCGTCGTCAACGCGATGCTGATGCACATTTGCTCGACCTCTGCGAATTAAAAACCGTTCCAACAGTTTCTCTGGACTGTTTCTTCTTCAGAAATGCATACAGAATCCGATACCGTTAAGCGATTTCATGCCAGAGACCTAACTTTTCCTACAAATGCAAAAATAATGAGTGGAAAGTACGCGCATCATTTCTTTTTTCAACTTTGATGGCCATTGACCAGCATTCAAAATCACAAAATATTACAAAGTTATATATCACTGTATTCGGCAGACTCTCCCCTATATTTTAAGATCAAAATGAATTTTCTTTCATTTTTAGTTTTCACGTAATTCCAACTATTTGCTCAAAATCGCATGTTTTTTTTAAATCTGAGGGTGATAGAGCAGTTCTGTTTCCGAACTCGTATTGAGGACGAGAAACTCTACAAGGATCACCTAGTGGATACTGCATAACAGAAAAAAAGTTGACATTGGTTGGACAGTGTAATTTTTCTTTTTTTTTATGTAGAAGTTTCCAGCGAATGACATTTTTGTTTAAATAAACATTTGCTCAAAGCACAAACCATTTGAATCGATACATTTTTGTCAGCGTGTAGTGTTTCTTGATTCGAAATTTAAACAAATCTGGTGTTTTGAAAATGAAACATTCTTTGGCGGCGCTTTCCGTAGCGTTGTCGTTTTGAAAAGGTTAGGTCACAGGAGAATATGTAAACGTTTAAAAAAAGTGCTGATCTGTAGATGAAGAGCTAGGAGAGTATGGAGGGTGAGGCAAAACTTCATAGCTTATGTGGTTCAGTTTTTGAGGGGTAACTTGAGCGACATGACACGAGCATTGTAATGCACAGCTATCGACTTCCCTCTATTGATCAACGCTGACTGAATTTGACACAGTTTTTCATTTATTCTATCCAATTCAACATAGTAGAACTTGTCAAGTGTAACAGTTCGCCCTGATTTTAGCAAATTGCGCAATTTCACTACCCAGTTATTATAATTCCCTGTTGATTTGCTTTTTGTTTTGGAAAGTGGCTATTCATTTTTGGTTGTTGGTTATAATTTGCCTTTGAAGAAGGATAATTTTTGGTTCGAAAGGGTAGACAGAAAGGTTTATTTAGAAAGGGTAGAAATCTCGCTTCTATATGTTGTACTTTGAAAGAAGTAAAACGTATGTGGTTCAAGACAATTATGAACCCAGTGAAAGGTATAATCAATTGAAGCCTTCCGACCAAAAAAGTGGAAAGACGAACACCGTAACTGTTAAATATTTGATGATTTTTTAATGCCTAATCAGAGACCCCTTCGAAAGGTGATACTTATTATTCAATACTCTAAAATTATACGTGGTGAGTCTTCAATGCATGTTCAATTTCAGGGATTGAATTTACATATTAAAGCAATTTAAAACTTTTTCATTACAGCACTAAAGGAGGATGGTAGAAATTGATCGATCTTGGACCTGGCAACCAACGAAAAACAGGATATGTTTCTATATGGTTTAGGAAGTCCGGGGTAGGTAGTCATTTATCCGGAAAGTGAAGGGAAAGTTATAAGAAGTGCACATAAATATTGAAATATCGCCGTCTGCAAAACTCACCGAATTAGTAGCTTTACTCGTTATCTTCTTTGGACGATGATCCATTTGCAAAATGATCACATAAAAGTTCATCAGGTAGGTTTTCAGTAGATTGATGGCGAGCATATGCAAAGAACCATAATGTTACCTCATAGGAGTGACAACCGACAACGGGTTCATCAACTTTACATTCGAACTTGTGTCCAATAATAGACTCTGGTTTACTTTTGTTTTGTTCAACGAAGCATACACAAATTTTTTGCTGTATTTCAATGTCGCGAACGTATTCGCGTTTCTATTATAACAGTATTATCAGGTTTAACATCAGTTTGATAACTCTGGTACATTGAACTTTACACGCATTTGTTCTACCTCTCCCTTCACTTCCCGGGAAAGTGATTGTGCGTTTCGGACTCCTTAAAATGTGTAGAAACACGTCCTGCAAGAGATTTTCGTTGGTCGGCAGGTTCAAAATTAGATCAATTTGGTTTGACGAAAATGGGACAGGACACGATTTAAACAGTCATGAGCGTCAACCTCCACATTCAGGTAGTCTCCCGTGGTTGTTCAAAAGCTACTAGTGTGGAGGTGCTGTGACCATCAAGTTTGCCACGCTGAAAAGTGTGCAAACACTCTACCGCTTGAGAGACCGTATTGCCGCAGGCTAAAGTAGCCCGTGCAATACTAAAGAGTGTACAGGGTGTAAAGAAATTATATGTAACGACCACTACAGCGTGATTCTACATCTTCGGATCGGTGGACATTTGTGAAAAAAGTCCGTGCAAAATTGTCCTTGACCTTGTAAATTTAGGTCAAAATTTCTTTATGCTATCGGATTCCGCTCGTGACGCGTGTAAAAAGTGTCAAAGGGACCATGGGTTGCGACTCAACCACTTTCTTGGAAACTAACGTTAAAGGTACCATTGATCAGCACGAGTTAGAGCAGAGTGGTCGAACTGCTGCTCCCAAGCAAACCCCTCTTGGCGCTAATTCCCCACTACTATAGGACTGATGCGACCACGCTCGACTCGGCTGTATGGAGCGAATGATGCGGGACGTAGCGGGACGGCGTTGGAGTCCTATGGTGAGGGTACCATCAAGAGGGGAAATTTTCTCAGGAACAGCAGTTGGATTATTCTGGGTTAGAGCGAGAGAGCCGAAAGCGCCGATGGCTGACGCGACGCACTGACCAACCTAGACTAGGACTATCTGCCCTCTCTTTCTCTCTCTCGCTCTACCCCGTGTTCTCTAATAGTGCCCTCTTAACATTATTTTTCAAGAAAACGGTTGAATTGCGACCCATATTCCTTTGGCACTTTTTACCCTCATGAAAGTAGAATCCGATGGGCCAACAAAATGTTGACCTTAATTTTCAAGGTCAAGGACAATTTTGCACCGGCGTTTTGTCAAAAATGTCCACCGATCCGGAGGTTTAGAACCACGCTATACGTACAGTTTTCGTGTTCGTAAGGTAGTTCCTACATTCTATAAATGGCGCGCGCGGTGGCAAATGCCAGCACATAAAATTTAATCAATCTTGCAAAATCTCGTGGTTTGATCTCTGTGATAAAAACTGCTTTCTTTTTGGAAAGACGTAATTCTATAAAGTAAATAGAAATATTTGTAATCAAGACTAATTGTAACGTGTTTATAGTTACTTATAACAGGATAAAAGATATTAAACGTGTCTACAGCTAAGGTTGTTTAATACGATACTATTTTAGCTGCAGGTTAATGTCACATAGATTAAAATTAGTATCTCGAAGGAAAACTAATTTGAATTTCAGAAAGTTGTGCCAACATTAACTTATAAATGAGATAAAGTAGATTGCAATAAGCTATGAATAAATATTACCGTTTAACGTAGGTGTAACGTAATTAGAAATATTTTTAGCATGTAAAGCAATTTATCATTTGTTATTTTCTTATAATTCGCAAAGCATCGACGTATCGCCGGTACGATTGCGGTGTTGATAATCCATTATGGTGCAATTATTCATCGTTTTTAGGACATTAATGCTATCGCTACTTGTACGTTCTAGTGCACGGAACGGTTTAGAAATTTGAGTTTTATTTTCAATTTTAGTATTAGGCATAGTACGACTGTTAGTTGTACTGTTTCATATTTAGTTACAGTTGCGTTTGGTGCCACCTTATTGTTAGTTTCTGAGTCTCCTGAAGTAATAATTTGTATTCAAGTTGAAGGCTGCATTCACCCTCTATATTTCATAATACCGTCAGGCGGGCTTAGGTAGGTTAGGGACCTGTACCAAGGGAACTACGCTGATTCTGGAGACCTATTCCGTCCGTACCTATTTGACCCTACAGTCTTTATACTGTTCTTTTGGTGAAAAAGGAAAAAGGAGCTAATTGCATAGCAGTGGGAGAACGAATAGACTCATGGTAGAGACCTTACGACCCGCACCGAAAATGCTATTTTGCTGCGGTAAATGTTGGCAGCCATTTTAAATGGAACCGAACCGCTTTTCCAGCGGAGGCTGCACGGCCCCTACTATCAGTCTATTCGTTCTGTCATTGTCAGTCCGCTCTTCTTTCCTTTTTCATAAGAACAGCATAAAGGCGGTAGAGTCAAATAATTATGGAGGGATAGGTCTCCAGAGCCCAGCGTAGGTCCCTTGAAGGCGGTTTACGGACATATCCGCAGATGTGTCTCGAAACAATCGAATAGGCTGAATAGGCTGAATACTCCTCGTGCATGGATTGCTAAAGGGAAAGTGGTCCGTGAGTCGGGGGGATCACATATCGGTGGGGCAACACTAATGAAACGATTAAACTCTCTTACTTTTGACTTTCTTTAATGAAACGGAACTCAAAACCTTGATCCTATCTGGAGTATCTTAAGCCATTTGTCTTAAATTGACAAAACACTTTTCAAGCTTCGTGGTATGTCATGGGGGTCAAATGGCAAAGCGAAAACGGTGGCGAGGATAACTTTCCGTCACCTATGTGCAGATCGGAATATCGTCACCTATTGACAATCTACTGTAAGCACGTTGAATGCTTCTCAACAAATTATTGCAAGATCATCGTGTTCGATTATATGGCAAAGTAGGTCATGGTGTTTGCTACGTCGTTTAAGTATCCATTTCATGTAGTAAATGAGTACCACTGCCGCAAGACGCCTAGCGGTTACTGCGTACGGACGTTCAAGAGGCCTTTCTGTAACATCGATAATTTAAAAGCAAAGTCTCAAATGCAAAATCGTTACTCTTGATTTTTTATTTATTTTGGCCTGAAGAATTATGCCTTCAATTATTTTCGACCTGTTGTGCAACACCCTAAACATGTCACATGCTTTCCCGAGGTGAATATACATTCAATCGTACAAATGATGTACAATAGGCTACTCTATTTCGCAGCGATCTCATCACTATCTTACAACTATCCATAAGTCGCAATAATATAGTAATAGTATAGTATAGTAAGTAATGTAGTGCATCACTGAACTCGTTTCATGGACCGTTTTAAGGGGGCAGATTCCTTTGGGGCCTACTCCGAATCGATCGAAGAGCTATTACGAAGAAACGGACACTAGTGAAAGCATAAGTTTGTACATGAACCATCAGAAATTTTGACATCTATCGGCATTCTGTTGAATTACAAACGACAAGTCCGACGGCATAGTTGCCAAATCGCATCGTAGGAGAGTTTTGTCACGCTGTTGCCGCATCAATTACAATTTTATCCATCAGGAGATCTCGACTGAATACGGCTTGAGCCGATATTTCGATTCATCCCGAACGTAGGAGAGGACGGCGCGAGTCAAAAAGAAAGAGCGTCGAGACTTTATATTTATTACCACGTTCAACTGAAAAACTTTTGCTAATAGAATTCGCTATGCGTCAATAATTTGATAACGATAATTAATAATAAAAGCAAACATTTATTAGATAGATTTTATACGAGTTATGAAAATGTATATAAATACTGATAACTTTGTAATATATTCCATTCTCTTTTTTCTCATTATCTCGATCATCGTACAAAATGACAAATGAAAACTCGGAAGGCATATTTGCCTAAATACACCGTAGTATAGGTTTTGGTCAACTTTCTGGAACGTTACTGAATTGCAGATTTCGATTATTATTGAATATGTGTAAAATTCACTGTTTTGAACAACTATTTCCCCTTACAAAAATGTCGGGATTTCTAGTTTAAAACTTACCTAGTAATAACTTGCGTTATTGAACATTGAATTCTGCCTCTACGTGTACACGTGACACAGCATAAGCATATGCAGTATACATACAGGTTAGAACGAAAGCTTCGAGAGAGCTGTTCATTTATTCATAATACATACGACATAAAGATAAAGGGACGGATCGCCGATGAATATAAACATACCGCCAGGCGACAGAGTTTTGTTTATGTTTGCGGCTGTGCCACAGGTACACACGTACGAATAGGATTCAATGTATGCACCAGTAACGAAAGTTTTCTCGCAAATATCTCTGAAATTAACAGTTTGATGTTTTTGCAAGAGGAAAAAATTGTTCAAAATGGTAATTTCTGCAGAGTATCCAAAAATCATCGAAAGTGGGAACTAAGTAACGTTTCGAAAAATTCACCAAATTGTTTAATAATAAAAACAAACATGTACTTTATTCATTATTATTTTTGGTGTATGTAGAGTAGCACAGCAAGAGAGGCTACATGCTTCACCAACATCATGTTCTCCAACACTTACATCATTTATTTCAAAGCAAAAAAAATATTTATACAAGGTGTAACGCAACAGTATGCAAATATTTTAAGGGGTGATTCTACAGGCCAAAATAAAGCGAAAATCAAGAATGGCAATTTTCCGTTTGAGGCTTTGTTGACGAGATATCGATGTTTAAAAAAACGGCGTTCCAATGGGCAATCTGACGCGTGAGGCTCGAGTCAAACAGCTGTATTCAGTGGTAGTCATTCGCTACGACGCCGCAGGAACCATGACGTACCGCACCGTGAAATCTGGCAGTCAGAAGGCACACGCATTACGATGTATAGCATTCAACCTGCTTACTTGTAAAAACCCACATGGGCATATCGAAACTCGCCCAATGGGATTATCAAGTAAAAAGGGTGACGGCAGCCTTCAATACTTACTTTTGTTCCCAAAAACCAAATATGCGATTAGCCCGTCCTCTATTATTCACAATACATCCATCAACACAGAAATTTGCAGCACACGAGGATCACGATTACACGATTTGCACTAAACTAATTATTTCAGCGATATTCCTCGTGTCCACCACTCGCTTGAATGCAATGATTCAATCTTCGACGCAAGTCGTGTCACGGTTTTCGGAAATCTGTTATTATTGTCAGAGAACATCATCATGTAGTCGTATTCCGCAAATGTACACGACCCTTTGCACACTTGGCACCACCATCACCGCACGTAACCGATTGTAACAAAAAGTAGCTTTAAAATTGAGATTGCGTATCTAGAAATTGAAATAATCAAGTTCTAAGAATTAGACTAAATTAAAAATCGAGAGTAATAATAATAGAACTAAATGCAATATTAAATCTATGTCGAATAGTAAAATTCAAAGTACAACTGGAATGTTTAAACCATTCCGTATTCAACAGCGTACAAACTGCAACTGCCTCGATTGTCTACAGGTATCCCAGAACTCCCCATAGAGCTGAAAAGGGGTGATAGCTGAGGTGATTCTGAACACCTTTTTCCTTTGCGAAAATGTTGTTTGAGGCTTCGTTTTTAAATGGTTAACGAAAAACATTGACCAATCAGAGCGCGCGTAGAGCCCGCGCTCAGCCGAGGCGGTGAATGTGAACAAGTCGCTCGGTCTAATAAGAGGCGTTTGCCAAAAGTTATATCGAATAAGGTATAAGCAAATTAAGAACAATATCAAATTATTCGTTATTCGTGTAGAATCAATTAATCGATTGACTAATAAACGTATCAATTGCAGCCCGCGTTAAATTAAAAAAGATTGACAGAAGATTCAAATTAGACTCACCCATGCATCCAGAAATGCATCGACGAAAATGGGTCACTGTGTCAGCCTACCGATCTTGAGCATTGCAAGTAGGTATCCCGTAGTGCAAGACAGCTGATGTTACGGCCAGGTCAGCGAACTCACTTTATTTGACAAAACCTACTACCTGCACGGCAACTATCACTGGGATATTCTACCGATCCTGGCCACTCGAAGAACAAACACATGGTGCACAAGAGCCGATGTCTCGGTTGGAACAGTGAAAGAACTTCGTTTCACAAAATCTCCATCATTGCACGATCACTGTCACTTTGTTCTTCAAGATTTGAATGTACGGAATAAGGTGTTCCCACGTATGAATAATTGATTGCCCCGAAAGGGGCCGATTGTTTTTAACTTTGAAGGGGCTGGATACGGCCGCTGCTACTACCGAATACACTTTTCCACGTTCGGCAATTTCGTTGTCTTGTTCCCGAGCGGGTAGTAACTCACAAGCCTTGCGTATTAGAAGTTAACTCTTATTTTATTCAAAGTAAAAACAGCAATTACAGTACCGGAGAGATCTTTACTGCTGGGCGTTCGGACTGATTCTGTCTTGAAGAAATTGTGACGCGCTTTGCAACACTCGTTAGTCAGTCCATTCTAATTCTTTCTTCTTCAATTGATAGCAGCAAATTGATTTCATTTGTATTTTAGTTATTTTCCATTCATGAATAACGAATGATTCTATGCTAACTTTTGCTCCATGCTATACCGGCGCATACTGTTCGGGGCGCCGGCCGAACGTCGCTACCTATCGCGACGCGTCGTGAACCGTCCCTGAGCGCGAGCTCTACACGCGCTCTGAGTGGCCAGTGTTTTTCGTTAACAATTCAGAAACAAAGCCTCAGACGACATTTTGGCAAAGGAAAATGTTGTTCAGTTTCGCCTCAGAAATCTCCCATTTCCGGCTCCTACACCTTTTACGTTACACCCTGTATGTGGCAACAGTGTGACCAAACTTTCAATACGTTCTGGCAACTCAACCTTCTGTTCGCGCTGGCAAATTTTAGATTACATTTACCGACTACTACTAGTTCAAGGAATACGGGTCTGGTATGCTATCAGTGAAAAAAGCATTAAATCGTGAGATATTTGGAAAAATGTGACTTCGGCAGCCATCTTGCCAATTTACAGCAGTGTGTGTCTCCTGCTTACAGTCTCTTATTTTACATTTTTCTCAACGTATACTGTTTATTGGAGTTTAAACGCAACAGACCCGTTTGTGGTGAAGTGTACCTGTGCATGTTGTATGCGCTAAAAATTCATTTATGCAAGTATCGCGACGAAAAATGAAAAATACGAAACCAATTGTTTCTCTCACTCATCGCGTATACGTGCATGACTTTCGTTGCTTGTGTCAGCGCACGCAGCAGTTCACGGCACAGGAGTCTGCCCCCTTAAGGCGTGTGCCAGAAATTATTTTGTGAACAAGAAGATATAAAGATCGTAAAGAATAATTATTTACGATAAATTATCTCTTATTCTCTGTCCTTCTCTCCTACTTTATGGTCTGAACAACTTTTCGATGCGTCACATATCTACTATATTAGTCAACAGAACCATAAAAAATCCGAGTCGAGGCAACTGCATTTGCCATTTTTATCATACTTAATTTTCTCAGATAATAGTATAGTAGCTTCCAGTTAAATTCTGAGATAGTTTTTAGTTCAATTTTATTGAATTATTTTGTTACGGTCACTCTTAAATATTAGTGTTGCGAGACAATTGCATCGCGAGATCCAGTTAGTGTTGCGTTTAATAAAGATCGCGTTTTCAATACAGTTGCGAATACAAATACTCAAATTCCTCCTATTTCGGAGTACGCACCTAAGCCACGTGGACGGTGGCACATCATCGACAGCCAAATACCATGGCTGCAACCCTCTTAGAGTTGCATTTTACTAAATAATTGGTGCATAGAGTATATAGGGTCAGTATTTCATTACTTCTGCGTCTAATCGCGAATTGGCTAATATTTCATTTTTTTTTTGTATTAGAGTTTAATCTGTTGAATTAGAGTTTCCTTTTGGTATTGATACTTGATGCACCACACGGGTTTAATTAGTGTTGCGAAACATAATTTTCCACTCGCGGCTTGAACGAGTGGACTTGTCGGTAGCCCTTCTGGCTACCTATCCCTTTTTGTTTTAATCAGAGTTGCAAACCCAATTCCCCAATTGCTCCTATCTGGGAGCGTGTTCCTGAGTCACCTGGATGGTGGCATGTTCCTGAACCACCTTGATGGTGGCACTCATGATGGTGGTGGCATGCATTCCCCTCAGAGTTGCGTTTTACTAAATAATTAGTGCATAGAGTATAGAGTCAGTATTTTATTAGTGTTGCGTCGAATCCCGAATTTCCTAATATTTCATCATTTCTTTATTATAGTTTAATATGTTGAATTAGAGTTGCATCTTGGTACTGATATTTGAAGCAACACTCGCGTTTAATTAGTGTTGCGAAAGATAGATAATTGCCCATTCACGGTTTGAACAAGTGGACTTTCCGGTAGCCCTTCTAGTTACCTATTCTTAATCATTGCTTTTTTCTTTCAGCATCTTTTTTCGGTCGCGTAGGGTAACATGTGGGACACTTTGCTGTTGGTATAGTTCATTATTTTTCGGTTGTGCTTGTACCAATCGTCTGGTCGTGTAGTCCAAAAGTTGGTAGGACTTTATACAGGCGCAACATTAACTTTGAGCTCTCATAGCTCGAAACTGATTTCAGTTAAGTTAATATATAAGTAATATCTTGAAAATGGTTTGACGTCAGCTGTAAGAATATGTAATGAAAAATAGGGTTTCGTTTGACAAACTTAACGTGGCGTTTACAGGGCATTTCGGGGTCATCTGAAGGTCAAACACATTCCAGCATAATACAGGGTTTCTCGATACCTCATGCAAATATTTTAAGGAGCGATTGGTGAGGTAATTCTGAACAAATTCTTCTCGTGACAAAATCTTGGTTAAGGCTTTGTTTTTAAATTATTAACGAAAAACGTTGACCAATTGGGGCGCACGTTTTGCAGCGGTAGTGTTGAAGACCGCGCTTGAGCGTATCACGATCTTTTTTCGGCTAAGGGCGTGCTCCACGCGCACTCTGATTGGTCAGTGTTTTTCGTTGACAATTCCAAAATAAAGCTTTAACCAACATTCTGGCTAACGAGGAACTTGTTCAGAATCGCCTCAGCAATTGTCCCTCCAAATATTTGCATGAGGTAGCGAAACACCTTGTATGTGCCCCCAAATCATTTGCTTGTATCTTTTATATTTTTCAAGATACTGTATCAGCTTTGTGTATGTAGGGATAATAAGAATGGACAATTCAATGTAAATTGGAATGCGAATTCTAACTTTTTTATAAGTTTAGTCTGTGTTAATTCCTCACGTTGAGTTTAACGGGAGGTGGGAAGCTCAATGGTGCACTGATTTCCCAAAATGATGATAGTGCAGATGTACAGGTCGTACATGCAACTTAATATATTTATACAAATTTTTATAAAGATTTGTACAAGGGAAAACAGTTCGGCGACTATTGCGAAGTGCGACGGTTGTCAGTTTGATTCGAGTTTTTGGGGTTGTTTCTCCTCGACTACTATTGATGCTACGGACTGTTTATAGTATAATTGCTGCCATCCAACAGTCTGTTGTTCATAAATAGAAAAAGATGAGAAGTATACAATAACATCCATACATATAGGGTGTCCCACGTAACACTTTTCACGATTTTTCAAGTGCTTGCGATAATCTGACCAAAAATATTAAAAAAAAAAGTTAATCAGCTTTCGATTGGCTATACATTGCAATAAAAAATTTCGAAATTTTATTTATAATTGTCAAGTCCACCTCCATTTTTTTTAAATGGCACCTTGTATTTTTGACTTAACAGTACCATAGCCCGTATCGAGACGAATTCAATGACCTAGTATACCATCACCTTGAAAGGATGACCTTGAAAGCAAAGAAATGAAAATTTCAACAGAAAATGACAATCTGCTTGAATGGGTGATAATAACTTGTGTTTACTATTGAGACTCGAAATTACATTCTATTCAGGAACTTTGATTAAATGAACGCAAGAGATTTCGTGAAAAAGTCACATCAAATGTTCGAATTGAAATCCATGTTTTTGTACGCACAATTCTGCTCTACGTAGTAAGTTTGCATTAGTTAGTCTTACCATACTGTCGTAGCGAAGGTCTTCGCATGCTGTACGGATTTGCTGTTTTAAATGTTCCTTATTTTGTATTGGAACAGCATAAACTATCCACTGTAAGTGACCCCTTAAAAAAATCAAGTTGTGACAAATCAGGGGATCGTGGTGGCCAAGCGATAGGGTCATAAGTGCCCAACCAATATTGTACACACTTTAAGTTTAGATAATTACGAACGATTCGTGCATTATGAGATGGGCAACTGTCTTATTCGAAATAAATACGCTGCTGAATATCATCTGAAAGCCCTTGCATCAATGTTTGAATTTGCGTGGAAAGAAAATTTAAATAAATTTGAGATGTTAAATTATGTTCATAAAAATAAGGTCCAAGTAGATGACCGTGTACTAGTCCACACCAAACATTCACTACAATTTTCTGTTGAACATTATGTTCTCTGAACCAGTGACGGTAGTCTTTCGACCAGAAATGATGATTTTGACGGTTATTAGAAAAATGTCATTTTTTGTTGAAATTTTCATTTCTTTGCCTTCAAGGTCACCCGAAGGTGCTGGTATACTAGGTCCCTGAATTCGTCTCGATACGGGCTATAATACTGTTAAGTCAAAAATACAAAGTGCCATTTTAGAAAATGAGAGTGGCTTTGACAATAATAAAGAAGAATTATCGAACTTCTTTTATTGTAATGTATAGCCAATCGAAAACTGATCAACTGTTTTAAAAGTATTTTTCTTTGTCATATTATCGCAAGTACTTGAAAAATCGTGAAAAGTGTTACATGGGACACCCTGTATATGACGTCTCTTTCACACCGCTGTGAGTACGCGCGCACATGTGCCAGCTCACCATTGCATGTATGTTATATGATTCGAATGGTGGCACATAATGCACTATTCAACTTTTGCTAGCTTTTATACGTTTGAGTTGAAGCGGCTTCATTTACGTGCGCCATCCACTGTATTACCACCGCCGTGCAGGCCACATCGTATGTATGCAATAGCAGAAACAGAAAAAGGTACTGAAAGGTACCGTTGCAACCGCGGAGAAAATCGTGCGCACTTTGCTATTCTGTAAAAAGCACGTATAGCAAGATTTATATCAAAAATATGTATTTTTGAAAAGATTATCTTACTATTTGCAAATAATCGATACATTAAATTGATGTTTTATCTTTCAATGTTACTCTTCATCCAAATATTAATTTGGGAAATCAACTTAAGCTTTTAATATTTATTCAGTTTTTATATAGACATAATTCTAGATAATTCTAGTGCAACATTTATTTGAACACAACCGACGTCCATTTACTTACCTGTATACTGTAGATAATAAAATTTTACTGTGTCTGACAATGTCTGTTTCCGATTGAGCCTACGTTTCTCCGAGGTTTTCCTACTATACTCCGAACGATGAATAAATAATCAGTCATATACAAGGTGCCCCATTTGAAGTTTCGTACGCACATTGTTTCGTTTGTGTGTTACGTTGCGATTGGTGGCACGGATTATTTCCTCGGCGGAGTCATAAATTCCGCCTTAACCAATTGGTATGCAACGTCGATTACCCGCCAAATTAATATTGGGTAATCTTTTTGACTATGATGAAGTCCGGACTGATGGACTTTAATAATGACGTTCGAATGTTAAAATGTTTGGGGTGCCGTTGGAGACGTGGAACTAATCTCTCTGCGTGCCGTTAGAGATTTTTAATTGTTCTATACGTTTCGTACGATGGTTGAAACGGTTCTATCCGTGTAGTTCGATAGTTGAAGATGTTCTGTCTTTCGTTTCGGAAGGAAGTCCGCACGACGACTTCCTGAATTTTTGTGTACGCTGATTGGTCAAAACAAGACATTAAATTTTGCCAATCAACGTACTGGTTCCAGATTCACCACTCTTCTGCTGCGCCCGAAGCACGGTATTTCCGGGAAAAAATGGAGCGATACCTGGAACCGCGAGGGTCGTGGAAATTGTTGGCCGCGGTAGAAAATTCCTCCAGGTCCCGCGGATCGGTCCTCGTGTACCGTTACAATATGGTCGGGACCCTTCGGAACTCCAGGTTTATGGCATGTCGTCGACTATTGACGATGACGAAAATAATCTAAGTGGCAAAGTTTTGCCCGCACGTGAAATAAATTGCTTGCAGACAGCAAGCAGTTCTACCAAATAATTTTCCTCAAAAATAATCTGTTCCTGAGATGCGTGTCATAAACATTGCCAAAAATTCCCAACGTATTGTTCCGCATCAGACGGAACACACATAACTACCAAACTATAGATCATTTCAGAAAAATGTTTCAAATAAAGCTTATTGCTTCCTGGGGGACGTCTTATTGTATTCAAAAATATTCTCCAGATGCACTCGCTTTCACGATTTCAAGGAGATATTATATTCGTTTTTGTATACGTATGTTTTAATTTACGTAGACGTATAGCCTATGCTATACACAACGGTATTATCACTTTGTCTATTTTTCCGTTCAGGATTGACCTGCACACTCACCAGACGAATTCTATATGTAGGGATAAGTTAAACCCCATGTTTATGACGAGAGAACTTTTATTTGAGAAAATAAACCGAATTCCAGGCGCCTCTCATCTGAGGAGAATAACTGAATTCCCGAAAATTGTGATGACACCCCCATCGCTCCCACATATAGGGTCAATACCTTGTGCCCCTCCTCTAATTTGGGATAAGGGCATTGGAGACCATTCTGGAACTAGTTTCCACGAGGGTACCCCGCATCTCCCAGTGCGTGAAAACAGGGTTGGCAGAACCAGGAATTGCTTGTGTAAGAGTTCTACTCGCGAAGTTACTGTCTTCAAGCCCAAGCAAGATCGGATCAATCTCTTTCGAGCAATCCTAACCTGTTACTTGTTCGTTACGGTACAGTATTTGGTCTACTGCTGAGAGATAATACAATTTCTTGTTCAAACTTGACTGTAATACTTCGAATGCCTGTTTCGTAGTGAATATCCAATTCTCTGTTATCTCATTCCTCTAGTGAATCTTAATTAGGGCAAACTCACAAAGTAGTACATTATAGCCGCTCTTGGTGTATACAAAGTTACGAATGCCTTTCTAATCAACAAAACACATCCTTAACTATTGTTTCCAGCTACACTAATCAAGCCTTGGCGCGTAACACCCACTTGGTCCTTCAGGGTAGTCCAACATCATTTACAACTATACAAATTTTATCTTCGTTGTACACCCAACAATTGAGGCGTTTGATTAAAAAAGGGCATATACGTCTAAATGCTATCTCGAGAAAATGAGCTTCAAAGTTTCCATTGTGGTACTATTTAATAAAAAGTTGTCCAATCAAATCGAACTTTCTTTTAATGTAGGAACATGTACTTAATACATTACGATAATAGGAGTTATGATTTGAGGATGATATGCCTTTTTGTTTATAAAGTTTAAGAGTTGGTTTGTGTGTCCTTTGTTCATAAATGAGGTAAAATCGTAAAAAAAGCTTTCTCCTATTATTTATTAAATAAAATTTTGTGCACTTAATCTATTATAAACTTTCACATATTATTTAGATAGAAAATGTAGACTTAATAACCAAAAGAACAAAAAGTTTAATTTTCCAAGCAAGGACAAAGTTACAAGGTCACAATTTTGTCTCTTGAGGCGTTTTAGTTTCCTGGATTCCTTGCACCAAACTGATTTGAAAATTAGTTTCTTCTTTCCTAAATTTACTTGTTTCCTTGCAGATTCAACTTTGCTTTCCATATTTCTTTACACCGAATAACATTACAAGACGCGGCCACGCGATACACCGATTGCTGAGTGACAGTGTGCGTCGTATGAACAAAACAAAACAGTATCTTGTTGCTATAAACAACAAAGTTTGAATATCTCTGTGGTATATTATATACATATGAATCGATCTAAACGATTTAAGGAAAAAGAGCACATAGCCCTATGTAAGTTCGACCATAAAGTAAAACCACATTAGCACCACCATGGGATGCCCCCTCCCCACCTGAAACGGAATAAGTTTAGTTTGACCATTTTTTAAACGAGCTATAGTTTGGGAATTATGTGTGCGAAACTTCAAATGGAAGAGCCTGTATTTTAGCACAACGTTAATATCAGTATTATTTTCCAACAGTGCAGTTATACATTTTTCTGTATTTATCGTAAATCAAATACGAATTATTTGTTCGTGAAATATATTTGAAATCTCCTCTCTTCCAAGGAAGCATCGTTGCGTGCGAATAAATAGATCTGCCGAACCAGATTTGCATTAACGTAAATCGTTCGATGCATTTTCTATGTTTATGTGAGGCTATTCACCTATGTTTACGGCAACGAATTTACTGGTATATACATAACAAATGTGCTTATATACAGGGTGTCCCAGAACTACCAGTAAAATCGAAAAGGGGTGATAACTGAGGTGATTCTGAACACCATTTTTCTTTGCGAAAATGTTGTTTGAGGCTTCGTTTTTAAATGGTTAACGAAAAACATTGACCAATCAGAGCGCGCATAGAGCCCGCGCTCAGCCGTGGGAGTGTTGTGTTCGAGCTTGACGCTCGGCCGAAGCCGTGAGTGTGAACAAGTCGCTCGTATAAACAAATTAAGAACAATAACAAATTACTCGTTATTCCTCAAGAAGGAATAAATTAATGTAGGATGGGGTGGATAAATGACAACAAAATCAACACAATTCTACGGGAACTACGAATATATTAGCAAAAGTTACATAAATCTTTACACCTAATTCCACCTAATTCTGAACACCTCTCGTTTACGCCGAACTGTCAACCACTGTCCTTTTTTCAATCCGCGGCTGCTGCACCTCGCTCGCCGTGTTTACCAAAAAGAACGCGGTTCTTGTTTGCGCCCACATTCATTGGCTCAATTACCTTGTCCGAGCACTCGCGAATGCACCGAGCATGCACCCCTTCCCACACTAATTAGTCGTTATTCGTGTAGAATCAATGAATCAATTGACTAACAAACCTATCAATTGCAGCCCGCGTTAAATTAAAAAAGATAGACAGAAGATTCAAATTACGCTCACCCATACATCCATAAATGAACCTTCTTCGACGAAAATGGGCCACTGTATCATCCTACCGATCCTGACCATTGCAAGTAGGTATCCCGTAGTGCAAGACAGCTGATGTTAAAGCCAGGTCACCGAATCCACTTCATTTGACAAAACTTATTACCTGCACGGCAACTATCACTGGGTTATTCTATCGATCCTGGCCATTCGAAGAACAAACACATGGTGTACAACAGCAAATATCTCGGTTGGAACAGTGAAAGAACTTCGATTCACAAAATTTCCATCATTGCACAATCACTGTCACTTTTCACTTCAAGATTTGAATTCGAAGTTTGGACTAATGACTAACAAACCTATCAATTGCAGCTCATGTTAAATTAAGAAAGATTGACAGAAGTGTAACCGTAAGTGTAAGTGTAACGTTCCGATGCCGCAATTCTCAATTAGAATTTTGCGGAATTGTAAGTTCCGCTACACCGGTGTGACGGATACGGAACGTGTTTTCGCTTGTGGATACAAGCCGCGTTGAAATGGCAGGGTTGAATGATTACTCGTGAATTTGGCAAAAACTGTAAACTGATGCAGTCGTTGTACAAGTCGAGTTGGTAAAAATGCGTTATACTTTGTTCGTTGGTCTATGTTCTAGTCCTGTGCAAGATAGACTGTCTTGTCTGTATTGTCTCAAGTTCGACCGAAACAGTTCTGTCTTCTTCCCGTCTTTTTTTTCTCCTCCGGAAGAAAGTCCCACGGTGACTTCCTCCTTGTGTTAGCTGATTGGTTAAAACAAACAGTTGTTTTCCAACCAGAATGCAGGTTCGAGGTCCACCACTCTTCTGGTGCATCCGAAGCGCGGTATTTCCTGGAAGAAGTGGGGCGATACCTGGAACTGTGACGGTCTGGAAATTTTGGTCCGATGGCAAGTTCCTCCGGGTTCCGGGAATCGGGTTCGCGTACCGTTACATTATGACCGGCACCCATTGGAAGTCCAGGTTTATGGCATTTGTCGATTATTGAGGGTGACGAGTGTAATTTAAATGATTATACTTTGTCTGCGCGTGAAATGAATTGCTTGCAGTCGGCAAGCAATTGAACGAACTTCTTTCCTAAAAAAATAATCCCTTGTTCCTGAGCTGCGTGCCATAAACCTTGGCAAACTTTCCACGCGTTATATTCCGTGGGATGGAACAAGAAGATTCAAATTAGGCTCACCGATTCATCCATAAATGAACCTGCTTCGACGAAAATGGGTAATTGTGGCATCCTACCGATCCTGACCATTCGAAAAAGTAACACGTGGTGCACAACAGCTGATGTTACGGTCGGGTCAGCGAACTCACTTTATTTGACAAAACTTACTACCTGCATGGTCACTATCACTGGGTTATTCTATCAATCCTGGCCATTCGAAGAAGAAACGTAAAACGCACAGCTCGCGGGTTACTACCCGCTGAGGAACATGACAACGGCATTGTCGAACGTGGAAAAGCATATTTGGCAGTAACAGCGGCCATACCGAGCACCTTCAAAATTAATAACAATCGGTCCCTTTCGGGGCAACCAATTGTTCAAACGTATAAGCAACTGGTTTCGCAAATTCGAATCTTGAAGTGAAAAGTGACAGTAATCGAGCAATGAAGGAAATTGTCTGAAACGAAATTGTTTCACTAATCCAGCCAAGAAATCGGCTGTTGTGCACCATGTGTTATACTTCGAATGGCCAGGATCGGTAGAATAACCTAGTGATAGTTGCCATGCAGGTAGTAAGTTTTGTCAAATATAGTGAGTTCGCTAACCCGACCGTAACATCAGCTGTTGTGCACCACGTGTTACTTTTTCGAATGCTCAGGATCGGTAGGGTGACACAGTGACCCATTTTCGTTGAAGCAGGTTCATTTCTGGAGAAACGGGTAAGTACAATTTCAATTGTTGGCGAATTGTTCAAAATTTAACGTACATTGTACTTGATAAACTCGTTAGTCTGTCGATTATAATTCTTTTTTGTTCAATTGATAACGGCAAATTGATTTCATTTGTATTTTAGTTAATTTACATTCATGAATAACGAATAATTCGATGTTAACTTTTGTTCCGTGCTATACTGGCGCGTACTGTTCGGGGCGCCGGTTGGAACGTCGCTACCGAGCACGATGTGCCTGGAATGTAGGTGAATCAGAATTTCTTGCTAAGACGCGGGTTTTCCCGTGGGCTTTTTGTGATACAGTATAAAAGAGATCTGCGCGTCACCTAACTTTGTGCAGATAATAATGTGATTAGCATTATAAAATGAGCTTTTCCATTTGTTTTGTCTTGTTCCAAACCCTTTGCAGTAACATGCAACAAAATTTATGGCATTCTGTGGCCATCAATAAAATGACTTTTGCCCAGATAGATCTGCGATTCGTTACACTGTGCGCCACCTTGAATTCTGACGAGGTTGAGCGTGGTATTTCCTTAATGGTTAAAAAACGAAGCCTTAAACAAAGTTTTAGCAAAAGAAAAAGTTGTTCAGTATCACCCTAAGAACCACACCTTCCGGCTGTTACTAGAGTTCTGGAACATCCAGCATGATCCCATTAAAAAAAAAACGAAGTTGACCTCTGTTTCGGCTTTCTTCGCTTTCACTAATAGATGATGGACAGCAAAGGTTGCCGATGCTCGTTTGGAGTTTTACGTCCAGTGGAGCGCTTTGCAGATCGAAAATATATGTATGTGATTTTCGAAACAGAGTTTAATGTGAACTTGTTTGTTACACGTGGACTGGCTGATGAGTCCTACAAATGTGTTCGCCTTGGTGGTTTGTGTGTATCTGTCTGTTGGAGTGTTTGTGTCTAAGAGCTAAAGTTTGTGGGTGTGGTTATGAATGTCTTAGTTGTCTATTGGTTTTTCGCATTTTAATCTTAGCCAATAGTAATGTGGGGATTTTCTGGGGTTTGACGCTATGTGGGGGATGCTAGGTCGGTGTCACGGAGGTGGTGGAGGCGACCGAACCGCTCGGCGTTTTACTACTCCTCAATTGCGGTTATTAACCATTTTTAAGTCGGAACTACGGCGCGATGAGTTTACGGTGGGCTTCCTTTGTGTGTGTGTGAGAATGGAAATATGGTTATTGTCGGTACTGTTTGCTGTAGCGGTTCTACTCGGAACCGGGTTTTTCCGCAACAACCTCCACATGACATTCACGCGTCTATCCGCGGAAAAAAACAACGACATCAAAGTATGACCCCCTTGAAGCCATTTAACTTTTATCTGAAACATATTTTGATACAGATAATAATAGTAACGTACATAAAAAGGTCAATACGTAGTGAGTCGTCCTGTGTGTGATACAGATGCGTGACCTTTAGGGCTCTTACGCACTGTCGACCAGTCGCGAGCGACCAGATCGGTGGCATCCACTAGGTTCAGGAAAAAACATGAACTTTTACGCACTTGGTCACCGCGACCAGCGAGTCGTTGGCGACCACGAAAACACGGACGGCACATATGCGACTCGCTGATCGCGCGACACGATAAAAAAGGAATTAAATATGATTTTGAAACAGAAAAAATTTTATTAGAAATTGAGTCGCCTACTTTGGTCGTCGAGTTTGGTCGCCTATGTTTTGGTCTTCCGACGACCTGGTTGCTTGGCAACTAGTCGACAGTGCGTAAGGGCCTTTAGGCTACGCGCAGGCTGGTGTCACGTCGTATGAGAGCATGTAATAGTACATTAAACAGCATAAGAACGTTACATCACGAGTGGTAATCACATTTGTTTACGCGCCACAAGAGTATGCGTAAACCCTCTGAAGACTGTTTTCTGTCATCGCTGACACAGATCGAGCCACGTTAATTTGTCTCACGGGTGGTGGAGTGTTACTCTAGACCTTCCTCACTAGCAAGAAGAGTGTTGAACGGGACACACCGATTTTTATGAAATTTTTGGGAAAGGTTTTTTTCAGAAAAATATTAGACCTATATTATTAAATCGACCTTGGTGCTCGATGAAGGATGGTATCTGTTCCTCAAAGTTCAGGCTACAAAAGGTATTTCAAATATTTAATTATTGGCGAAATGTTTACGTTTCTGAATAGAAAAATTGATCATGCGTCAAATATCGAATTTTCGTACTGTTTTAAAGCAAGACTAAATAACAAGACTTTTGGATATTGTTCCGAAGAGCATCGTACAACGACCAACATAAAATTTGGTGAGCTTTGAGGCGAAGGGGTGAGGGCTGCAAAGCATAAAATTTTAATTTTAATTTTAATCATTTCTGAGATATTAATTAAAAACTATTGAATCAATGCATAAAGTTCTGCCTATATAGACGTAACTAATACAACCGCCTTCGCTAATAGAAGCCGTAATTGTCGAGTGTCAAGTATCGGCCTCAGTATCCATAGAGTGCCCTAAGAAATTTTGCGATACGGCGGCCCCTCTGACGCGTTGGTGCCATTAAATATGTGATCCAAGCTTAGCCTGCACCCTGTATAGATACTGAAGTCAGAATCCCCATTGTGTCATGGGTCACTTGACACTCGACGACGACTGCTACTGCAACGAAAATGTTTGTATTGGTTACGTCTGTGTAGGCAGAATTCAATGTGCTGTACCGAAAGCTTTTAATTATGTTGTATCTCCGAATCTATTAAATACCCGCGCCTAAAATTTTGTATTTGATGCGCTTCAAAACGACAGCCAATTTTTTTTCGTCACTGGAACGGGAATTCATCAAGAGAATGCAATGCTGAAATAAGTGGCTGTTTTACAAAACCAGCAGTGCATTATTTCAACCGCAGCATAGTAAAAATTCTCTAAGCGGGTGGATTTGCCAGACTGACATATATGATGCTGCGGAAATGTGGTAGGACGTGAAATCGGAGGATCGTCTTTATACGTGGTAATACGTGAAATTCCCTGAACGCGTTACATGTAGCAATGTGGCTCAAACAGATTTAAAACATGGAAATACGCCGGCTTGCAAATAGAGTGTCACACGAAATAACGCGACAATAATGTCAACAGTGTTCGTCATGTTGTTACTGTAACCAGTTGACCAGATACTCCTAGAAAAGGCAGCGCTGGCTTTTTTGTGAACAACAAGGAATAGGGCGGTATTTCCTATCCAGGTGTGTTGCCAGTGTAGTACTGTAGTACCAGCTGTACTTGCAAGTATGGCAGTAAAGATGTTACGTTGTTTTTTTTTTCAATAACACGACAAATAATTAACATTAGGAGGCGTTCAGGATCTATCGAGACTTCACAGGTCATTAACTTCTAGACTATATACTGCACTTTTAGAAGCACGTTCACCAAGACCTCGAGGCAACGAAGTAAACTAGGCTAAGCACGCGACAGCGCCAGGGTATGAAATTATTGGAAAACTAAAGTGAATTCAGTTCAACGAGACAGAGTTTCTTCCCAATTTCAATATATGTATGTGAGTACATATACATTGTTGGACAAAACTATTGGCACAGGTCGGAAATTCACAGACGATTGCATGTTTACAGAAGATGATACACAACAGAGGAAGTGCTTTTGCAGATATATCGAAAACTATAGCAAACCGGCGGTAACATGTATACAGAAAAATTGCTTAAACATTGTCCATGACAACGTATTTCAAGGTCACTGAAGTCGATGCAGAGGACTTTATTCCCACAATTACAGAAAAAAGGATTACATACAAAGGGGAAAAACAAGGTAACTACGTACGCTATTGTTTAATGTGGTTTCTTATAAGTTAGTTAAAGAGACAGTGTTTCTTGTACATGCGACATCTCTCCTATAAAATAAGGAGAGACGCCACATAGGTGGTATAATGATCGAACTTGTTTCATTTGAAAAGGGCGAGGTAATACAGAGAGTCCCGCTACTGACGGCGAATGTTTTAAGGGATGATTCTATGGTCTAAGATAAGACGAAAAACAAGAATAAATTTTGTTCGTTTTAGCTTACGCTTTCTAGAAAATTGAGTTTCAATTCATCGATTGCAGGTGTACTAAAGAACCTACAACCTGGTGCAGAAATTGCGGCAACACCGTTAAGAGAATGATTCTTCACGTCAAAATGTGTCAAATACAAAGAATAATATTTATACATAACATGCTCTGATTTCAAGAAAATTGAACAACTAGAGAAAATTCGGCGAGTGTACGCGTAATTAAATAACTACAACTTGATACAACCGGAAATTGTGAATCAATAATAAAATGTTTCCATACAACGCTTTGTTCTCAAGAAAAAAGGGTTTAAAGGAAGCCAGTTTTAGCAGATTGCGACTACTTGGGTTCACGCGTACTTAACTAATTATGAAATACAATTTTCTTGAAAACGGAACGCCGTGTGAAAAAATTGTATTCTCTGTTTTCGATACATTTTGGCATAAAGACCTTCTTTAAGGTTTTACCACAATTTCTGGTTGAACCAGGTTATAGCTTCGTTAGTACACATGTACTCAATGAATTGACAAACTCAATTTTCTGGAAAAAAGGCAGAAAAAGCTTATTCTTCTTTTTCGTCTTATTTTAGCCCACATGTGGCCGGACACCCTGTACACTCCTAAACTTAACGTGCCAAGGAACTAGTGAATCTAGGACAATCTAAAGCTGTCAAAGTATGAGACAGAAGGACTTCTGTAAGAACGTTAACAAACGAACGAAAGTGAATTGGGACCTTAGCGTTATTTGTAGTCAGAACCTATGCCCATGCAAAAAAGAAATTTAAGAAAGGGAAATTAGTGTATGTGTCCCCTCTTTCAAAAGTGGTAGAAGAGACTTTATCAACCTGTCATTTTTTAAAATTTTTGTTCTTTTCGCGTATGAAACATTTAAATCTGCTTTTGTTTTTTTATAGTGCAGGGATTTATTATTTTAATAAAAAATAAGACGTTTTAATTCGTGCGGAATAAAATTTGGTAGTGGCTCTAAAATAAAAAAAGTGTGGCGCTTCTCCTGGATATTTTGCTCTATTAAAATAATTTGTATTGAGAAGTCGTAAGTTTGTCAATACCTCCGTTTTGTCGAAAACAGACCTTTATGTATTTTTTATTTTTATCTGTATCATATATAACGTGAGATCCCACAATTATAGTTTATACAAGAATTAGGTAAAAAATTATGTGTTCCATGTGTTATAAATTCTAGCCTCGACCAATACTTTTGTGCGGCACTGCACTTAGATATAGCAGTACTGCCAAGAGTACATAAAATTCAAAATATACCACATTAGTAGTTTCCAATTCTTAAACAGATAGCTATAACTACCTAGAAACCTTCTAGTTGCATCTGAAAAAAAATGAACTTGTTAATTCCAAATTCTCTATGACTAATTAATTACTACTGTCATTGACATACACTATTGCTATCGTATTGTTACTTAGAATGTTCTATTAAATTGCGATCAGAACTGGGGCATAGTGTTATAGTTTCAGGCGCATGAAGTAATGGGTTCATAGAAATCCATTGTGGATTCGTCCAATATTTCATGTAGAGGATAAGATAAAATGTACGCATCTTCGAAAGAAATTCCAAACTCGGTTCTCCCGAAAACGGAGCCACAAACACAAAAATGTTACTCCTTCTTTTCCACTTAATTTTTGTACATGTAGAATCACCCCCTGATCGGTTGGACTAGCTGTCCGGTCACTACCTGTATGCAGGGTGTCCCAGAACTCCCCATAGAGCCGAAAAGGGGTGATAGCTGAGGCGATTCTGAACAGCTTTTTCCTTTTCGAAAATGCTGTTTGAGGCTTCGTGTTTAAATGGTTAACGAAAAACATTACCGATCAGAGCGCGCGTACAACCCGCGCTCAGCCGCGGGAGTGTTGTGTTCGAGCTTGACGATCGGCCGAGGCCGTGAATGTGAACAAGTCGCTCGGTCTAATAAGAGGCGTTTGCCAAAAGTTATATCGAATAAGGTATAAACAAATTAAGAACAATATCAAATTATTCGTTATTACTCAAGAAGGAATAAACTAATTAG
This sequence comes from Holcopasites calliopsidis, assembly GCA_023838395.1. Taxonomy (NCBI): domain Eukaryota; kingdom Metazoa; phylum Arthropoda; class Insecta; order Hymenoptera; family Apidae; genus Holcopasites; species Holcopasites calliopsidis. Next base: position 123,578 of record JALHAQ010000070.1, read on the forward strand.
TCGTTATTCGTGTAGAATCAACGAATCGATTGACTAATAAATCTATCAATTGCAGCCCGCGTTAAATTAAAAAAGATTGACAGAAGATTCAAATTAGACTCACCCACGCATTCAAAAATGAACCTGCTTCGACGAAAATGGGTCACTGTGTCATTCTACCGATCCTGACCATTGCAAGTAGGTATCCCGTAGTGCAAGACAGCTGATGTTAAAGCCAGGTCACCGAATCCACTTCATTTGACAAAACTTACTACTTGCACGGCAACTATCACTGGGTTATTCTATCGATCCTGGCCATTCGAAGAACAAACACATGGTGTACAACAGCAAATATCTCGGTTGGAACAGTGAAAGAACTTCGATTCACAAAATTTCCATCATTGCACGATCACTGTCATTTTACACTTCAAGATTTGAATTTATGAAATCACCCCTCTTCGGCTCTATGGGGAGTTCTGGGACACCCTGTATAACTCCTTCGTGTACGGTACACAAGATAAAAAAAACAACATCGTTCAATGATCCTCCTATTTAAAGAAATTAAAGAAATCGGACCTGTGGGTCCCAAGTCTTACAGAAACAAGTAAACACATTGTATTTATAAACATTATTCATATAAGAAGACGGTCTTATAATAGAGCGTTCATATAATTAACATTCTACCGTAGTGTTCACTGAATTCATGTGCTGTCACGTGGGGAAGCGAACTTCGATACTAGGGGAAAAGAGGGTAAGACGAGGATGCTAAGCAAACATGGCTATAAAACATTAAGTTTGTTAATTATGTACTTTTGCAAAATACTGTAATATAATGTTAATATCTAGCTATTTAACTGCAGTGAAACGAATGTTCTAACTTAACTGTAAATAACACAAAAAAATAATTTTGAAAATGGTGCCGATACCCCGAGAAAGATGGGGTTTTATGTTCTGAGCGCGATACGAAGAAGAAGAATGTGATGAATAGCCGGGTCTTTAGGCAAAACGTGGGCACGTGCTTAGTTTAGTGGTGTGCTAGAGCATAGCTTGCGTATATTACCGAGAATAGAGAAGAAGGGGTCAGTAATCTGACACTCGAATTATCAACAATAAATATGTATATATTGTACATGAATACCGTATCGTTTTACAATGTAGACGTACCAGTCATAGATTATGGTGTTGCGCGATGCAAAGGATGTATGGATGCAGTTGGGGTGATAGCGACATTTGCAGAGCGGATTCTGCCAGAATCGGAGGCACCCTGCGTCTCCCTTGCGGGTCCGAGTCCTTTGTCGTCGAACGTGCGAACGCGAGAAGGTGCACTCTGCAATATTGTACACTGACAAAACACGTAGTACCTGCGGAAGCTGACCCGGACACGGAACCGCAACTCACAAAGATTAGGTACAGTAATGCTGACTATGAAGCGATCTTGGATCCAAGGTTTCGCATGTACAGGGTGCCCCACGTAACACTTTTCACGATCTTTCAAGTACTTGCGATAATCTGGCAAAAAATATTTTAAACAAAAGTTGATCAGTTTTCAATTGGCGTGCATTGCAATAAAGCAAGTTCGAAAATTTTTTTATTACTATTGTCAAGGTTATCGCCATTTTTTTAAATCGCACCTTGTATTTTTGACTTAACAATATTATAGCCTGTACCGAGACGAATTTAACGACTTAAACTTAACGACTTAAAACTACTTAGTATACCATAACTTTCGGCTGACTTTGAAGGTAAAGAAATGAAAATTTCAACAAAAAAATGACAATCTGCTTTTATAGGTGATAATAACTTGTGTTTATTATTAAGACTCGAAATTACATTTACTTTCCGATGTTTGTTCTGCGATTTCATAATCTCCCAAGTCCTCGCCTTCGTGCTCGGCAAGTTGTTCGTCGGTTAATGGAGGCAGTGGCCTCGGTATCTCGGGTTCCAAATTCGCTCCGTCATTTGGTTCGTCGTTCAGCTCCGGGTGACTTTTGCTAAATATACTTGTAGAATTACTCGGTTACGGCATCGTAACGCGAGAGCCTATTCCATTTCTTTAGCGTTAGAGAATTTTATCGGGTATATCGGTCTATTGCCCGTGACCAGAGATTTGTGGTAGTATGAAATGGTGCTTTTCTCTTGCAGGAAAAAGGAGCTTCCTACTAGACCCACTACCCTGTCGGGCAAGTTCGGCGAGTCTGCCAGGTAGAATAAAGCCCAGCTGTTATACAGGGTGTAACACAACACTCTGCAAATATTTTAAAGGTTGATTCTACAGGCCAAAATAAAACGGAAATCAAGAGTGGCAATTTTGCGTTTGAGGCTTTGTTAACGAGATATCGATGTTTAAAAAAACGGCGTCCGAACGCCTGCCGACAGGCAATCTGACGCGTGAGACTCGAGTCAAACAGCTGCGTTCAGTGGTAGTCATTCGTTACGACGCCGCAGGAATCATGACCTACTGCACCGTGAAATCTGACACTCAGAAGGCACACGCATTACGATGTATAGCATACAACCTGCTTACTTGCAAAAATCCACATGGGCATATCGAAACCCGCCCAATGGGATTGTCTAGGAAAGAGGGTGATGGCAGCCTTCAATCCTCAATTTTGTTCTCTAAAAACAAATACACATGTACTGCGATTGTCCCGTCCGCGAGTGTCTATGCGCACACGCGATTGTTCCGTCCGCGATTATTCACAATACACCCTTCAACACAGAAATTTGCAGCACACGAGGATTAAGTACACGTGCACCACGATTGTGTCACACTGCAGACGACAATACACAACCTATTCAGCAAAATCACATACACATGCACCACGATTGTCCCGTCCGCGAGTGCCTATGTGTACACGCGATTGTTCCGTCCGCGAGTGTTACACTGGAGCCGGCAATACACATTTATGTTCACCAAAATCACATACACATGCACCACGATTGTCCCGTCCGCGAGTGTCTATCTGTACACGCGATTGTCCCGTCCGCTGTGTTACACTAGAGCTGGCAATATCTGTGCTCAACAAAATCACATACACATATCCCGTTCGCGAGTGTGTATGTGTACACGCTTTTGTCCCGTCCGCGAATGTAAGTTGGCACCAACACTATTATTTTAAAAGGTGTTCAACGTATCCACCATGCTCCTGAAGACACAGATTTATTCTTCGGCGAAGATTCTTTTGCACTTTCCGGAAATTTGTTAGTGCATTTTCAATTACACCGCATGAAAATTATATGCGGTCCCATAATTCAGCTTGTGTATTGACCGGCGTCGAATACACCAGCTGTTTCAAGTGTCCCCAGAAGTAAAAATCAAGCGGATTTAAATCTGGGGACCGGGCAGGCCAAAGGACCGGTCTTCCTCGTCCGATCCACTTCCGGCAAAAGTACGCGTCTAAATGTTCGCGTACTGACAGGGTGGAGTGTGGTGGTGCTCCATCTTGCATGTACCACATGCTTCTCCGCACATCCAGTGCAACATTGTCTAACAGCGGTGGCAACTGCATTTGCAGGAATTCAAGGTATCCTTGTCCCGTTAAGCGTGATGGTAAGTGAACGGGACCGATGACCTTGTTTCCAATGATTCCTGGCCAGATGTTAATTGAAAATTCTCGCTGCGAATTGAACTCCCACTGCGCATGTGGATTTTCCTCTGCCCAGACGTGGGCGTTGTGGAAGTTCACCGCGCCACGTCTAATGAAGTTTGCTTCGTCGGTGAACAGTATCCTTGAAGCGAAATTTCGGTCGGCTGCGATCTTCTGCGCCATCCACGTGTAGAAATTGGGGCGCCTCTCTTAGTCACCCTCTTCTATTATGTGCACCCGCTGATAGTGGTACGGGTGCAATTTCCTTTCTTTTAATATTCTCCACGCGGTTTGATGGCTGACACTTTCCTCGGCTGCAATATTTCGCGTACTCGTTGAAGGGTTTTCTTCAATGTGCGTAATTATACAATGAGCAAGGTCCGGGTGTCGTTGGTTGACCTCCGCTTCTTGATCGTACGAAATTTTCTCCTTCCCGCAAACGTTGATAAACAGCAGTAAAGATCCTCCCACCTGGCAGATTTCCCGATGGGTACCTGCTCCGATAAATTTCACGTGCTACGGATGCTCTTCCGTCAGCTTTCCCGTAGCACATCATCATATCCGCATATTGTTCATGGGTGTACTGGCCTTCGGACATCTTGATGTCTTGCAATACACTAACACTACACTAACACTGCACTAACACTACACTAACACTACACTAACCCTACTCTAATACTAAACTAATACTAAACTAAGATTTCTATGTTAAGTATTTACAACTAAAAAGTTATCGTTATTTAAAGCGATCTGTTATGTCGTAAACAGCTCAAACATGAGTGAGTGTCTTGACTTGACATCTGATTTTGTGATGAAAATGTTTGTTTCTACTTCTTGAGGGTGGTGGAATCGTGGAGGGAAATTGGGTGCGGTAATGGTTCGGTTCGGGTAAATGTACTAAAAACATTGGTGATTTTTGGGAAAAGAGTGGTGGAAAGGTGTTAGTTGTTTAGGGATTTTACCTGGGGAAATAATTTCGTGGAAATTTTGCTACTGCTGATCACATGGCGCAAGTACCGTCATGGGTTCTTAGGGTTGCCGATGCACGTGGGACTGTCTGGTCCTTCGTTTATTATCGAGTGTAATAACGTTTCTCTTACTCGCCGTGGCCGGCAATCCGTACATGTGCGTGGCAACAATATTCGTTCACGTGCGTGGCAACAAAATCCGTACACGTGCGTGACAACAAAATCCGTATTCAATGCTATGCGAGCAGAAACTGAATGGATCGTCTAGAAATAATAGTGAACCGATCCATGTCGAATCGTCACGCATCGTCTCTACGGAAAATGTTCGGCGGCATTTGTTATTCTTTCGGCCGTAGAAAGGGGTTGAGGGAGGTGGAAGCGATAACGACATCACAAACATATCCGTGAAACAAAGTAATGTAATCTTCGACTGCTGCCACCCCTTTCTACGGCCGAAAGATAACAAAATGCCGCCGAACATTTTCCGCAGAGACGATGCGTGACGATTCGGCATGTATCGGTTCACCATCATTTCTAGACGATCCATTCAGTTTCTGCTCGCATAGCTTTGAATACGGATCTCTTTAAATAACGAGAACTTTTTACTTGTACTTAGCATAGAAATCTTAGTTTTAGTATTAGCTTTTAAATCCGCTTGACTTTTATTTCTGGGGACACTTGAAACATCTGGTACATTCGACGCCGGTCAATACACAAGCTGAATTATGGGACCGCATACAATTTTCATGCGGTATAATTGAAAATGTACTAACAGATTTCCGGAAAGTGCAAAAGAACATTCGTCGAAGGATAAATCTTTGTGTTCAGGAGCATGGTGGATACATTGAACACCTTTTAAAATGGTAATGTTGGTACCAATTTACATTCGCGGCCGGCATAATCGCGTGTACACATAGGCACTCGCAGACGGGACAATCGTGGTGCATGTGTACTTGATCCTCGTGTGTGCTGCAAATTTCTGTGTTGAAGGGTGTATTGTGAACAATCGCGGACGGGACAATCGCGTGTGCGCATAGACACTCGCGAACGGGACAATCGCAGTGCACGAGTATTTGGTTTTTGGGAACAAAATTGAGGATTGAAGGCTGCCATCACCCTTTTTACTTGATAATCCCATTGGGCGGGTTTTGATATCCCCGTGTGGATTTTTACAAGTAAGCAGGTTGAATGCTATACATCGTAACACGTGTGCCTTCTGAGTATCAGATTTCACGGTGCGGTAGGTCATGGTTCCTGCGGTGTCGTAGCGAATGACTACTACTGAACGCAGCTGTTTGACTTGAGCCTGACGCGTCAAATTGCCTATCGGCAAGCGTTCGAACGCCGTTTTTCTACACATCGATATCTCGTAAACAAAGCCTCAAACGGAAAATTGTCACTCTTGATTTTTGCTTTATTTTGGCCTGTAGAATCATCCCTTAAAATATTTGCATACTGTTGCGTTACACCCTGTAGGTGCGTTTGGATGGAGCGCGCGGGATTTTATTAAATTTGACACTGAGCCGGTGTCGATGATGAACTCCTTGTGTCCGCTAGTCAGTTGTCGCGTTTTAACCAGGATTCGTGGATAAAGGACTTGTTTCATATAAGATTTTTCTGGCTCTTCGCAACAAGGTTTATCGTCTTTCGCAATGGTTGCGAACGAGTGTCCGCTGCGTCTCAAGTCTACGCCCTAGTGCGTGGGGAGTTTAAATTCTCGTGTACCGGCGCTTTCGATCTTTGTCCGGAGTCCTATTCCTCGAATTACCCGGATCTCGCGTAGAGCTAGGACGTTCGTTGGTCATCGGGTTCTCAGAGTGTCTACACTCGCTTCTCCGGTCTCCGGTGCGGGGACTCCCGGGGTCTATCGTTATATTCTATCCGTGGTGAGTTGTCCCTGCGAGGTGAGTGGTATCTGCGGGGCGAGTAATTTCCATTTGTACTTCTTCGGGGTGAGTAATTTGTCCGGGACGAATAGTATTTCCAAAGTGAATAGTCTACTTCCCCGTAGAGAATAGTCTCCATCTCCTCATGGTGAATAATCCCTATCCCTTCAGGGCGAGTAATCTCTGCGTGGTAAGTATAAAGTTCGTGGTTCGTCATACTTTGTCTCGCGTTTCGGTTCACGCCACTCGGTCCATTGTGTACGGCATCTATCTTCGTCGAATGGGGATGATGCTCGTGCAGGGGAATACGTCGGGTACAATTCCTCGTACTCCATACAGTACATCGCTGAAATAAGCAACTGGCTCGGGACCGGTCCGTTGCTTGTATCGAACAGGTCTCCTATTTCGGCTTGGCTTTAATCTCGAAGGTGTCGAAAGCGAACACGGTCAACGAGCGAGGGGTTCGAGATAGCGGCAAACCATAAAGGCTCCCGCCGAAGTGAAATGTTATACTTTAGAAGATAGAATATGCATGCTCTCTCATTTTAACACTAAACGATTCCAGAGCAGGTAGAATCGTATGAATCAAGCACGCACCTATTTACTAATTCTGTGTCACACACGCTCTTATTCTTTGACAATTATTTCAATAATTAGGGAAATCGAGTTGTCAGATGTGAAGAAACACCCGCGATATAACAGTTCTCACACTTCGCTGAAATAAGCAACTGGCTCGGGACCGGTCCGTTGCTTGTATCGAACAGGTCTCCTATTTCGGCTTGGCTTTAATCTCCAAGGTGTCGAAAACGAACACGGTCAACGAGCGAGGGATTCGAGATAGCGGCAAACCATATAGGCTTCCGTCGAGGTGAAATGTTATACTTTAGAGGATAGAATATGCATGCTCTCTCATTTTAACATTAAGCGATTCAAGTCGCTTGCAGACTTCCTTCCGGAACAGGAAGATAAAATGTTCCGTCCGATGCGGAACAATACGTTGAGAATTTTTGGTAAGGTTTATGGCACGCATTTCGGGAACAGATTATTTTTTAGGAAAATTATTTGGTAGAATTGCTTGCCGTCTGCACGGTTATACGAATATATACATAACACGCAAGAAAGCGAGAGAGCATTACATTTTCTATCCTTCTACTAGAAACGTCACTGTTCGCTCGATTTACGACTTCACGCCTCTTCCGTTCTCTCTTTCGTTCTCCGATTTCCCGCTCAGCGCGGCTACTTCAAACAAAGAAGGGGGGATAGCGATTCTCCTATTTCGAACAGTTAGCCAGTCGCGTATTTCAGCGAAATACTGTATCTATTCGTCTTTGAGCGTCCAACGCGGCATGGTGAGGCTCTCTTAACGTGCGAGGGAATTTCGACATCGTAAGTCGGTAAATTTCAGAGTGTATTCCGTTCAGAAAAGCGTCTAGGACTTGTGTCCTAATTTTTGTTCGAACCCGGTAGAGATAATCCCAATAAAAATCAGTCGTACTAGCTTCTATCAATTTATGCAAACGATTTAGTCTCTCGATATACGATATTACAGATTCGTAGGGCGCCATTCTAAAGCGCTGCATTTCCGACATTAACCCTTCGGTAGTACGTCACGGACTATAGTAACGGTTCAAAGTTTCGAGCGGGTCATTTACAACTTCAGTTAGGTTACGGGGAAGTTCATATAATTTGCGTTTCAGACCCGTCAGGAACAATTCGTCGCATCCCGACGGTTTATCGTATCAAGCGTCTTCAACGGCAAAGATGAATTCCTCTAGTGAAACGTGTCTCGGGTCGAAACGCGGAATTGGTTCTAAAGCGCTGCGTAGCCGTTTCCTTATTTGTTTCGTGAGCAAGTCGGCGTTTATGGTGCCGCTCATGGCCAGATCAGAACCTCCCCTTATTATGGGGAAATTATTAGGTGGAGGTGGTGGATGATTCTCAGGGGCAGAGATAGTGTGGTGGTTCTGGGGTGGAGGGTTAGAAGTAGCGGGAAGCAGAGAAGATCGTTCCATGATAACTTGAAGTTGGATAGTACGCACAAGTCAAAGCCTTGAAATTTCGCAGTACTAATTTCTTTTGGAAAAATATTCGCTCTCTTGATACCAATTTTGTTACGTTCTGAGTGCGATAAAAAGAAGAATGTTACGAATTGCCGAGTCTTTATGTGAAACGCGGGTACGGGCTTAGTTTAAAGTGCTAAAGAAGATACACTCCGCAATATTGTACACTGTCAAAACGCATAGTAACTACAAGGTACAATAATAGGTACAATAATACTGACTAAGAAGCGACCTTGACCCGAGGTCTCACATATAAAGAGCGCATTCCCTACGTCACTAACGTTACTAAATTACGTACCCTACGTCAGTGAGGTTATTCCGTACCGGAGGAGTCCGCATGTCGACACCTGCATCGTCAGGGGTTTCGCAAATTGTCAGTTACTTCTTTTGAGGTCGTTCAACTTGCATAGCGATGCGAGGAACTTCGCTTAGTATGCTAACGTCAGGAGCTTACGGAAGGAGAACTGGAAAAGTACCGTCAGATGTAACAGAGAAACCGTCACAATATTTAAAATTATTTGTTTGTAATTTCACTATTTACATATTTTTTAAATATAACTATTTGCACTATTTACATATTGGTTATATACGAATATTTATGCCACTTGCAAGGAATGTTCTGCAAGTGACATACGCCGAATTCGCTGAAATTTTGTATAATTATTCATTGGTTCAACCTATTAACTTTGCCGTATTTCGTTGGTGGTTAATCTCAACTTTAAGGGAGAAAACACCCATTTTGTCCTAGCCACCCTTCTCCTTTATACATATATACCGATGTTACCTATGACGATATAATTATCTTCATCTATTATTTCTGTTCGAGAACGTGTTATCAGGAGTAACGGTCGAGACAGCCTGTGGCATGATGCAACTGCGATCGAACCTACAGCTTTATTTTAGATAAGTTAGACCCTTTATTTGTAACCGCCACCGAAGTTACACTTTCCCAGAAAACATTTATTTCAATAGATAAACCGAACTCCAGGCGCCTCTCGCCTGAAGGAAATTACTAAATTTTGGGAAACACCCCAGTCAGTGTTCCCACGTGAAAGATTAAAGTATCATACCCCTTCTCTGATTTTTCATCGATTTTAATAGTATATAAGACCCACGAAATTGTTGCATCATGGAGGCCAGTCCTAGTGAGGCGTGCGTTGTGTATTCATGTTCGTCAAACCAGGCATATCAAGATCGGATTAATTCCTCTTCAAGCATCTTCATCAAGCAGTAGGTAATCACTGTTAGACACTCCGGTACTTTGTTCCTACTTCGTTACGGCCCCGTCATACTTATACGTAAGCCCGAAATTGTACCTTTATATAACTATACCATTTTCCATAGTATATTGTAACAGTTTTCTTAAAGCGTTGAATCTCTGGTACCTTGTCTCTTAGTATCTAAAATCTTCTTTCTGTAGTTAAGAACAGAACCCACAGTGTACGTTATAATTTCTCGTGGTGTACACATTGTTACGAAGCCTTATCCTATCATTACCCTAAACTCACACCTACCTGCGTGCTAGGATACTGGCTGCACGCTAATCTTGTCTGAACACGTACCCTTTCCTTAAAAGACTTTGGTGACTTCTGTGCTCGGCGAGCCACCGACAGCAGCGGAAATCAGAATCTTTCCTGTCTTGCATCTATCAGGTTCCCGACATTTTACATGTCGATAGTGTGGTTGACGTGACTCTGTGCCTATCGGGGTTTCAGCGTTAGCCGAACGGCCGTTTAGGCACAAATATCCTCCGGGAATCAACTTGCGCTTAGTTAGTTAATTCTCCGACCCAATGTCTCGGTAAGAATTTAAGGTTACACGGATGTCCAAAATTTATTCTTAACCTTGTTTTGGCGACACTCTCTAAGCCCTAGCTCGTAACACCGATTAAGAGGCAAAATATAGAGAAAAATGTTTCAAACGAAAGTTTTACTGTCTTGAATGAACAACACGTTGGTGGTAACAAATTTTTGAAAAAGTCATTTTTTCAGAAAATATCCATTTTTGTGGATGCACCCATTCTTCTGAAATTTAGATTATTCATCGTATTGCTATTTATCATTCTGAATTAATCGTACAATTAACGGAGGTACTACAAGGTTAAAGAGCCGCTACAACCTTGTGTGAGTCGATACCCGCAGTTATCGTTCTGGGTAGGTAAACAATTTTTATTTTTGCATGTTTGCGCATTTTTTAGTCGTTCGTATTATGTGTTCTTTTACCTGTATTCATTGTTGCTTTATTCCTTTATACTATATACTATATTTCATATCATTTGTCCGCGATATAATATCGGCGAAGAGTAAAGACTTTTGAATTGTAGGGAATGCATTTGTGGATATTAAATAGCCTTCTATGTAACTCGTACATACACGTGTCCGACGCATTTGTACATTTTATTTTTGTACGCATGGGTATAGGTATACATATAATAAATAATGTCTGAACTAAAACACTTTCCTTAATCCTGACATTAGTTTTGGACCTATTAAGAACGACAATTGTGAGCATCGACCCACACAAGGTTGTAGCGGCTCTTTAGCCGTGAATATCTCCATTAATTGTACAATGTCTTATATCATTGAATTCGGAATGAAAAATAGTTAGCAATACGAAGAAAAAATCGAAATTTCAAAAAAGATGGGGAGAGAAAAAATTGATATTTTGTGAAAAAATGACTTTTTCGAAAATTCGTTGCCACCAATGTGTTGCCTATTGAAGACAGTAAAACTTTTGTTTGAACCGTTTTTCTATATTTTTTGTCTTTTAACTGGTATACGTGTAAGGAAAAAGCTGTTCAGAATCACCTCAGCTATCACCCCTCTTCGCCTCTATGGGGAGTTCTGGGACACCCTGTATAAAAGAAAAGGGTGGCTCGGACAAAGGGGCTGTTGAAAGCTATTAACTACTATTATTAACTACTATTACTAACTATTATTAAAACTATTTATACTACTTAGATATTTCTTATGTATAACCATTTACACTATTTAGTTATATTTTCTATGCAACTACATGAATTTAGACTACTTAGATATATTCATATGCAATTTTGTACGTCGAGCGGTGATGACAACACTGAAATGAATAGTATTTCTATTTGTTTACACATGTTTTCAGCCACAGGAGTCAAAACTTTAAGAACTTGAGCTAATTGAAGAATTTCGTATATCAGAGCATATGCAGGGTCTCCAACACGGCGCACGATTTTTCATCCACTTGCAGCCATCTGACAAAAAAGCTTAGAACAAAAGTTGCAAAATATGGAGGGTACAACAGATAACAACAAATAAAATTTTCGAAAACCGTTTGTTTTTGTGTTGAAATCGAGGTCACCTTGGGTTGTACAAATAGGAACACATATTTTTTCCTTTTACCATATTTAGAGGACACCAAGACGAATTCAAAACACGTATTATATGATATATTTACTAACTCGATTTACAGTAGCGGAAATGTCAAATAGCTTTTCGTTCTATTTGACTTTAGGATAGAGTGAAATGTACAAAGATAGATTTCCACAACGAAAACAACCTTCTGAAGCAACGTTTTAAAGATCATTTGTACTTTTAGTAACATCTTGAAAATTTCTCCTGCATTTGCAACGAATAAACATCATCTCAACTATTTCGGAATTTCGGAAGCGTTCCGTATTTACATTCAGTAATCACTTCAATATCAAGCAATGTTTACACTGTCTTAAAGTCAAATTTGATGAAAAGCTATTTGACATTTATAGTGCTGTAATTCGAGTAATATGTTAGTAAAAATATCATGTAATATATGTCTTGAATTCGTCTCGATATCCCTAAATATAGCAAGAAGAAAACATACAGGGTGTTCTGCTACTGCATGTCAATATTTTAAGGGATGATTGCTGAGGCAATTCTGAACAAGTTTTTCCTTTGCCAGAACGGCGGTCAAAGCTTCGTTTTTGAATGATTAACGAAAAACACTGACCAATCAGAGCGCGCGTAAAGCGCGCGCTTAGCCAAGAAGGCGTTCAAAGCTGAAGTTGAGCATATCATGATCTTCTGTCGGCTGAGCGCGCGCTCTACACGCGCTCTGATTGGCCACTGTATTTCGTTAATCATTCAAAAACGAAACTTTAACCACCGTTTTGGCAAAGGAAAAAGCTGTTCAAAATTGCCTCAGCAATCGCTCCTTAAAATATTGACATGCAGTAGCAGAACACCCTGTATGTGTTCCTATTTGTAAAGCTCAAGGCAACCTCGATTTTGTCATGAAAACAAACGGATTTCAAAATTTTTTTACTGGTATCTTTCGTACACTCCATACCCTGCAACTCTTGTCGTAAACGTTTTTTTTTTTGTCACATGACTGCATGTGGGTGAAAACTCATGTGCCGTGTTAGAGGTAACACCCTGTATAATTAATCTGCTGAAGTTCAAAGATGGACACAAATTTGAACACATCTGCAAAAAACAGAAAAATGGCTATTACACGCATAATAATACTACAAATTTACTAAAATCGATACTAGTATGCCAATATTAAATTCTTCTTCAGATTTCATAATTGAAACGAAGCTAACGTTATTTTTATGAAAAAACAGACGATGACCCCACCTTGCCGCCTGACCTCAACTTATCCCCCTTTCCCTTAACAAAGAACATAGAAATAAAAAAAAAGTATGAGACTTTGCATCCAAGTAACTTATTCGCAAGATCCGTACAATCCTTGTTTTTGTTCGTGCCATAATTCGGTTCTGAGAGGCAAAATCACTACTTGATAAAATTCAGATACTCTGTTTCGTGAAATATCTACCGAAAGGTGAAACATAATGAAAAAAAAATTGAGCAAGGATTTTATCTTCCACTTGCATCATGCATTTGCAAATTATAAGCATTTGTGGTGAGGTTAATTTAAAAAATAGAGATTTTTCAACAATTTTGTTGCACGGTTTTATTTTTTCCTGTATTTTATGAATCTAAACTTTGGACTGTGGATGTTTATGTATGATAAATATTCAAAAAGCATAAAATAGTGCATTTATGCACGAAAAATATGCAGACATACACTATATTAAGTATACAGGGTGTAACGCAATCCTCTGCAAATATTTTAAGCGGTGATTCTACAAGTCAAAACAAGGCGAAAATCAAGAATGACAATTTTGCATTTGAGGCTTTGTTCGTAAGATACCGGTGTTTTAAAAAACGGGCAGCTGCGTTCAGTGGCAGTCATTCGCTACACGGAAGAGAAACTGTGTCCTAACGCACCGCGTAATCTGACAACCAAAAAAGGTACACATTTTACGTTGCACAGCATTCAACCTGCTTACTTGTAAAAATCTACATGGGCATATCAAAACCCGCCCAATGAGATCATCAAGTAAAGAGGGTGACGGCCTTCAATCCAAAATTTTGTTCTCAAGAACCAAATACACACGCATCCCAATTGTCGCGGCCGTCTATGCGTACACGCAACTGTCCCATCTGCGAGTGTCCATGATTTGTACTAAACTTATTATTCCAGGAGATGTTCCTCGCGTCCACCATCCGCTTGAAAACACTGATCCACTTTTTCACGCAAGTCGTGTCACAATTTCCGAAAGTCTGTTATTATTGTCAGAGGACATCATCATGTTAGCGTATTCTGCAAATGTACACGAACCTTTGGACATCTGGCACCACTATCACCGCACAGAATCAATTGTAACAAAAAGTAGCTTTAAGATTGGCATTATGTATCTAGAAATTGAAATAATCAAGCTCCAATAACCAAACTAAATCCAAAAACGAAAGTAATAACAATAGAACTAAATGCAATATGACAGGGGTATTCCCAATACTAAAACTCAAAGTACAACTAGAATGTTCAAATCGTTCCGTATTCAACGTCGTACAAGCACCAACTGTCACATTCGTCTAGAAATAACGATCAACCGATGCATGCCGAATCGTCGCGAGTCGTATCTACGGAAAACGTTTGGTGGTATTTGTTATTCTATCGGCCGCAAAAGGGGCAACAGTGTTGCCCTACCGACGACTCGTGACTATTCGGCATGCATCGGTTGAACATTATTTCTAGACGATCGAATCAGTTGCTGTTTGTACGCTGTTGAATTCGGAATGTTTTAAACATTCCAGTTGTACAGTATTTCGCTGAAATACGCGACTGGCTGACTGTTCGAAATAGGAGAATCGCTATCCCCCTTTCTTTGTTTGAAGTAGCCGCGCTGAGCGGGAAATCGGAGAACGAGAGAGAGGCGTGAAGTCGTAAATCTTGACGGTCGAGCGAACAGTGACGTTATCTAGTAGAAGGATAGAAAATATAATGCTCTCTCGCTTTCTTACGTGTTATGTATATATTCGTATAACCGTGCAGACGGCAAGCAATTCTACCAAATGATTTTCCTCAAAAATAATCTGTTCCCGAAATGCGTGCCATAAACCTTGCCCAAAATTCCCAACGTATTGTTTAGCATCGGACGGAACATCTTATCTTCCTGTTCCGGAAGGAAGTTTGCAAGCGACTTGAATCGCTTAATGTTAAAATGAGAGAGCATGCATATTCTAGCCTCTAAAGTATAACATTTCGCTTCGATGGGAGCCTTTATGGTTTGCCGCTATCTCGAACCCCTCGCTCGTTGACCGTGTTCGCTTTCGACACCTTGGACATTAAAGCTAAGCCGAAATTGGAGACCTGTTCGATACAAGCAACGGACCGGTCCCGAGCCAGTTGCTTATTTCAGCGATCTACTGTACCTGGAATTTTAGTATGCGGCATAGATTTAATATTGCATTTATTTCTATTGTTAGTACTCGACATTTTTAATTTAGCCTAAGTTTTAGAACATGATTATTTCAATTTCTAGGTACCTAATCTCAATTTTAAAGCTACTTTTTGTTACAATCGGTTACGTGCGGTGATAGTGGTGTCCAAAGAGTCGTGCACATTTCGGAATCCGTCTATATGATGGTGTTCTCTGACAATAATAACAGACTTCTGAAAACTGTGACATGACTTGCGTCAAAGATTGAATCACTGCATTCCAGCGAGTGGTGGACACGAGGAACATCTGGAATAATAAGTTTAGTGCAAGTCGTGGAATCGTGATCCTCGTGTGCTGCAAATTTCTGTATTGAAGGGTGTATTGTGAACAATTCTGGACGGGACAATCGCGTGTACAAATAAGCACTCGCGGACGGAACAATCGCAGTGCATGTGTATTTAGTTTTAGGGAACAAAATTGTGGATTGAAGGCTGCCGTCGCCCTCTTTACTTGATAATCCCATTGGGCGGGTTTCGATATGCCCATGTGGATTTTTACAAGTAAGCAGGTTGAATGCTGTTGTACATTGTAACGCGTGTGGCTTTTGGGTGTCAGATTTCGCGGTGCGGTAGGTCATGGTTCCTGCTACGTCGTAGTGAATGACTGCAACTGAGCGCAGCTGTTAGGCTCGAGATTCGTGCGTCAGATTGCCTATCGGCAGGCGTTGGAACGCAGTTATTTTTAAAACATCGGTAGCTCGTAAACAAAGCCTCAAACGCAAAATTATCACTCTTGATTTTCGCTTTATTTTGGCCTGTAGATTCACCCCCTAAAATATTTGCAGAGGGTTGCGTTACACCCTGTATACTATATTAAATGTTAAGTTTAATATTAAGTATCAACATACATTTTGCAGTTATTCTGATCTATTATACCTAGAATTACTGCAAATTATAAGCATTCTTTTCTAAATTTGATGGCGTTAGCTGGTGGCGTTTGCTGGTAAAAATGAATTTGTATACCGAAAACGACCGCTCCACTTCACATGTTGTTATCGGTGCATATTTAAATTTAATCAAGCAGTGATGTGGCATATGCATCGCCTACTCCGAAATTCTAAAATACGTTAAATTTTTCTTAGTTCCATAAATTCTGTATTTCTTTTTCTAACATAGCATTTATTTTCCTTTTACTTTTCTCTCCGCAATCACCGAGAATGTTTTCTAATTGAACTGTATAATGTATTTATATTTCTGTTAAACGATCTAATGGTAAAAATATGGTTTCCAATTTCTGAATCGTAGCTGCCAAGGTGTTTAAGTAACCCTTTATAAAGGATAAACTTTGCAGAAGTTTGTTTTGTTGAAGCACTTCTCGTGCGGTCTCAATAGCAGCAGCATTGTTTTCTTAAAAACTTAGAACTACCTATTAATATGAAAAATAAAATGTATGTAGCTTTAGTGAAATCTATTTATGTTCATTTTACTATTTACCTTCCGCTATGAACACTGTAAGGTTATGATACAAGTGCCGACTAATAGATCCAATTAATTTAACGAGTCAAACGATTATATTATACATTATTGCATATATTTTTAAACATAAATAAGCAAAACATATGCGGTATGCAAAAAGTGCAATATGAAAAATATATGTTTTTAGAAACCTGTAATTACGAAACATTTTTCTGTCTAGGTTTCATTGTTTTGTTTGTTTTCTATGAAAATATGCATTTGCACAAACATCCGCAGTCTAGTTGTGATATAATGTTGATGTCATACAACAGCTGTTACGTTTCAAGTCTATGGCCAATTCAGTAGAATTTTTATTAACTCTACTTTGAAAGTAATAGAATACGTGTCTAGTTTTGTAAGAGACATTGTCTAAATTTTTCTCGGCGAAAAACTACTGGTACGGTTTGATTAATAGAACATGTTCCGAGCAGCTTATTTATAAGAAAGTCTACCGCTTTTCTCTTTCTCATCATCTTGTCTTCGTTCCTTTTATGGTCCATTGCATCGATGTAGGTCAATGGATGCGGGAATGTCTTCTAAAGGTGTTCTCAAGACCAGCACTGTGCCGATATGTAAGATTCTGCATGGAAAAGGGAGCAAGCTTGTTGCACGAGTAAGTTACCTAAGAGGGATAAAAGAGAACGGTCCCTGGTTGCGTCTCTCAGTTTCAGTATAAACTGTTAAAACGTGATAATTTGTCACTTTTACACATAGACACCGTTATATTCCGGGCATGATGAGGCACAGCATCATTTTAGTTAGCTGTCCTTATCTGATCAACGTCAAAATGTACTAAACAATACAGGGTGTAACGCAACCCTCTGCAAATATTTTAAGGGGTGATTCTATAGGTCAAAATAAAGCGAAAATCAAGAATAGCAATTTTGCTATGCCGAATACTGAAATTCAAAGTACAACTGGAATGATTAAGCCATTCCGTATTCACCAGCGTACAAACAGCAACTGCCTCGATCGTCTAGAAATAATGTTCAACCGATGCATGCCGAATCGTCACGAGTCGTCGATAGGGCAACACTATTGCCCCTTTCTACGGCCGAAAGAATAACAAATACTTCCAAACACTTTCCGTAGATACGACTCGCGACGATTCGGCACGCATCGGTTGATCGTTATTTCTAGACGATCGAGACAGTTGCTGCTTGTACGACGTTGAATACGGAACGGTTTAAACATTCCAGTTGTACTTTAAGTTTTAGTATTCAATATTGCGTTTATTTCTATTGTTATTAGTTTCGTTTTTTAATTTAGTTTGGTTCTTAGAACTTAATTGTTTCAATTTCTAGATACATAATGCCAATCTTAAAACTACTTTTTCTTGCAATTGATTATGTGCGGTGATAGTGGTACCAGATGTCCAAAAGTTCGTGTACATTTGCGAAATACGCTAACATGTTGATGTCCTCTGAGAATAATAACAGTGTTAATTCCTCACGTTGAGTTTAACGGGAGGTGGGAAGCTCAATGGTGCACTGATTTCCCAAAATACTGATAGTGCAGATGTACAGGTCGTACATGCACCTTAATATATTTATACAAATTTTTATAAAGATTTGTACAAGGGAAACGGTTCGGCGACTAATGCGAAGTGCGACGGTTATCAGTTTGATTCGAGTTTTTGGGGTTGTTTCTCCTCGACTACTATAGATGCTACTACTTCTATTTTACATTCTAAAAATTTGTTGTAGGCGCGATAGATAAGAAGAGGGGACTTTTTGATTATTTGAAAATTGGTAGAGGGGAACTATTGGTGTTTATTGGCAGGAAGTGATTAGGAAGGAGTTGGAGGCGTGTATTATAACGTCTCGCGGAAGGGGCGAAGTTTAGGGGGTGTTCGGATTCGGGTTTTTCCCGACCCTCAGGTACGCGAGTGGCATCGGCCTGGTCCGCAATAAATGGATTTGCGCGGTTTATCGTCTGCAGCTAACTACGGACTGTTTATAGTATAATTGCTGCTATCCAACATGCCGGCCCCCTTGAACGGACCCGTTCAATGCAAAATAATTCTAAATCTTACAAGTTGATTAATTTGATAAATGCGAACATCGCTACATGGTCGGTTATATACAGTACTATACATGTTATCCAACAATATGCTAGACAGTGTTGCACTTAATATCTAAGTTGATTCATAAGGCGCGTTGTTACACCCTCTTGGCGATAATAACTTAAACTAATCGTTTATGCGACTAAGCCTCCATCGTTCGGATGTTCGTCACTGAGTTCTTGTGGGGGGATGATGGGAAGAGGACAGAGCTTTTTAATACAACGCTTGTACTCTCCCGCATCAGTTTTGACTGTAGCTACCCTGGAAATGCCGTCTGGACCAGGATAAGTGGTGATGATTCGTCCGAGTTTCCATTGTAGTGGAGGTAGGTTGTCCTCTTTGATGACAACCATAGTGCCAGGCTGGATGCAAGGGCTGGAATTCGACTGCCATTTTGTACGAATTGTCAACTGGTGTAGATATTCTTTTTGCCATCTACGCCAAAAGTGTTGACGCAATTTTTGACTGTGTTGCCAAGCCGATAAACGGTTTGACGTTATGCTCGTGAGGTCCATCTGTGGAAAGCTCGTTAGTGGACCACCAATCAGGAAATGGCCAGGAGTCAATGGTTGCAGGTCGTTGGGATCGGGAGACATAGGCGATATAGGGCGAGAGTTCAGTATAGCCTCAATTTCGATGATAAGGGTCTCTAATTGTTCAAATGTCAGCAAGGTATCTCCTACCGTGCGGACTAGGTGGTGTTTAAATGATTTTACGGAAGCCTCCCAAAGACCACCGAAATGGGGGGACCGAGGTGGAATAAAATTCCAGGTAATACCTTGTGCTGTTAAAAACTCCTGAACGGTTTTATTATGGTCTTTCGATTGAAACGATTTGTACAGTTCAATAAGCTCTTTGCTTGCCCCGACAAAGTTTGTTGCGTTATCGGAATTAATTGTTTTCGCTATTCCTCGCCTAGAGAAGAGTCTTTTCAAGCACGCGATAAATGCTTCGGTGGTCAGGTCGCTAACTAGCTCAAGGTGTACTGCTTTCGTGCTCATGCAGACAAACACGGCGACGTAAACCTTAATTTTATTGCGATTGCGAAATCTTTTTTCCTTAATGTACAGTGGACCACAATAGTCGACACCGACATGAAGAAAGGGTCGAGAACTAGATACGCGGTTTTGTGGAAGATCCCCCATGACGTAGTCTATACCTCGTGGTTTCGCGCGAAAACAACGAACACACTTGTGAATTATCAGTCTGGTAGCCCTGCGGCCGTCGATTGGCCAGAAGAATTCGCGAACGGAGTACAAGGTTGCCTGAGTTCCCGCATGTTTGAGCCGTTCGTGTTCCTCGCGAATGATAAGACGAGTTATGTGATGACTTGCGGGTAGCAAAATTTGATGCCTTTTTTCTTCTGGCAATTCCGAATGAATTAGTCTGCCGCCTACTCGAAGGATTCCTTGTTTGTCCACGAAGGGTTTTAGTGGAGCCAGCCGACTTTTATTGTCAACTCGCCCGTCGACGTTTAATGAGTGGATCTCCTTTGCAAATGCGGTAGACTGCGTGATTAGCAATATAACTCGAGTAGCAGCTTCGAGTTCTGTCGCGGTAATGGGACCGATATGTTTTTGTGATTTATGTTTTAAATTGTAGACGAAACGCAAAACATAAGCCATTACACGTTTGAGGGTTTTCAGTGAACTATATTTTTCAATAACGTCCTCGCTGATAAGAGGTGTTTTTATGGAGACTGGAGCGGCGATAATTTTACGTTTTTCTGGAATCTCACTCAAGTGAATTTTCTCTTGAGGCCATAATTCTTCATTATGGGAGAGCCAAGAAGGACCACCTTTCCAATTGTTCGCGTCGAGAAATTCTTGAGGCGTTTGGCCTCTTGATATTAAGTCTGCAGGATTGTCTTGTGTGGGCACATGTCGCCATTCGCAATCCTTGGATATATTTTGAATCTCTGCGACTCGATTGGAGACGAAGGTTTTTAGTAAGTGGGGCTCGGTATTTAACCAATGAAGGGTTATCGTGGAGTCTGACCATAGGTAAACCTGATTCATCTCGATATGCAAGCTTCGTTTAGTTGCTGTGTACAGCCGTGCCAACAGAAGGGCAGCGCATAATTCTAGACGCGGCACTGTCAACGGATGCACCGGAGCTACTCTTGATTTTGAACATACTAGCGAGATATAACTGGTACCATTCATATCAGTTGAGCGCAAGTACATAGATGCAAGCCCCGTATGCCTTCTCGCTTGCATCACAGAAGCCATGCAATTGGATTTTGGCGAAATTGGGCGCGACAATGAGTCGTTTAAACTTGATATTGTTTAAGAGTGGCAGTTGTTCTTTAAATTGTGACCACGCGGAATGTATACCTACTGGGACTGACTCATCCCACGAAATTCCAGCCTTCCAAAGGGTCTGAATCATTATTTTTGCCTTTACAATAATTGGGCCAAGTAATCCTAAGGGGTCGAATAGTTTGGCAACTTGCGATAGAATTGATCGTTTGGTCACGGGTGTTGATGAGTCAGATGGATTGACGTTGTAAAATATTACATCTTCAGAAGAGTTCCAATGAATACCTAAGGTTTTGACTGATGGGGACGAATCGAGCGACATGTGCGTGCTGGACGGATTACCTGAGTTTTCGGGCACCAGTGACGGTTCATTGGAAGCCCATTTTCGAATGGGAAATCCGCCTCTTTGTAAGAGTGCAATTAGATCGTCGCGAAGAATTGCGGCTTCTTGTTTTGTATCTGCACCTGTTAGCAAATCATCAACGTAGAAGTCTCGCTTCAGCACTGAGGCTGCAACGGGATGATGAACTCCTTCGTCTTCAGCGAGTTGATGAAGTGTACGGATAGCCAGAAAAGGAGCACTGGACGTGCCATATGTGACGGTATCGAGACAAAGTTCGTTTATTTTTTCATCTGGACGGTTGCGAAATAAGATCCTTTGATATAGAGCGTCGCTTGGATGCACTCGTATTTGTCGATACATTTTTTCTATATCGGCGGTGAGAGCGTATGCACGGGATCGAAATCGAGTCAATAGAGTGAACAAGTCGTCCTGAATCGTGGGACCGACCATTAACGTGTCATTTAGCGAGATGCCAGATGAAGTCTTCGCAGACCCATCGAAGACGACGCGAAGTTTGGTGGTAGCGCTATCTTCCTTTATTACCGCGTGGTGAGGGAGATAGCAGCCAGGTATAGCGAGATTTTCATTGTCTAATACCGACAAGTGCTTTAGTTTTTTATATTCGTCTACGAAATCGGAGTATTTCTCCCTTAACTGGGTTTTTTTTTTCAAAACGTTTTTCCAGAAAGTGAAAGCGACGAAGAGCAATGGAACAAGATTCTCCTAATTTTCCCTTATTTTCGTTGAAGGGTAGCCTAACGATATACCGACCTTCTGAGTTGCGTTGCGTGTGTTTTTTGAAGTGAATCTCACATACCTGTTCCTCCCTGGATAGTAATTTGACTAAAGGAATGTCTTCTACCTCCCAAAACTTGGTGAGGTTTGCGTCTAAGGGAGTTGAGTGGGTTGTTAAATGGCATTGAATATCACTTCTTGAACGGAAACTATTTATCTCCCCAGCCACAATCCAACCGAGTTGCGTTTTTTGCAAAATGGCGTCGGGTTGATCTTTTAATGAAATTTGTCCCACACATAATAATTTATAAAACAATTTGACTCCGATAAGCACCTCGATTTCCGACGGCTCATAGAATTTCGGATCTGACAAAACTATGTTTTTCGGGATATCGAGAGTTGTCTGATTAATAGCGATCGATGGCATGGCTTTAGTAATTTGATTTAAAACGAGAAACTCGACCGTCTTGGAATATTTGTTAAATCGCGATTTTAGTGTTGCCGATACTGAATGCCTTATCTCGGTTGAAATCCCTTCAACACCAGAAACCGAGATGTCCACCGTCTTTCTGGGTAAATTTAAAAACGAAGCTACATTCTCTGTTATGAAATGTGCTTGTGATCCGGCATCTAGAAACGCTCGACATGCTCTGGATTTTCCTTGAGCATTGACTATATCTATGATAGCGGTGGCTAGCAACCCTTCTGACGAAACTTGAGCATGCAAATTTACGACAGATTGACTTGACGCGACAGGTTCTAAATTTTCGGACGAATGCTTTTCGAAATGCAATAGAGTATTGTGCTTCTTGTGGCACTTACGACAAGATGCACCCGTGCAATCGACAACGCGATGGTTGGAACGTAAGCAATTTATGCAGAGATTAGCCCCTTTTGCGGCTTCGAAACGCGCCGATGGCGCTAGTTTTTTAAAGGGTTCGCACTCATAGATCGAGTGTTTTCCTTTACAATGAGGACAAGGGTGTTTCGTGGCTGACGCGGGAAACGCGTGTTGTGGACGCTGTTTTGCGTGAGCATGAGGAGCTCGTTTTTCCGACGAATTTTGGCTTCCTATAAGGTCTTGATGAGACTTTACCTCTTCGAATTGTGCCCGCCGTTGTAAAAACGCTAGAAATTCTTGCAGCGTAGGATTCGTCGACTCGCAACTAGAATCTTCCCACTTTTCCCGAAGGACGTTGTTTAATTTTTGGGCAACGATTTCTATTAACAGGGTGTTCCAATGATTAACCGGTTCTTTTAAAGCTTCAAGTGCTCTCACGTGTTTTTGGACTTGGTCGAGTAGCGACCGAACAGGAAAATCCTTCGAAACGTGCTTTAGATTTAATAGAGCCTTGACATGCGTTTGCCGAATGATTTTACGATTATCATATCGTTCCCTTAACAGACCCCAAGCAACCTTGTAATTTTCTGACGACAATTCAATCGACGCGAGAACGTCCGCGGCTTCGTTCTTTAAACAACCCTTCAAGTGATATAATTTTTCAATGTCCGGAATTTCCTTGTCGTCATCAACTAGAGATTTGAATAAATCATGAAATCCTAACCATGACTCGTAGGATCCACTAAACGAGGGTAAATTCACTCGGGGCAGGCATCTTCTAGGAGTTTGAAAGCTGCCTGTAGGAGATTCGCGTAGAAAACCTTGTACCGAAGTTGACGGTATGGCTTCGTTTAGATAACTCATCGGGGATGAGGACTCCTTCATGAACGACGTAGCTTTACCATACGCGGTGTAATAAATTTCTTCATATTCCGTACAGGTGTCCGCGAGGTTGGGATCATCCACAAGCGCTTCTAGTTCCGTGTTATTCTTTCCAAATTCCACGAATTCCCTATCGATATCGTGCATTCTCTTCTCGAGACTAGGAAAATCACGTTCCGCGACGTATCCATCGACAAATTTTGCAAAATTGGTTATTTTTCTTTTGGAATTGGCGATTTTGCCCTTGATTTGTTGTGCGCGTTCAGCCATTTTACTGAATTTACGAACTTATTGGTAGGCGCAAACGAAATATTTCGGCGTTATGGTGAGGATATGGAATATCGGATGGGATTAATTGGTGGTACAATAACTTGCTCACCTTGATGATGAAACTCGACTCGGTACTGCGTGCTGCGACCACGTTAATCCTTGGTTGTTGATTGCAGCTTCCTGCCCGACGTTCGATGAACTGGCCTCTTCTTCGAAGATCTGGGTTGCGGATTGATATTCCTCCCCTGGAACGTAGTTGGGCCTTGATATGTGGTGAACCTTCCTTGTAGTCCAGTATCCTCGGTGTGCAGAGCCTCTGCTGTACTCCAGATCGAGTGGGATGTTGTATGGTCCCGGATTGTTTTCAGTCGTGACGAGTAGCAGTCCAACGACTTGATTTAGGGTTGTTTGAGAGTGATGCACTCAGAACCCTTCGGAGATTCCCCTTTGACTTTAATGTTGACGACAACGATATTTTGTGGTCACTTGTGACTCACGACGACAATTGCCAGACAGCTCGACACTTGCTATCGGCACGACAGTTTCGATATATTCTATGATCGAACTTCACTCCCGAACACGTTGATATTCCCTTTCAACAACTACTGGATACTCACTAATGCGTGTATCCGGCTCGAAGGACCATGTTAATTCCTCACGTTGAGTTTAACGGGAGGTGGGAAGCTCAATGGTGCATTGATTTCCCAAAATACTGATAGTGCAGATGTACAGGTCGTACATGCACCTTAATACATTTATACAAATTTTTATAAAGATTTGTACAAGGGAAACGGTTCGGCGACTAATGCGAAGTGCGACGGTTGTTTCTCCTCGACTACTATTGATGCTACTGACTTCTATTTTACATTCTAAAAATTTGTTGTAGGCGCGATAGATAAGAAGAGGGGACTTTTTGGTTATTTGAAAATTGGTAGAGGGGAACTATTGGCAGGAAGTGATTAGGAAGGAGTTGGAGGCGTGTATTATAACGTCTCGCGGAAGGGGCGAAGTTTAGGGGGTGTTCGGATTCGGGTTTTTCCCGACCCACAGGTACGCGAGTGGCATCGGCCTGGTCCGCAATAAATGGATTTGCGCGGTTTATCGTCTGCAGCTAACTACGGACTGTTTATAGTATAATTGCTGCTATCCAACAAACACACTTTCGGAAATTGTGACACGACTTGTGTGAAAGAGTTGAACCACTATCTTTAAACGGATGGTGGACGCGAGGAACATCTCCTGGAATGATATGTAGTGCAAATCGTGGACACTCGTTGATGGGACAGTCGCGTGTACGCATAGACATTCGCGGCCGCGACAATCGTGGTGTATGTGTATTTGGTTTTTGAGAAGAAAATTGTTTATTGAAGGCCATCAGCCTCTTTACTTGATAATCCCATTGGGTGGGTTTTGATAAGCCCATGTGGATTTTTACACGTAAGCAGGTTGAATGCTGTACATCGTAAAACGTGTGCCTTTTGGGTGTCAGATTACGCGGTGCGGTATGTCATGGTTTCTCTTTCATGTAGCGAATGACTACCACTGAACGCAGCTGCCGGACTCGAGCCGCTGCCCGTCAAATTGCCTACCGGCAGGCGGTTTCACCGCGTTTTTTTAAACATCGGTATCTTATTAACAAAGCCCCAAATGCAAAATTTTCATTCTTGGTTTTCGCCTTATTTTGGCCTGCACAATCACCCCTTAAAATATTTGCAGAGGGTTGCGTTACACCCTGTATAACAGCCAAACTATGTAAACTTCAGTAATTATTTGGAATAGGGTTTTTATCGCCGCTTTGAATGACCTTGAAATATGTTGTCAAGGTCGCCATTCTGAACAACTTTTCTCTATACTATATGATACTTTTGCAAAACTTAGGTTGCGACTATACTTATTCTGGCATGGGATGACGCCTAAAGACAATATTTGATATTATTCTTTCGGCATGATATCTTGTCAGTAGTCTAACAATAAGAATGAATCATTGACAAACGTATGCGTAGCGAAAGTGTTAAGGTCGTTAGATGGCAGAAAGATACTTGGTACGCGTAGTCTCCTCGCGTCGGTCAGACGAAGAGTTTTACCCAAACGCAACACAGACCGTCGATAATAATCACCTTTAATCGAGTTACGACAGAAATTTCCAACAGCCTCGTAGATACAGGGTGCAACATTTAAAACAGTCCACCTGAAAAACTCGCTTCGTTTTAGTGATAGGAGAAAATGTTTCAGATCAAACTTGCTGGATTTCCAGGGACACATAATGTGATGTAACTAATTTTTTCCGTAGGTGAAAGCGTAAAGCAGTTATTAAAAAGAGCTCTATATTTTTATATGGGATAGCATAGTTTTTTTTGTTTATATTCTGATAAACCGTTTCAAGACGAACACAACGACCTACAGGGTGTCCCAGAACTCCCCATACAGCCGGAAAGGGGTGATAGCTGAGGTGATTCTGAACACATTTTTCCTTTGCGAAAATGTTGTCTGAGGCTTCGTTTTTAAATGGTTAACGAAAAACATTGACCAATCAGAGTGCGCGTAGAGCCCGCGCTCAGCCGCGGGAGTGTTGTATTCGAGCCTGGCGCTCGGCCGAGGCCGTGAATGTGAACAAGTCGCTCGGTCTAATAGGAAGCGCTTACCAAAGTTATTTCGAATGAGGAATAAACAAATTACGAATAATATTAAATTATTCGTTGAAGAAGGAATAAACTAATTAGTCGTCATTCGTGTAGAATTAATGAATCGATTGACTAATAAACCTATCAATTGCAGCCCACGTTAAATTAAAAAAGATTGACAGAAGATTGAAATTAGACTCACCCATGCATCCATAAATGAACCTGCTTCGACGAAAATGGGTCACTGTGTCATCCTACAGATCCTGACCATTGCAAGTAGGTATCCCGCAGTGTAACACAGCTGATGTTGCGGCCGGGTCAGCGAATTCGCTGCACTTGACGAAGCTTACTACCTGAACCATACTGTCACTGGGTCATTCTACCGATGCTGGCCATTCGAAGGAGTAGCACGTGATGCACGACAACCGATATTGTACGGTCAGGTCAGTGATTTCACTTCACTTCTTGAATTTTACTTAATTGCACGACCACTGTCACTTTTTACTGAGATATTGTCGAAACGTGTTGTTTCTCTACGTTTAAAGTTGGCCCCGAAAGGGGCCGATTGGTATTAATTTAAATGGGGCTCCACCTGCCCCGCTGGTGCCGCCAACCGCGTTCTGCAGTTTCCTTTTGAGTAGAATTTACTCTTACGTTTTAATTTTTGGTGGCCCCCTAAGGGGCCGATTGCGGTTAGTTTAGTGTATGTTCAAAATGCGCCCCTCTGGCCGCCAGGCATGCCCTCGTACGCTCCTCAACACTGCGTTGGACCCCCCGCAGCGTGTCTCTGCTTATCCTTGCCACGGCGCCGTGAATTTTACCAATCACCTCATCCGGGGTCGTGACGGGCTGACGGTACACCTCTTCCTGAAACGATTAATAAAGGTACACGATGTTATTGAAATGTAACGTATCAATTAATATTTTTAAATCAATTAAAAGAGAAGCGTAAACACGAACGTACCTTCAAATGCCCCCAGAAGTAAAAATCCAACGGATTCATATCCGGTGACCGCGGGGGCCAGGCAACACAACCGCCGCGGCCAATCCACCTGTCCTGGAAGGCTTGATCTAGGTAGTTCCGAACATTTGCGGCATAATGGGCGGGTGCACCATAATGTTGGAAATACATGTTCTTCCGGATCTCTAACGGAATTTCTTCGAACAGTTCCGGAAGAACATGCTCCAAAAAGTGTCTGTACGCTGGGCCGTCCAATCTACTAGGTAGAATGTGCGGCCCAACAACAAACTCCCCGCAAATGCCGGCCCACAGATTGATTGACCAGCGGTGTTGTGCTGCTCTTGGTCGAATCGCAAACGGATTCTCATCGTTCCACACATGCGAATTGTGGGCGTTGAAGCACCCTTCCCTTGTAAAAAGTGCATCGTCCGTCCACAAAACGTATCTGCAGAACGACGGATTCCGCGCGATTTGCCCCAACAGCCACGTTGAATATTGAACCCGTTGGATCTCGTCTCCTGGATACAAATTCTGTACTCGCACATACTTATACGGGTGCATTCCGTTGCTTTGTAGCGCACGATGTACCGTCGACCGATTGATACTGAAATGAAATACAGGAGTCCATTATTTTAAGAAGAATTACATTTCCATTTTCAAATTTTGATCTCTTTCACTTAAATACTTACTTTAAATTGCGACTCACATCGCATATACTGAGGGTGCCGTCCCGATGAAATTCTTCCAATACATCCTCCTCGTTTCTATTGGAAGATCGCAATGAGCGCCCTGCCTCCCGCCTGTCAGGGTGGAACGAGCCAGTTGCGTACAACCTTGTTGCCAAGGACCGCAATGCTTGCGCGCTTGGCGGTTGCTCTTCATCGGGATGCACCTTTCGGTATCGCCGGGCAGCCAATTCTGCATTGCAATTGCACTGCGCAAATGTTACAAACATTGCGTAGTATTCTGCGTTGGTGCGGAGCGTGTTGGGCATCATTGCTGTTTCGTACAAAACTGTTGACTGTTTCTCAGCTTTTTCCCCAAAAACCTCCCTCGCCTTTCCCACTCCGTGGCCAGACCTTTTATCAAAAGTGTTCGTATTCTTTAACGAAATGCAACGTCGGGTTGCATGCCATCTCTTAAAATTCCCACGTGTATGCCAAACAAGCCAGACCTATGACAACCGACACTTACGTGACTAGGAATGCCCAGGCATCGACGTCTGGGTTGACCATTGTCACAAGCACCTTCTCTAGGCAGTCGCAGGGTTATTTTTTCCCGCCACATGTTCTTCCGTCAAGGGCTATGTCTTTGTCCTAAACTTTGCCTTCTGAGACTTTTGGAAGAAACTCTTTTAGAGACTCGGGAGAGCATGTTGTAAAAAGATATTGTACTTTGGGCGCCTAGGACGTATTTTTAAGGGTCATCGGAAGAAATTAGCTTGACGCTATTTCCTTTCGCCAGATTTACGATACAGCTCTTGTCGGAGGAACATGTGGAGGGAAAAAATAACCCTGCGACTGCCTAGAGAAAGTGCTTGTGACAATGGGCAACCCAGACGTCGATGCCTGGGCATTCCTAGTCACGTAAGTGTCGGTTGTCATAGGTCTGGCTTGTTTGGCATACACGTGGGAATTTTAAGAGATGGCATGCAACCCGACGTTGCATTTCGTTAAAGAATACGAACACTTTTGATAAAAGGTCTGGCCACGGAGTGGGAAAGGCGAGGGAGGTTTTTGGGGAAAAAGCTGAGAAACAGTCAACAGTTTTGTACGAAACAGCAATGATGCCCAACACGCTCCGCACCAACGCAGAATACTACGCAATGTTTGTAACATTTGCGCAGTGCAATTGCAATGCAGAATTGGCTGCCCGGCGATACCGAAAGGTGCATCCCGATGAAGAGCAACCGCCAAGCGCGCAAGCATTGCGGTCCTTGGCAACAAGGTTGTACGCAACTGGCTCGTTCCACCCTGACAGGCGGGAGGCAGGGCGCTCATTGCGATCTTCCAATAGAAACGAGGAGGATGTATTGGAAGAATTTCATCGGGACGGCACCCTCAGTATATGCGATGTGAGTCGCAATTTAAAGTAAGTATTTAAGTGAAAGAGATCAAAATTTGAAAATGGAAATGTAATTCTTCTTAAAATAATGGACTCCTGTATTTCATTTCAGCATCAATCGGTCGACGGTACATCGTGCGCTACAAAGCAACGGAATGCACCCGTATAAGTATGTGCGAGTACAGAATTTGCACCCAGGAGACGAGATCCAACGGGTTCAATATTCAACGTGGTTGTTGGGGCAAATCGCGCGGAATCCGTCGTTCTGCAGATACGTTTTGTGGACGGACGAAGCACTTTTTACAAGGGAAGGGTGCTTCAATGCCCACAATTCGCATGTGTGGAACGATGAGAATCCGTTTGCGATTCGACCAAGAGCAGCACAACACCGCTGGTCAATCAATCTGTGGGCCGGCATTTGCGGGGAGTTTGTTGTTGAGCCGCACATTCTACCTAGTAGATTGGACGGCCCAGCGTACAGACACTTTTTGGAGCATGCTCTTCCGGAACTCTTGGAAGAAATTCCGTTAGAGATCCGGAAGAACATGTATTTCCAACATGATGGTGCACCCGCCCATTATGCCGCAAATGTTCGGACCTACCTAGGTCAAGCCTTCCAGGACAGGTGGATTGGTCGCGGCGGTTGTGTTGCCTGGCCCCCGCGGTCACCGGATATGAATCCGTCGGATTTTTACTTCTGGGGGCATTTGAAGGTACGTTCGTGTTTACGCTTCTCTTTTAATTGATTTAAAAATATTAATTAATACGTTACATTTCAATAACATCGTGTACCTTTATTAATCGTTTCAGGAAGAGGTGTACCGTCAGCCCGTCACGACCCCGGATGAGGTGATTGGTAAAATTCACGGTGCCGTGGCAAGGATAAGCAGAGACACGCTGCGGGGGGTCCAACGCAGTGTTGAGAAGCATGCGAGGGCATGCCTGGCGGCCAAAGGGGCGCATTTTGAACATACACTAAACTAACCGCAATCGGCCCCTTAGGGGGCCACCAAAAATTAAAACGTAAGAGTAAATTCTACTCAAAAGGAAACTGCAGAACGCTGTTGGCGGTACCAGCGGGGCAGGTGGAGCCCCATTTAAATTAATACCAATCGGCCCCTTTCGGGGCCAACTTTAAACGTAGAGAAACAACACGTTTCGACATTATCTCAGTAAAAAGTGACAGTGGTCGTGCAATTAAGTAAAATTCAAGAAGTGAAGTGAAATCACTGACCTGACCGTACAATATCGGCTGTCGTGCATCACGTGCTACTCCTTCGAATGGCCAACATCGGTAGAATGACCCAGTCACAGTATGGTTCAGGTAGTAAGCTTCGTCAAGTGCAGCGAATTCGCTGACCCGACCGCAACATCAGCTGTGTTACACTGCGGGATACCTACTTGCAATGGTCAGGATCGGTAGGATGACACAGTGACCCATTTTCGTCGAAGCAGGTTCATTTATGGATGCATGGGTGAGTGTCTAATTTCAATCTTCTGTCAATCTTTTTTAATTTAACGTGGGCTGAAATTGATAGGTTTATTAGTCAATCGATTCATTAATTCTACACGAATTACGACTAATTAGTTTATTCCTTCTTCAACGAATGATTTAATATTATTCGTAATTTGTTTATTCCTCATTCGATATAACTTTGGTAAGCGCTTCCTATTAGACCGAGCGACTTGTTCACATTCACGGCCTCGGCCGAGCGCCAGGCTCGAATACAACACTCCCGCGGCTGAGCGCGGGCTCTACGCGCACTCTGATTGGTCAATGTTTTTCGTTAACCATTTAAAAACGAAGCCTCAGACAACATTTTCGCAAAGGAATAAGGTGTTCAGAATCACCTCAGCTATCACCCCTTTCTGGCTCTATGGGGAGTTCTGGGACACCCTGTATGTGAAGCTTACTTGAAGCCAATTACGATGGAAAATAAATTATCTCAAATTTCTTTGTGAACACTTGCGTGTCTTTCTGGATATTTGTTATCGCTCTTGTATCGCTAATAATGGAGACGAAACAAGCGGCATCGAACACATCAAACATATCAAAAGAAAAATGATAAAAATATTCTCATTAATATGTTCGAAATTAAGGCCCATCGATGCGGCAGTTGTATGTATAAGAAAAAGTTGTTCTAAATGTTGATCTGTACAAGATATTAAAAAGTCATCAAAATCAGCAAGGCGAGCTTCTATGCAGAGTGTTCGGCTACTGTATGTCAATGTTTCGAGGGTTGAATGCTGAGGTGATTCTGAACGACGTTTTCTTGTGTGAAAATGCTGCTTACGGATTTGGTTTTGAATTATTAACGAAAAATGCTGGCCACTCAGAGCGCGCGTAGAGCCTGCGCTCAGGGACGGAATGTCGCGTCGCGCTGGATGGTGACGTTCGGCCGGTTCCCTGATCCAAACGTGTGGGTATAGCGTTTTTATTCGTTATTCACGAATACGAATAATTCGGCATTATTCTTTACTGCATTGATTCGGTATTCGACACAACTTTTGCTCTCTGCTGTGCCGACGCATTTTAATCAGGGCATCGGCCGAACGTCACCGTCCAACGCGAGTCGACATACCGTCCCTGAGAGCGGGATTTACGCGTGCTCTGATTGGCCAGTGTTTTTCATTAACAATTCAAAAACAAAGTCTCAGACGACATTTTGTCAAAGGAAAAAGTTGTTTAGTATCGCCTCAGGAATTTCCAATATCCAGCTTTTCTATTACTTACTTGACACCTTGTACATGTACGTATGTGTAATTATACATAGATTCAGCAAAAAAATAGTTCCCAGCAGTATATTGTACCACAATAGATTGTTGTCAAATGATCAAACTGTTACCAAGGTTCATTAATGATAACAGAATAATGTAATAAAAGGAATGCTGACTTTCTAATACCATAACAAACAGATCTATAGCTATAACAAAAACACGCTGCATTTAGCGTTTAGATTAGTAAAACTGTACATGGAATATCATACTTGATAGTTGAAAATTCATTCAACTGTTCTGCGGTCACTGAGCAAGCGATGAGCACGATCGCCCCGTTCAATTTCTTTTTCTTATTATCCCCGCATTTCATCTCATCTTTCTCCCACTTATTGCGAAATAACGAGCTGGAACGAGCCCGATGACGAATCAAATGGAATCGCGAGTGCATATTCAATTCGTGGGTGTTCTTCTGCAAGAAGGATTGTCTTTCTTTCGTTTTTTCCCCTTTTGTAACTCCTCGCGTCGTTTCTGCTCATTAGCGGGCGAGTTCCATTCTTTATTCCCTTTGTCTTATGTCACTTAAAGACCAAAGAAATTTACGAAATGCATCATTTCAAAAGTCATTAAACGTTTCATCTCGGACGCATTTTATTTTTAAAAATATGTATAGGTATGTATGTTACATTCAGCCATGAAGCTAAAGCTTATTTGACTACTTAATTAGAGCTAGTTATAGTTAGATAACTTTAGACACATTTATGTGGGATAAATATTATAGATTATTGTTCATGGTGATGGAGCTCCACAGAAAAAATTTAAAACGGGTGGCCGTTAAAATTTTGACAATTATTTATTTAACCAACACTGTTTCATCCATACGATTTTACCGGGTTCAACGTTGGTCGATAATTATTATACTTAGCGTCATATGTTGCCATCGATAGTACATCTTTCTCTACACATTCATTTCCGTGCAAAAAAAAAATAATGAGAGAAATGATAAAAGTCGTTATGATATGCTGTTTCTATATTAATACAAGTCATGTACACGCATACTTCTGAACGTTACTTATAATAGAGGTTATAAGTTATAAATACAGGGTGTTCCAGGATTCTTCTAAGAATCGAGAAGGGATGATTCCTGGGGTAATACCAAACGACTTTTTTCTTTACTAAAACTTTGCTTAAGGCTTCGCTTTTAAACTATTAACGAAAAACACTGACCAATCGGAGCGTGCATAGAGCGCGCGCTCAGCCGAAAGAAGATTGTGATACGCTCGACCACAGCCTTGAACACTCCCGCGGTTGAGCGCGAGCTCTACGTATGCCCTGATTGGTAAATGTTTTTCGTTAATAGGTTAAAAACGAACCTTCAAACAAAGTTTTGGCAAAGGAAAAAGATGCTCAGTATTATCGCGGAAATCCCCCCGTCCCGACTCTTACAAGAGTTTTGGGACACCGTGCATAGATTTTTATATGGGGTGAGCCCCTGAAACTTGCCACCTAAATAATTCGCAAAGCTTTGGAGATACAAAAAAATGTTTGAAACAAGAATTGCTTGACTTCTGAGGGGTCATTACGTTGCGAGCAAAATTTTTTGAAAAATCTGGAGGATCCCTAGATTTTAAACGTACTTTAATCTTTTGTTTTAATAGAG
This sequence comes from Holcopasites calliopsidis, assembly GCA_023838395.1. Classification (NCBI taxonomy): domain Eukaryota; kingdom Metazoa; phylum Arthropoda; class Insecta; order Hymenoptera; family Apidae; genus Holcopasites; species Holcopasites calliopsidis. The sequence continues at coordinate 157,729 of JALHAQ010000070.1, forward strand.
CCAAGTATTTTTACACATCTTGCATTGTAGCTATATCTCCAAAGGTTTACGAATTATTCAGGTGGCAAGTTTTAGATGTCTTACCCGGTATATGATGCATATACAGGGTGAAACGCAACAGTATGCAAATATTTTAAGGGGTGATTCTACAGGCCAAAATAAAGCGAAAATCAAGAGTGGCAATTTTCCGTTTGAGGCTTTGTTTACCAGATATCGATGTTTAACGAAACCTCGTTCGAACGCCTGCCGGTAGGCAATTTGACGCGTGAGGCTCGAGTCAAACAACTGCGTTCAGTGGTAGTCATTCGCTACGGCGCCGCAGGAACCATGACCTACCGCACCGTGCAATCTGACACTCAGAAGGCACACACATTACGATGTATAGCATTCAACCTGCTTACTTGTAAAATACCACATGGGCATATCGAAACCCGTCCAATGGGGTTATCAAGTAAAAAGGGTGACGGCAGCCTTCAATACTCAATTTTGTTCCCAAAAACCAAATATGCGATTGTCCCGTCCTCGATTGTTCACAATACATCCATCAACACAGAAATATGCAGCACACGAGGATCACGATTTCACGATTTGCACTAAACTAATTATTCCAGGGATGTTCCTCGTGTCCACCACTCGCTTGAATGCAGTGATTCAATCTCTGACGCAAGTCGTGTCACAGTTTTCGGAAACCTGTTATTATTGTCAGAGAACATCATCATGTTCGGCTCTATGGGGAGTTCTAGGACACCGGTAGACAATCGAGGCAGTTGCAGTTTGTACGCTGTTGAATACGGAATGGTTTAAACATTCCAGTTGTACTTTGAATTTTACTATTCGACATAGATTTAATATATTGCATTTAGTTCTATTATTATTACTCTTGATTTTTAATTTAGTCTAATTCTTAGAACTTTATTATCTCAATTTTTAGATACGCAATCTCAATTTTAAAGCTACTTTTTGTTACAATCGGCTACGTGCGGTGATAGTGGTGCCAAGTGTGCAAAGGGTCGTGTACATTTGCGGAATACGACTGCATGATGATGTTCTCTGACAATAATAACAGATTTCCGAAAACTGTGACACGACTTGCGTCAAAGATTAAATCACTGTATTCAAGCGAGTGGTGGACACGAGGAACATCCCTGGAATAATTAGTTTAGTGCAAATGGTGGAATCGTGATCCTCGTGTGCTGAAAATTTCTGTGTTGATGGATGTATTGTGAACAATCGAGGACGGGACAATCGCGTATTTGGTTTTTGGGAACAAAATTGAGTATTGAAGGCTGCCGTCACCCTTTTTACTTGATAACCCCATTGGGCGGGTTTCGATATGCCCATGTGGATTTTTACAAGTAAGCAGGTTGAATGCTATACATTGTAACGCGTGTGCCTTCTGAGTGTCAGATTTCACGGTGCGGTAGGTCATGGTTCCTGCGACGTCGTAGCGAATGACTGCCACTGAACGCAGCTGTTTGACTCGAGCCTCACGCGTCAGATTGCCTATCGGCAAGCGTTCGAACGAAGTTTTTTTAAACATCGATATCTCGTAAACAAAGCCTCAAACGCAAAATTGCCACTTTTGATTTTCGCTTTATTTTGGCCTGTAGAATCACCCCTTAAAATATTTGCATACTGTTGCGTTACACCCTGTATATTTTGTTGTTTGTAAATACAATTATAAGGACACAATATGTGCTACTGCTTTTATAAAATCTGTTTTTGTACATGTTTAACGACTTTGTATTATGTTGTGTATTCTGTCTTCTCTTATTCGGTATTGCTTTCTCTTTTTCAGTAGCGTTTTCCCTAGTAATGATCTCTTCAATGGATTTCCTACCATTGCTTGTTCCTTCTGAATTTATCCTATCAATTTGAACAGTGCAATATTACAATGACTATAATGAACGACTAAATAATGTCAACATCGGTACTACACTTTTACGCAGTTTTAAGAATGTACAAAATTGTTTTGCAAACCGCTTTCATATAGCACATGTGTGCTGTCCTTTATTTCTCGAGTACCATTTATTGTTGGAGTTTCTAAATGTGGCAAAGAATATCATAATTGTTACGACCCAAGGAGATGGAATCTGATAATAAAGAAGTTCTTCTTGGATTCAATGTATGTAAAAGAAGCATTTAAATTCTAGGCGAAATGATAGCACATTTGCAAAATTTATACATATACAGTATGACCCATGTAACACCACGATTTTTCAAGCACTTCCGGCAGTTTGACGATAAAGTGGCTTATCCAGAGGTTGAACAGTTTTCAGGCAGCTACGAATTGCAATAAAAAATTCCAAAAAATATTTTTCGACAAAAATATCAACGTCATCTTTATTTTCTAAATGGGATTACATATTTCTGACCTTATAATATTAATTTGTTTATTTATTTAGGGTTCGTTTTAATGTGGTCGCACTAACTATAAGGTCGTTACCGACCACCACAAGATACGTATTTGTTTAGTACACGATTATAACAAATTCAGTACATTTATCTTATTTACGAAATCTAATACATTTTGAATGTTGTCTGGGTCATTTAGGTTATTCTTCACGTCGGCTTTGACGTGGTGACTATATTTTTCAGATGTGTAGCTCATGTCAAAACGACTTTAACGGTGTATAATACTTTGACCTTCAAATGTTCTTGAAATGATATGAGACAAAATAAGAAACCATAGCTGCGGGATTTAGTATTTTAAATTTAGGAGTCCACGAACAGTCTATAATTCACAACAGTGAGAAAATATGAACATGCGATAGCTTAGCTATCATGTTGTTAAATGCAAATGGGGCAATATAATATGTTGGCTTACACTTTTAGAGTGCCACATGGTAGCACGTGACATGACCACAGGCTGAACGTAGCTTTAGGTACTATCTGTCACTGTAGTGATTCGCGGAATGGTAATCCTTTTGAATCGAATGCTACTATGGTGACTTCGCGCTAAGCCACGTTTTAGGACGAAAAGCCACTGCAGTGGCGCCATTACTTATCTCGTATTGAAAGTCGTATACATATGTTGTTGTAACATGGAAATGCCTTCACATGTTTCGCCTATATTTCTCTAGCATCAAGAATGGCATTAGAGCCCCCGCAGACTACAGACTTTCTATCGGTCGATAGTTTGGGCGGTGGGTTCTTGATCAGTATGAAAGATGCATGTAAATGCGCAAATTACAACGATCCGGTATCTTCCGATAAATAAGTTTGATGGGCTACACGATTGTATTAAAGCTAAACTATCGGCCAACTGCTAATTAGTATGGCGGCTTGGAGCCGCGCGCACACTTACCGATTTTTTTTTGCCGACTCTGCCGATAGTTTAATTCGATCCGAAGTGAGAGTATTTCCAATATTTTCGGTTTCTCTTCTTGATCCTTCTTCTCCGTTGCATAAAAGCAATAATAACATTTCTGTTCACTATTCTATTAACTTTCATTATGCGACCGCTCTCTTCAAGAGCTTGCCAACTAACAAATTGTTCGAGTGCAATGGGCCGACTGTAGGCTGGTCTGCGCACTCACCACGAACCCGACTATTTCGTTGGCCCAGTGTGCGCGCTAACGGGCCAACCTGACCGAACTATCGGCTGATAGAAAATCTGCAGGCTGCAGGGCTCTTAAGGTGCATTTAGACCGAAAAAACGAATGCTCATTTGCCTCACATTTCCAAAAGTTTGTATCCGTTTGTCCAAACGTATGCTCGTATGAACTTGCATTTTGTTGAAATTCGTTCGTTCGTTCATTCGTTTGTCCGGTATAAATGCCCCTTACGCGATGTCGCCAGGAGTGCATATCTGCGTAGATACTTACCTTTACAATACGACTGCCCGTTACTCTGTTGACACAATAGGATCATTGAACTGTTTTGAATTACTGGGCCACTAGATCAACTGGGTGAATCCGAATCTGGATCTGAATCCTCCTGCGTTGTAACTTTATCCCCTTTTATACTCTTGGCTATTGCGTCACCTAACGCAACAACCATGGTTTTGTCTCCTTATCCCCAGGCGATTGCGTCAAGCTATATCAAGAACCTTCTTCTTTTATGGCGACAATTTTTGTCTTGATATGCCACTATCAACTGTGGATTATCGCTTCAAATGAACACGTTACTGTTTGTGGTCTTTGAGCATGAGTTCTGAAAAGCACCACTCGCCGATCTACATGAAATTTGAAAGGGTTTGAGGGGAAGGGATGAGGTCCCCAAATATAAAATATATTTTAGTCGCGAGTATTTAATGGTATCCGAGATATTAATTAAAAACTTTCGGTACAGTACATTGAATTCTACCTATACAGACGTAACCAACACAAACATATTCGTTGTAGTAGCAGTCGTAGTCAAATGTCAAGTGGCCCATGACACAATGGGGATTCCGACTTCAGGTTAGGTATGAACTGTACAGTCTGAATGTGGGAACTGGGACAGGTTACTGCTCTGTTTTAAGTAAAAATAAAAAAAAACTGAGAGTGGAAAAAATCAAACGATCCCTTTTATTACCTTACATACAGGGTGTAACAAAAAAGGTGTACGAGCCGGAAACCTGAGATTCGTGAGGTGATACTGAACAACTTTTCCCTTTGACAAAATGTGATTTGGGGCTTCACTTTGAATAATTAAGAAAAAACACTGAGCAACCAAAGCGCGCATAGAATTTGTGCGATTCTTCTTCGAATGGCCAGGATCGGTAGAATAACTCAGTGATAGTTGCCGTACAGATAGTAAGTTTTGTCAAATAAAGTGAGTTCGCTGACCTGGCCGTAACATCAGGTGTCTTGCACTGCGGGATACCTACTTGCAAGGGTCAGGATCTGTAGGATGACACAGTGACCCATTTTCGTTGAAACAGGTTCATTTTTGGAGAAACGGGTAAGTCCAATTTTAATTGTTGGTCAATTGTTTAAAATTTAACGTACGTTCCAACAGTCCGTTCTAATTCTTTTTTATTCAATTGATAACGGCAAATTGATTTCATTTGTATTTTAGTTAATTTCCATTAATGAAAAATAAATAATTCGATGTTAACTTTTGCTCCGTGCTATACCAGCACGTACTGTTCGGAGGGCCGGTCGGACATCGCTACCTAGCACCACGCGCCTTGGGCCGTCCCTGAGTGCGGGCTGTACGCGCGCTCTGATTGCTCAGGTTTTGTTGTTAATTATTCAGAAATGAAGCCCCAAATCACAGTTTGATAAAGGAAAGAGTTATTCAGTATCACCTCAGGAATCTCAGGTTTCCGGTTCCTACACCTTTTTTGTTACACCCTGTATAAAGGTACTAACCCAAGATCATCGAAATGTCAATGCTTCACGAGATCTTTCACTTTTTATGTCAAAAACGTACTTTATTACAATAAGTGCCCGAATGTCCCACCATTGCACTTTAAACATTTTATAACGCATTTTTTTTACATATTTCATTACATGTTTTAACGATAACACTTTTAATGGTACACGGTATCAGCATTTCTTACAACACACATTTCCTGCTCTTCTTCCATTGCGGCAAAAATTAAAATTACAATACTATTCGCAAGATGACGCACCAGCTCATAACGCCCGAACTGCCACAAGATATTTGCACAATATCTATCAAAGAAAATGGTTTGGTACTCATAGCCTCAAGGCCTCGCTGTGGGATTGTTTTATGAATGTATTATGAGAGTGAAGTTGTATAAAGGAGTTATGGTAAACAATGATAATTTCAGATGATACATTTGATTGAAGGATAGTTTCAGGTTGTTGATTTTGATATTCAATTATAAAAATGTACAATGTTATATTCTGATATAATATATTACCTATTACCACATGTATTATTTCTTCATCATCCCATCACATTCGCCACCTCGTTCGCCGGATTTTAATCCATTGGACTTCTTTCTTTGGGGTTGTCTAAGAGATAAAGCGAACTCACGTTCTTTTGTATCGATGGATGATTTAAAGTAGCGTATCAAAACTCATTGTCCAAATGTTAATGCAAATCAACTACAATGTGTAATGAAAAATATAAAAAAGACGCGTTACAAAATGTTTAGAGTGCAATGGTGGAACATTTGAACACTTATTGTAATAAAGTACGTTTCTGAAACATAATATCAAATATCTCGTGAAGTATTGACATTTCTATGACATTGGGTTAATACTTTTATACGTAGATTAATAAAAGGGATCGTTTGGTTAGAAAAAATGGATCGCATTAACCAATGAAGTGTAATTGCACCTGGCTGGTGCATCGGTGCATCCACATAAAAAGTAAAGTCATAGGAAGTTAGGACGTATTATGATGTTTTCTTCTATAATTTTGTTTCTATTTTTGCTTAAAAAAGAGCAGAAACCTATCCCAGTTCGCAGAATCACGCTGTACATTTTGTGGGCGGCGACAATCGGCCGCAACGCGTTAGATCGTCCATCGCATCGCCGAAATATCTTGGGACACCCTATTGATACTGACAATGAGGACGGTACTTGCCACTTGACAATTACGGCTGCTATAGCGAAGACGGTTGTAGCAGTTACGTCTGTATAGGCAGAATTCTATGCATTCTATCAAAAGTATTTAATTAATATCACGGAAACTATTAAATGCCCGCGCCTAATATTTTACGTTTGGTGTCCTCACCACTTCATCTTAATCCTCCCCAAATTTCATGTCGATTAGCGAATGGTGCTCTTCGGAACAATATCCGTTTTTCTTTCTCGATACTACGCACATACAACAGATCAATTTTGTAGATTTATTGATCCTAACATGGCAATAAAGAATAAAAAGATACGTAACATACTTCTTTTTATTATTAAAAATTTGAAAATAACGATTCGTCATCGCATAGAAAGACATTTGTCAAACTCTAGTCGGTACATCGATGCACCGAAGGCCGTACCATCATTACTTTGCAATCTGCTTAAGAGCTCAATATTTATGTGCCCACAGCGTACGATACTCGGTTACTTAGAGTAACTTTAACTTGTTGACATCTGAAAGCAAGTTTTCGTCTAGCTATTGGGTCATTCCATGCCGAATCGATCACTTTTTGACGTCGACATCAGGGATTTTGTTCTAACTGAAATATATTGTAGTTCATGTGAAATTAGGGGGGGGGGGGTTAAGTCATCATTTAGCTTTCTTCGAAATTGTTTAAAAAATACGGACCTTTGAATTTTGCAATTTTTGGCCATTTTGGGGAAAACAGGCTGTGCTTTTGAATTTTTATCTTGGAAACTACTCAACCGATTGGTATCTTCTTTTTTGCATTTTAAACTGCAGGCTTCGATCTATCGCAGTGAATTTTTTGTTTTTTGGGACAAGCAATTTTTCATTATGAAAATTGTAAACAAAATCTTTTTTTGCAAATTTCTCCATGAAGGCCATCACGGGTTTAAATTTTGAAAAAAATATTTTCAGATTCCTTGAAGTCTTAGCTACAAAATAAGCACTGGATCAGGATGGACACTTGAAAATTAACGTCACAATGAGCTGTAAAAGGTCCGGCGTGCCCCCGTTTCGGGTAAGCGGGGCGCGCGCTAGCAGCGGGTTCTGCTATCACGGTCGTCTGCCTGTATCGCTCATACCCCATAATACCTCCAATAAAATGTAAAAACAATATCGACAAGATTAGTATACGACTAAATGATCCTATTCACAGTTAAAGAAGAGTTTCTTTAATCTTGTGGATATGAATGTAAATGAGGATGATCTTTAATGCTTTTAGAACCATGTAATATTCTGATTGAACGCGGTTGAACCGTATTTCTTTGACCTACTTTTTAAGTTATTATGTAGCCCTTTTACATTTGCGTCTACTCGGTACAATGTTAACAATAAATGATAGGTACTGTGGGATTTCCCGGATACCAAACTTCCTATATATTCGGACATCGTTTTTCCAAGCTTTCAGTCACTGCGACATTTTCGTATCGTACACTACTTATTATAGAGAAATGAGTGAATTGCCGAAAATGGTGCATCAAAGGTGTTGTAATCGTTTTAAACGAAAGGGATATAGCGTTGATTCGAAAAGACTCCGAAGTATAACATTACGATTGCGTCAATTATTTCCAACTCTTCCCAAGAAGGGATTGATTTGTAATAGTTGTCATCTCAAAGTATACCTCGAATATAGAGGACAGCAAAGAGAGTTTAATGAGACACACCTCGCGGAGAATATTGGGTTTAGCACATTTGCAGTTTGCGACCAAAAGAATGTGTATTAACTGATGCTAATGGAACGCATTCCGTTTGCGTTTGCGTCATATACCAAAATGTAAATAAAATTAATGCTCTCTGCGATTAAAACAGCAGTAGCTGCACATCACAATGATTCCAATAATATTGTTACAGACTACAAACTTATTTTAAATAGAGTTACTTGCAAGCGACCAACGTCATCATGTTATTTTGTAAAGCGTAATTCTTGTCCCGGGTTTGATAATATACGTTCAGAATTCGGAAACTTTTTTGATGGTAATTATATAACGGACATCACTTTTAAAGTGATGTCTTGGACTAGTACCGATAGATCGTCTCTGGACATTCTTACATGTTCTGCTGATGACTTTTGAGAACGTCTTAGCGATAAAATTGCAATTTTGCAGATGCACGATTACATCGCTAAAGCTCAGAGTTTGTATTTAACGCAACGGAAACAATTGATAGATAATGGAGAATTTGTCGTATATGGCGATTTCTCCGAAAACTATAGTTTTGTCGTGCAAGATGAGATACAAAGTTACCATTGGAGCAATAAACAAGTCACCCTTCATCTTTTTGTAATATATGGTAAAGAAGAGAGTTACAATTTTGTTATAATTTCAGAAAATTTGGAGCACAATACGGCTGCTGTTCATATTTTTCAAAACAATTAGTTCAATACCTAAACAATATATACATAAGGAAACGTAAATAAAATTATATACTTTTCTGACGGAACAGCTGCACAATACAAAAACAGAAAGAGTTTTATGAATTTAACACATCATTATTTGTATCTATATCATTATAGTGCCTATCATTTATTGTTAACATTGTACCGAGTAGACGCAAATGTAAAAGGGCTACATAATAACTTAAAAAGTAGGTCAAAGAAATACGGTTCAACCGCGTTCAATCAGAATATTACATGGTTCTAAAAGCATTAAAGATCATCCTCATTTACATTCATATCCACAAGATTAAAGAAACTCTTCTTTAACTGTGAATAGGATCATTTAGTCGTATACTAATCTTGTCGATATTGTTTTTACATTTTATTAGAGGTATTATGGGGTATGAGCGATACAGGCAGACGACCGTGATAGCAGAACCCGCTGCTAGCGCACGCCCCGCTTACCCGAAACGGGGGCACGCCGGACCTTTTACAGCTCATTGTGACGTTAATTTTCAAGTATCCATCCTGATCCAGTGCTTATTTTGTAGCTAAGACTTTAAAGAATCTGAAAATATTTTTTTCAAAATTTAAACTGCGTAATGGCCTTCATGGAGAAATTTGCAAAAAAACATTTTGTTTATAATTTTCATAATGAAAAATTGCTTGTCCCAAAAAACAAAATATGCATTGCGATAGATCGAAGCCTGCAGTTTAAAATGAAAGAAAAGAAGATACCAATCGGTTGAGTAGTTTCCGAGATAAAAATTCAAAAGCACAGCCTGTTTTCCCCAAAATGGCCAAAAATTGCAAAATTCAAAGGTCCGTATTTTTTAGACAATTTGAAAGAAAGCTAAATGATGACTTAAACCTCCCCTAATTTCACATGAACTACAATATATTTCAGTTAGAACAAAATCCCTGATGTCGACGTCAAAAAGTGATCGATTCGGCATGGAATGACCCTATTACCAGTATTCAGCTCCGAACAAGTGAAATAGTTGTTTTAAATACCTTCTTGCTATAGTCGATTCGGATTAGCTGAAGTTATAATATGTGATTGTACGATTTTCTAGCATAGGCACAAATAAGTCACATCCCGGCAAAGTTCGTGTTTGTTTCGTGCGTTTGGTGCCGACTGTTCAATAGAACCGCACAAAAATATGGCATCACTGTACACCCTCTACGATTCTGAAAAAGACTGAATGGAGTAGAACTCTCAGTTATAAGTATAATGCGTCCAACGAGATGAGAGAGTAAATACAGGGTGTTCCGCGAAACGATGTACACAATTTTTGAAGCACTTCCGATAATCTAAACTGAAAATGTTTCTAATAAAGGTAAGTCAGTTTTCAGTCATGCACAAACTGCAATATTTAAATTCGAATTGTTTTTTTCAACAAAAAATCACAGTCACCTTGACTTTCTAAAGTGACATGGTTTATTTTCGACTTCATAGCGTTGTAGCTGATTCCAAGTCGACTTCAACGATGTATGACGTTTTGACCTTCAAATGATTGCTAGTCTAGAAATCTGTCTCCTGAGCCTTGTCCCAATCATGCATCACTTGCGTCACTTATTTAGGTTCACTGCCGCGTCTCGTTGGACCGACGATATATAACGTATATTTTTAAAGATCGGTCCTAATAAACAGAACTTACAATGTTTGTTACATTGTTAGGTTAGATTAGGTTAAACGCTATACCGACTCGTTTTTAGATCGGGGCACCGGCCGAACGTCACCATCCAGCGCAACGGGACATTCCGTCCCTGAGCGCGGGCTCTACGCGCGCTCTGAGTGGCCAACGTTTATTGTTAATAATTAAAAAACAAAGCCTGAAACGACACTTTGCCAAAAGAAAAACTTGTTCAGTATCGCCTCAGAAATCTTCCATATCCGGCTCTTCTATGGGTTACAGGACGCCCTGAAAAACTGTACATATTTTATTTTGTATGTTTCGCTCTAAATGTGGCTCTTATCATTGCTTCGCTTTTATTGTTGCTCCAACATAAAAACGGCCTAAGACTTAACTCGGGCGGACCACTTTTGAACCACACGACAACCACGAAACAGTGGTTCGCTTGCAGTTGAAAAGAAAAGAAGAGCAAGTAAAGAACATATAGTTTCTTGTTGATATCTTCTTGCAAGTGCAAGATAATCATCGTTTTGTGATTCAAAAGTGGCTCGTCTGAGTTATGCTCAAGGGATAGTACCATTCCACAGCTCCAAATAGGTAACTGTCACAATTTCTTTAATTAAAAAAAAATTGCACATTATTTCATACAAATTATATTAGGCCGCATGTTTTTGTAATGCAAAAAGACAAAGCAGTGATTGACAGCGAGAGCCAGATCAAGTCGCGAACATTGCGGTATAGGGGGAAGGGGAGCGAAATGCAACGCGTTGTGCTGTGGGAAAGAGGGAAAAGTATATGGAATCAGGAAGGAGCGAAAGAGGACGGATTCATCTAAACGAGCAGATCCGTAATCCTTTTACTGCAACACGCTGAGAGGCTTTGATGCTGACGAGCTTAGCGCTTTGCGACTTTCGGAACCGTGTCAAGCTGGTCTAAAAGACGAGCCGGCTAGACGTCCTACCTTTTAGACGTTAAGGTCGTTTTGCTGGAAGCTCTGAATTACTGAATGTCCTCACAGTTCTCCTTTAACGTGATACGGCGCTTCATGGAGCCCGTAAAATGACTAATCGAGAATCTTAGCAAAAGCAATTGCGATGATAAGAGGCTTAATTTAAAGTTTTTTAGAATAAATACATACCTTGTGCGATGACAAATTAGATATATAAGTTAATATTACAGGTAAAATCAAAATACATAACGTGCTTTCTGTCACTTTGTATGATTGAATCTATTTCTTGGTAATTATTTTTCTATTCAATTTCTTGCTGAAGTTATCAGACAACATAGAAATGCAAACAAGAAAGAAATTGTTATGCGTTTGGTTTCACTATGAAATTCCACGTTTTTAAATGTGAAAGGGAAAGTCGACTAAAATAAAGTAAAATATATTCTATTTCTACTACCTTATCGTACATGTGTGCTTATCGATAGCTGAAAATTGAACACAGTATACAGGGCGCCCAACTTAACTGGGAAAGGGTAATATGAGTGGAAGATATTACAAAGTCGTTTTTACACAAATGTTTTTACACAATTGGCGTAAAATCTCTGACTCGAGAAAAACTTTCTCTACACAAAGTATGGACAGAAATATCACGATCGATTTGTGAAGTTACGAAGCCTTGACTTACTTCCAAATATTATACGATATTTAGTATCGCAATATGTTCAAGCCAGATTGAAGAACAGATATTGGTCCAAGACGAATAATTTCTGCCTGATTTTGTATTACATATTTGTAGTTAGATGTTTTATTTTCATCTTCTTTTATCTGTAAAAATATATGGTATAGCAACTTTAAATTGTGAGGTCCCCGCATCATTTAACTTTTTTCTGACACATTGTTCGATATAACCAACATTTTCGAAAATATTTCAACTTTCTGCCTTAGACCGTAATTATGTCGGAGCAACGATAAAAGCGAAGCGTGGAAATTCAATTGTGTTACTTACTATTTTATTTACATTGTTGTGCCCCGAGAGGTTCAATAATACTTAGTTTATTGCAGCTATTCTTGAACTAGACAGAGGTGACTTGGATGCGTTGTGTATTCGTTGATGGTTTGATCACGAGTCTCTCTTTTGGGCGAGACCCATTGGTTTTATTATCAGCTATGGGGTGTAACAAAATTGGTAGGAGTAGTCACGCGGTATCATGGAAGTCCACTCGGCAACAACTGTAACGTGATAAGTCAGTCACGTTGTGCTGATTCTACAACTCTTGCAATTCTGCAAATTTTATATCTCGGTTCCAGAACCTTCTATGCTGATGCACTACTGTAAGCTATCCTAGAATGTCGGGCACAACAATATGTACAGATATGTGTTTCTATGTAAGCAGAGCGATTGTCGCCCTCATCGTTGCTTCGCTTTTATCATTGCTCCAACACAAACACGGCCTAAAGTACCTCAACCAGTATCTACATACAGGGTGTTTCGCTACCTCATGCAAATATTTTAAGGGATGATTGCTGAGGCGATTCCGAGCAATTTTTTCCATTGCCAAAATGTTGAATAAGGCTTCGTTTTTGAATTATAAATTATCTGACAATCAGAGCGCGCACACAGCCGAGGGATGATCGTGATACGCTGAACCGCGGCCTTGAACACTCCCGCAATTGAGCGCGCACTCTACGCGCATCCTGATTGATCAGTGTTTTTCGTTAATAATTGAAAAACGAAGCCTTATCCAATATTTTGACAAAGGTAAAAGTAGTTCAAACTTGCCACGGCAATGGCTCCTTAAAATATTTGCATGAGGTAGGGAAAGACCCTATATATGCAACTGTAAAGGGCGACGGGGAAGTTAAATACGTTATATACATTTTTCAGCTTGTAGCTCACGAGAGACGACTGTCAACTTCTGCCTCGCGAACAATGGCCGCAATGAGTTTAGGATTCATTGTTATGGTTACACCATGGACAATCCAGGAAGTCGTAGCAGCTTGTACAGGAAGCAAACCACCGCCATTTCTCGACTTCCTCGCAACGTGGCTCGCACTTTCCAACAGCTTCTGGAACCCGTTTCTCTATTGGCTCCTCAACAATCACTTTCGTCGTATTTCGCGGGAGCTTTTCAACACTAAGGTAAACACGATTGTTTATAAGCGAATAATACGCACATCAATATACGCATGTCCTTTTCAACCAGCCATTTGAAGATAATTATATACTTTAGGCATTCCCTTTGCTCATTTCAATGACCTTGAAATATGTTTTCAAGGTCATCATTTTGAATAACTTTTCCCAATACCTATATTTCCTATAGAACTAAAAATGAATGAACACTTTATATTGGGCAAATGAGTTACAGAAACTTAAATGCACGTGTTCTTGTTTGTGGGAGACAAAGTATTAAGTTAAAGTGCTGCTTAGGTGTCCCTCCATCTGTACTAACCCCAACCAATATGGAAGAAAATAATTGTAGACTCAGGATTTTTATCCCGCTTTCCAACAGTAGCGTTAATAACTTTTTAATAAAGAATGAGCGACTACTAAAAACTTTTGAAGCTCTCTCCAGATGGCGGCCTTGATAACATATGGGAAGGTCAAACTCATTGGAGGTGGATTCCCTAAACAGTAGCTTTTCCCAATACTACAGAGGTGATTCACCCGTTAGTGGACTCGAAAGGAATGCCTCCGCCTAAACACTGATGCACTTAACCCATGTAAAAGTTTCGGTCGACTTATTCTGTCTTCTTATTTCTTGTTTTCACGCAGTCGTTCCCTCCATTAGTCGTCAGCCATTTAGATAACTGCAGAGAGGACGACTGTGTGCGTACATGTCTGGTATGCCTATCTAGATGGCGGTATCCCCTTCGAGTCCACTGGCGGACAAATCACCCTGTATATCGCTATAATATGCGCTTGTAGTATTTTGCAATATATGCATATATTGCACATAGCTTGTGTATATTTGAGGACGTTTAAATGTATGTGATAGACCTTCGGTCTTACTTTCTTCTTTTTAGAGAATTGAGTTTAAATCTGACTTTTTTTTGTCAATGGAACGAAAATTTAATCAGTCCGCTCACACAGAGCGTGTTAAAACAATACACAATGTTGAAATAAATGGATGTTTCTCAAAACCAATAGCGCATTATTTCAACGGTAGTGTATAGTAGAAATTCTCCACGTGGGCGGATTTGCCCGCGTGACGCACGTGATCACATATGTATCACGTTCCGCAACAGCAGTATGTACAGGGTGTAACGTAAAAGGTGTAGGAGCCGGAAATGGGGGATTCCTGAGGCGAAACTGAACAACTTTTTCCTTTGCCAAAATGTTGGCTGAGGCTTTGCTTTTGAATTGTTAACGAAAAACACTGGCCATTCAGAGCGCGCGTAGAGCCCGCGCTCAGGGACGGTCCACGGCGCATCGTGCTAGGTACCGACGTTCGACCGGCGCCCCGAATAGTACGCGCCGGTATAGCACGAAGCAAAAGTTAACATCGAATTATTCATTATTAATTAATGGAAATTAACTAAAATATAAATGAAATTAATTTGCCGTTATCAATTGAACAAAAAAGTATTAGAACGGACCAACTAACGTGTCTATCCAGTACAACGTACGTTAAATTTTAAACAATTCGCCAACAACTAAAATTAGACTTACCCGTTTCTCCAAAAATGAACCTGCTTCGACGAAAATAGGTCACTGTGTCATCCTACCGATCCTGACCATTGCAAGTAGGTATCCCGTAGTGCAAGACAGCTGATGTTACGGCCAGGTCAGCGAACTCACTTTATTTGACAAAACCTACTACCTGCACGGCAACTATCACTGGGTTATTCTACCGATCCTGGCCACTCGAAGAACAAACACATGGTGCACAAGAGCCGATGTCTCGGTTGGAACAGTGAAAGAACTTCGTTTCACAAAATCTCTATCATTGTACGATCACTGTCACTCTACACTTCAAAATTTGAATTTATGAAATCAGTTGTTTCCACGTATGAATAATTGATTGTCCCGAAAGGGACCGATTGTTATTAACTTTGAAGGGGCTAGATATGGCCGCTGCTACTGCCAAATATGCTTTTCCACGTTCGGCAATTTCGTTGTCGTGTTTCCGAGCGGGTAGTAACTCACGAGCTTTGCGTTTCGGAACCTAACTCTTATTTTATTGAAAGTCAAAACAGCAATTACAGCGTCGGAGAGATCTTTTCTGCTCGATGTTCGGACTGGTTCTGTCTTGAGAAATTGTGACGCGGTTTGCAACGGTGGATGAGGGCTAGTTCGAAGAATGTTATAAGGGAAAGTTACGGGTCGTCGCGGGGAGCGCGCTTTATGGTGAAAATTCCCTTGAGGACCACGTGCTGGCCAGGGTAGTTCTCTGGTTCCCAGAAAACACGGCCGTGGCGAATTTAATGAAGCCACTTTCTAGTCGCTGGCAAAGCGCTGCGGACAGTTCAAGACACTGTTAGATGTCTTTTACTACATCCTTTGTAATGCTATACCTTTTCCGCGGACTGGAAAATGTCTTCACTAAGTTCATCACGGCCGAGTTTCCTGGGAACCGAAAAAATCTGCTGGTTAGCACGTGGGCCTTAAGGGCCTTTTCACCATAAAGCGCGCTCCCCGCGACGACCCGTAACTCTCCCTTATAACATTCTTCGAACAGCCCCTTGTCCACCGTGCAAAGTGCGTCACAATTTCTCAAGACAGAATTAGTCCGAACGCCCAGCAGTAAAGACCTCTCCGAAACTGTAATTACTGTTTTTACTTTTAATAAAATAGGAGTTAACTTCTAAGACGCAAAGCTCGTGAGTTACTACCCGCCCGGGAACAAGACAACAAAATTCCCGAACATGGAAAAGTGTATTTAGCAGTAGCATCGGCCATATCGAGCCCTTTCAAAGTTAAAAACAATCGGCCCCTTTCGGGGCAACCAATTATTCATACGAGGGAACAACTTATTCCGTAAATTCAAATCTTGAAGAACAAAGTGACAGTGATCGTGCAATGATGGAGATTTTGTGAAACGAAGTTCTTTCACTGTTCCAACCGAGACATCGGCTCTTGTGCACCATGTGTTTGTTCTTCGAGTGGCCAGGATCGGTAGAATAACCCAGTGATAGTTGCCGTGCAGGTAGTAGGTTTTGTCAAATAAAGTGAGTTCGCTGACCTGGCCGTAACATCAGCTGTCTTGCACTACGGGATACCTACTTGCAATGGTCAGGATCGGTAGGATGACACAGTGACCTATTTTCGTCGAAGCAGGTTCATTTTTGGAGAAACGGGTAAGTCTAATTTTAGTTGTTGGCGAATTGTTTAAAATTTAACGTACGTTGTACTGGATAGACATGTTAGTTAGTCCGTTCTAATACTTTTTTGTTCAATTGATAACGGCAAATTAATTTCATTTATATTTTAATTAATAATGAATAATTCGATGTTAACTTTTGCTTCGTGCTATACCGGCGCGTACTATTCGGGGCGCCGGTCGAACGTCGCTACCTAGCACGATGCGCCGTGGACCGTCCCTGAGCGCGGGCTCTACGCGCGCTCTGAATGGCCAGTGTTTTTCGTTAACAATTCAAAAGCAAAGCCTCAGCCAACATTTTGGCAAAGGAAAAAGTTGTTCAGTTTCGCCTCAGGAATCCCCCATTTCCGGCTCCTACACCTTTTACGTTACACCCTGTATATGCACTCCGAGGACCCTTTTCTGTCACCACTGGCAGTAATCGGGCCATGTGTATTCATATAGATACGCTTCGACCGTTTTAATTAATAAGAGTGTGTATCGAACGCGAAGACACGTTTTTATACAATGTTTTGGAAAGATAATTCTGATAAAAATATAAATCCCATATTTTTTATGCGCAAGCATGCATATTGAAGGCGTGAAAATCATTCTGGGTGTTAAGGGTATAAACCGTATTTATTTAAATATCTCGGGCAGTATTAAACATGTATGAAAATAATTGTGGAAAGTTTTCGTGTTAAATGTTCATTAATATTAAAGAAAATCATATTACGCAGAACGTAATATTAAAATGATTATACCTCAATAAGTGATATACTTTGCGTTCGAACAAAATTTAATTCCAAGAATGTATTCTAAGTATTTTCGAAATCAAATTTTATTTCAATGTAGTCCAAATGTTTTACGAATAAATTTTGTTACAATAATTCCAAGCTCTGGGGCCAATGCATTATTTCGACCGCAACATAGTACGAATTCTTCAAGCGGATGGATTTGCCTGTCTGACACACGTACCATTAGGAAACTTTGGCAGGCCATTAAGTCGTGAAACGGCTTTGGCACGTGGCAATGAATGAAATCCTGTCAATGTGTGACGTAACAGCAGTGTATCGCCATACATTTAAAGCAATGGAAACATGCCGGCTCACACTTTTGGAATGTCATGTGAAATAACGTTATAGCTCGTAACACGACAATATTCTCAGCAATGTTTCTCACACTCTTATCCTAAGCACTCTAATAGTGTAAAGGGATATATCACTGCCTCGACGAAAACCAGATGCGCCTGGGAAAAGCGACGCCTGGCCCTGGAGATAACAGCGGAGAATACGGCGATATGCCCTATGCACGTGGCAATAGAAATGTAGCACACCGTTAAACTGTAGACGCTCCGTACACGTGCCAATGGGGGCACCCCGTGAGTGTGTGACGTGTTTGCAATGTGTCGCCAACAGATTTAAACCAATGGAAATATGCCGGCTCACACTTCTACCATGACACGTGAAAACGCGTAACAACATGTCACGTGACGGAGGTCTGAACTTAGCTTTAAATGCCGTGTCTCCAGTATTGTGAATACCAGCTGACGTATCATACATTTACATTTTGTCATATGTGCTAGCAGTGAAAGGCTGCGTACATAGGCACTTCCCTTGGGACGCTTTCTTTAAGGGTCGTCAGCTGCGACCATTAGTCTAATAACGTGGGCAAGATGCATACAGTCTCACGAGGACAGCACCAAGGAGGCGATGCCTATGGCTTTAAAACACTCGCTTTGTACTTAAATGTTATAAATCGACCAGACTTGTTAAATACCAGGTGTGATATATTACACTGCGCAACGCAAATATGCTTTTGTAATCGCTACATTATATTTGTATAGCCCCTTCTATTTTTTAAGTATAAAATATCTTGTTACTGATAAGAATAAATAACATTTCATTTGCTGTACAATCAGTTGAGGTGCTAACAAATTTCTTGGTAAATTATCTCGAGTGATGGCTTTATTTAATTAAGTAAGTATAAATAGTACACATACTGTATAGGAGAGAATACACGTATATTTTATTTATACATTAGAATTAATTGTGTATTCCTAAGGGCGAATGCATTCACACAAAAATAGACACTAGAATTATTTGCTTGTGTTGATTTTTATTTCACATAGTGTGGCTTGTACGCATACGCATTAGGCATCGATTTAACTGCACACAAACCGGGTGTCTCAAGAAATACGTTGTTTTCATAAGAAATGATTGCAATACTTTTTTGTCAGCTTCCTAGATTTTCATAACGTTGTATAATACAAGATTCCTTTTCTAATAGACTTTTATGATAAGCACGTCGGCTTCTAAAAGGATTGTCAAAAGCTTGAAGTTTATAAGTATATTTAATGTTAATGAGTTAATATCTTATTATTCTAAAACAGTTTTCAAGTTCCAAGTGCTTTAGTAGTAAATTGTAACGTAGATTTTCTATAACAATATTACTTTTCTAAGAAATACTTAAATAAAATTTGACGTTGTTTCTTCCACGCACCAATTATTTCATCGTTTTTCGCTTATCTTCCACATAGATCTAGGATCACCACACCCGGCGATTTTTAGAATGATAATTTCGCTGATACTGGCGGCAATAATTAAATGTTTGTTTCTACTTTCTGCAACTTTTTCATTAGGTGATGGATAAGTAATCATGTTGTCAGGAGTGCTAGAGCTTTTTGGGCCCTAGGCATTCAAATGAAAATTGGTGCCGTTCTTATATAAACAAGAATGAATATCGGCAATAGATGCCTCCAGATATGACAATAGCGTTTCAATAAAAGTATTATTATTTTTATATATTTTTTAATTAAATTTAGAAATCAAAACTAGCGGATTTACTTATTTCATGCAGCAATAACAAATTCCTCTATACGTACCCCTCCTTTCATGGGGCTCTAGACATGTGCCTATTTTGTCTACTGGTAAACGCGGCCCCGCATGCCGTAAAACAATAGTTTGTACAAACTTTTCGGTGGTAATGTTGTTCTAAATTTGCTACTTTTTACTACATGTCATACTTCATATGCGTAATAAATATACCACATTCTCGGCGAGCGACAAAATCGGAGACCGTCCGGTGCAACAGATCCATTTTTTTTTAAATAAAACGCATCCATTTGCATTACTTCTAACGCTTTATATGGTCCTGGACACAAATAAATCGCTTTTCACAGAATATAGGCACGGCGGATGCATATCCGTCACCTGCTGTGAAATAGAAATTTTTAGAGAAACCCACAATTCCTTTCAATTTCACCTGGCTACATTCAATTTTCTTTATATTCTTGTTCTTACTTACATTTTATGGATGATGACGTTGATAAAAGTTTGGAGTCTAATCATTGTTTCGAATCTTAAAAGTTAATAGGATTGCACAACTTTCGAATAAATGGACACTTCTTACGAATCTATTGGCGAAGAAATCACACTATATTACATAATATTAGTGATACTCAGGAAAAAGTAACTAAAAATATTGATAGCAGTAGTATAAGACAAGATAAAATGCAAAAATGGCCAAAATTAAAAGTCTTGCGGCAAACATTTTTTTTATTAAGAGGCCATAATGCATATGTATGCGTCGCCTGCCGTGAACGGTTAACATACAGAATCTCGTATTTAATTCTATCACCCTTAATTATTTTGTCGTTTGTAAAAATGCAAAAAAAAATCTGTACGAGAACGTCGTTGTATTTCAGGGGAAGCAGAATTAGGTTATTACATTGAAGGTCATCTCAATGTCATATCTTCCCAGATTTTCCTAAAAGTAACATTTTTTCCAGATTTTTCTAAAAGTTTCCTAACATCATCAAAACAAATTCAAACAAATATTAGGAAAGTTGAAACATTAATAAGTGAAGGTAAAAGAGTAATACTCTATACTGCATTTCATTAGGCAATAGTGCATAATGCTAACACTCATTACTGCTATATGTTTTTCTCGATACTTTATGGCTTACTTCAGCGCTGCGGCCATTTTTGTTATATCATATCACGAAATACGCATATGCTCCACGTAACAGATAGAATGGATATTGTACAATACGAAGGATTTCGGAGAAATATCTAGCCAGCGGTTTCGTGTCACAACCGGGGTTTAACTCGTCCAAGCTTTTGAGCTGTATTATAACTGCGTGGAAGTAGTCTGTTAAATAAGGAGAATAATATAAGAATAATTAATAAAATAAGTAGAATAGTAATAGAATAATACATTTTGAAAAATTTAGGCGGGAGGAATATTTGTTTGAAAGTAATATCTTAGTAGAACCTTACCTGTTGAAAACTGTAATATACAGGATATTCTGCTACTGCATGTCAATATTTTAAGGAACGATTGCTAAGGCGATTTTGAACAACTTTTGTGTTTGCCAAAACGGTGGTTAAAGCTACGGTTTTGAAGGATTAATGAAAAACACTGACGAATCAGAGCGCATGTAGAGCTCGCGCTCAACCGAGAGAAATCGTGATACGCTCAACTGCAGCCTTGAACACCTTTTCGGCTAAACGCGCGCCCTACACGCGCTCTGATTGGTCAGCGTTTTTCGTTACTCATTCAAAAACGAGACTTTAATCACCGTTTTGGCAAAGGAAAAAGTTGTTCAGAATTGCCTCAGCAATCACCCCTTGAAATATTGACACACAGTAGCAGAACACCCTGTATCGTCGTTTTAGAGTTAAAATTCACCAACTCACATTCTAATGTAAGAACTTTGTTTTTTTAATTAAACTTGGAGATTCGAAAGATAAAACATTTGGACGTAGTAAGTCATTCACACATACATATGCATATCTTGCCTGTACTGTCTAAGAAAATTGCATTTGCTAATATTAGAAATTGGAAACATTAAAAATATAACAACTTGGCGATAATGTAGTTAATTAATTTTATCTCTACTACAATACGGTATTTAAATAAGCGCCTAAACAAAAGTTAAGTTGCTTGTTTTACATATATTTTCATGTTACATATATTGTCATATTTTCGCTACTGAAGCTTTCGATTTGCTTGCAAAGCACACCGTATATGTTGTTGGATGACCGACCCCTGAATCATCAGTGTGACGTAGAATCCACTGATACTACCCCTGAGTCATCGATAAGATGTAAGACCCGCAGATCTTACCTTAGCTATCAGTGACTAAAGCAATGGTCAACAATACTAAGGGTCAGGATCTGTGTTGGTCAAGATGGCTCAGCGAGGGCTAAGGTCGGTCTCCCCTCCACTAAAAACGACCATATATATATTAGTTTTTCAGTAATTCAAAGAGTCAGACAGTAGCACTTTGTTCCGACACGCTTGTCATCCGCTGTGAATTCGGTATAGTCCGACGTTGTATCCGGGAGTCGTTTAAAGGAATACACTTTGCTATTTCAATCGGTGTTATTCCTTCACCCCGGAATCCAACAATGTATACAGGCCTTTGCACAGTATAAGTAATTTGAACAGCAACATATATCGACACAAAAGAAAAACGTTTTGCTATAAAGCAAAACTTTTGCACGGAAATCGGAAATCTGAAACTTGTCGACGCGGTTTGTATCGTCACGGTGAAAAACGCAAGTCTCATTCAACGATGTCTATGTAGTGCAGCATCTGATATTGTGCTGGCAATGCAGCTGGTGCCTTCATTGTCGGATATGCTAGCGATGTGTTGTCACTTTTGCTGTACATGAACAATGTACATTGGATGACTAGACTATTAGGGTATCTCATATTCGTTTTTAGACTTTATATTTTATTGTTTTGTACGGTCATCGAAATTGTAATTTGAAAACAATCTACATGGATGAGGATACAAACATCCTACAATTTAAGTACAGTGCCCTGCAGTTTTAAAGTTAGCAAACTACCACACTGAAAATATGCATTTTATCCACATTGAACAGTTGCATGTAAAACATTCAACAGATGGCAGTAAATTATTTCGATATTTTAAGGCCATTTCAAGTACATACATAAAACGTAAAAATTTATAAGCTGAGTGTAATGCTATAAATTGTTTCGTCATCATATAACATTTTCCTTAGTTACGGCATTGACTGCATTGTATTACGTATTTGGCCCTAGAGCGAATAATGGTGCATCATTTCAAATAAAAACATCGCAATATAACGAAACCCGCGGAAAACACAAGATTTATTTGATCCAATACGCGTTAAGTAAAACGACACGTCCTCAGTACGTTCTGCAATTTAACGAGCTTCTTTCCTTTTTGTATGTCTCGTTCCTTCTCCTTGCTGCTCACAGATTCAGCATGCCCTGACAATACGTTACGTTGACCCTCACAGTTACGACCATACATCTACGAGCATCGACTTTACAGCCCATGAATTTCGAAAAGCTCGTTGGTGTCTCGTAAATTCTAAGCCCGAGGAACGCTCGTATATCGATTCACTTCTGGTACTCTGTCCTCGCCTGCTTGTTACCATTTAATGTGAAAATTACTTTATACCTGATTACGTTCTCCAATCACAGTAAAATTCTTGATTATAAATAAATATTTGCGTATATTTTTCAATGTTAAATGTATTATTCCATTCAAGTAACGGTAAGTTCTGACAATAAGGGACCCAATAAGGGACCCAGCTTCAATAACTTTGACTTTGAAATATGATGCCAAGAACATAATTTTGAACAACTTTCTCCTATTTTCTCCAATAGGTTACCGTCGCTCGGCTTTAGTTTCCGAGATACAGGAGAGATTTAGGATCTATGTTGATTAGACATTTTTGTATTTCTCTTGATGAGTACTATTAGCCATTAAGTTATGGACCCCTACTTTAACACCCCGCATTCAGTGTGTCCCAGAACTCCCTACAGAGCTAAAAAGGGGTGATAGCTGAGGTGATTCTGAACGCTTTTTTTCTTTATGAAAATGTTGTTTGAGGCTTCGTTTTTAAATGGTTAACCAAAAACGTTGACCAATCAGAGCGCGCGTAGAGCCCGCACTCAGCCGTGAGAGTGCTGTGTTCGAGCCTGACGCTTGGCCGAGATCGTGAAAATGAACAAGTTGCTCGGTCTAATAGGAAGCGCTTAGCAAAAGTTATATCGAATAAAGAATAAACAAATTACGAATAATATTAAATTATTCGTTGTCCCTGAGGAATAAACTAATTAATCCAATTTGTGTAGAATTAATGAATCGATTGACTAATAAATCTATCAATTGCAGTCCGCGTTAAATTAAAAAAGATTGACAGACAATTCAAATTACACTCACCCATGCATCCATAAATGAACCTGCTTCGACGAAAATGGGTCGCTGTGTCATCCTACCGATCCTGACCATTGCAAGTAGCTATGCCGCAGTGCAGGACAGCTGATGTTACGGCTAGGTTAGCGAACTCACTTTATTTGACAAAACTTTCAAAAGACCCTTCAAAGTTAATAACAATCAGCCCCTTTCGGAGCCAGCAATTATTCATAAGTGGGAACAACTGATTTCATAAATTGAAATCATGAAGTGTAAAGTGCCAGTAATCGTGCAATGATGGAAATTTTCTGAAACGAAGTTCTTTCACTGTTCCAACCGAGACATCGGCTGTTGTGCACCATGTGTTTGTTCTTCGAATGGCCAGGATCGGTAGGATGACACAGTGACCCATTTTCGTCGAAGCAGGTTCATTTATGGATGCATGGTTGAGTCTAATTTGAATCTTCTGTCAATCTTTTTTAATTTAACGCGGACTGCAATTGATAGGTTTACTAGTCAATCTATTCATTGATTCTACACAAATAAAGACTAATTAGTTTATTCCTTCTTGAGGAATAACGAATAATTTAATATTGTTGTTAATTTGTTTACACCTTATTCGATATAACTTTTGGCAAATGCTTCCTATTAGACCGAGCGACTTGTTCACATTCACGGCCTCGGCCGAGCGTCAAGCTCGAGCACAACACTCCCGCGGCTGAGCGCGGGCTCTACGCGCGCTCTGATTGGTCAATGTTTTTCGTTAACCATTTAAAAACGAAGCTTCAAACAACATTTTGCAAAGGAAAAAGGTGTTCGGAATCACCTGAACTATCACCCTCTTTCGGCTCTATGGGGAGTTCTGGGACACTCTGTATACTAAATAACGTACTTTCAAACCACATGTACAATGTACCTACGCTATCGAACATCAAATAATCACTAAGTGCTCGTTGAAAAATTGTCAGCATTTAAAGTATTATAACTTCGTGAAAAAATATCGCACATTTATCCAAGTGGGCATATTTTAAAGCGTGAAGCCTCTTCTTCTCAGCTGTGAGTTAATTTTTGTTTTATTTTTTTAACCTAACGTAACTTTAATTTTTTTGGAATGGTTTTCATGTTTCGGGTGGGAAACTGAATGCACCTCTTCTGTTTGTAAACTTTACAAATTCAAACGTCTCTACGGATGTTCAAGAAACCTTTTCATGATTTAATCATCATGAATTTGAAGTCTGCAGCTTGAAGCCTCGCCTTTATGATCACCACCACAAATTTGATGTACTTCCTTTTGTCTCCCATTTATTGAAATTTGAACGAAAAGTGCACGTTAAAATGTCACGAATAATACAACGAGGATCCGAGATTGGACTTGTACCTGGAGCGGGTATTGTACAGGGTGAGTCATCTAACAGTGGATTAGGAAATATTTTCGAAATTATTATTATATTGAAAAACGTTTCAGACAAAGATTAAATGATATGTTTAATAATCGTATATTAATGGTAAGTATCTATTAAATTAATCAGTTTTCAGTCATGTTACCTTAATACTTTCTTTTGTGAAAAATGACGAGATGAGCTGGCCTATACAATTAAAAATATACGACTCCATTTAAGAAAACAAAATTAACCTCCATATCTCATTTACGCGACTGGGTGAAAAAATTCCAATTGCATAACATTATGAACTAATACCTAATCCTTTCGAAGATATTTCCAAATCTAGTCGTAGGTGACTCACTCTGTACGTATAGGGCAATGAGAAGATAGCTACATGTATAGTAAGATGGACCAGGCGCAAGAAGCGATCATCGCTCCCTCCGCCTGGACCCACCTTTGAACGTTTCATAGAACCCCGTTTAGGTTCTAAACGGTATGTACTATTCGCGTCCACAATGAAGTTTCTTGAGACGGCACAAGGTTAAGACGGGTTGCGCCGTGCTCCCCGCGTGTAACGCCAAAAGCTGAAGCCTGATAGGTTGCGTACACCTTTTTTGTCAATATACGTGAGCCATACAGATGTCTAATTGGTTTGAATTTGGCTGCAATGGAATCTGATCATTCCCGCATTCCTCACAGGAGACTTCCTTCTGGACGCGAATAGTATTTGCATATCTGTAGATGCGAGACGTCTACTCTGTTACTTTACTTTTCTTTGGATCGCTTGATGTAGTTCTGCCCACTTGGTCTAGATACGGGCCGCTCGCTGTCGATATGTGCCACTCGCTCTCTTCGTCATACGATCTCTGATATGTAGTTCAGACCGTTCCATCCAATAACGGAAATACGTGCGATAGGAAGTAAGGCTGTTTCCACCTCACCGATTTCAATGATTCTTGAATATGTTACCAGGATCATGATTCTAAACAATTTTTTTCTATACGTGTACCTCCCGCTCGGATTTAGAGATATTCATGGAAAAACTTCTAGCATTTTTACTTTGATGTGTATTTGGTGCAACTTGGATTTGGATTAGGTTCATCTACGGGCGTGATTATAGTACATGCATGTGTCGCGATAAGTTTACAACTTTAAGGTTTCGATTTATAAGCACAGAGAGACAAGACAGAATTTTTAGTTATTTATATTTTTGTTGCATCCTGTAGGAAATTAATGGCCGTTCACCAAACGGCGGCCGGATTAAAAATACTAGCCAAAATCTAAATCAATACAGGTCATCAAGCTGGATAATACTTATGTAAGTTATGGTTTGACTTCGATTAATTTATGTTTAGTTTGTGTTCCGTCCGACACGGAACAATACGTTGGGAATTTTTGGCAAGGTTTATGGCACGCATCTCGGGAACAGATTATTTTTTAGGAAAATTACTTCGTAGAATTGCTTGCCGTCTGCAAACAATTTCTTTCACATGCTGGACAAAACATTGTCATTTAGATTGTTTTCGCCATCCTCAATAGTCAACGACATGCCATTAACTTGGAGTTCCGAAGGGTCCCGACCATATTGTAACGGTACACGAAGCCGATCCGCGGACCTGGAGGAATTTCCTGCCGCAGCCAAAAGTTTCCACGACCCTCGCGGTTCCAGGTATCACCCCACTTTTTTCCGGAAATACCGCGTTTCGGGCGCACCGGGAGAGTGGTGAACCTGGAACCAGTACGCTGATTGGCAAATTTACCGTCTCGTTTGGCCAATCAGCGTACACCAAAAAATAAGGAAGTCGTCGTCCGGACTTCCTTCCGAAACTAAAACACAATTTTTCAAAACCTCGAACGAGACACATCGACCAGGCTTAGTTTCTCGAACATCATAAGAGAGTAGTTAACGTTTCGAACATCATAACTCAAGTCCGTCAGTCGGGACTTTATCACAATCGAATCAATTACCCAAAATTAATTTGGCGGGTAAACGTCGCGAAATAGTATACCTCTTGGTTAAGGCAGAACTTACAACTCTGCCAAGGAAACAATCCGTGCTAACAGTCGCGACGTGTTCCACAACGGAACAGTTTGAGTTTAATTAAACCTGGCTAGTACTTACGTAAATTTTTGTTCGATTTTAATTAATTTATGTTAAGTTTAAGCTTAACTTCGCTTCAAACAAAAATCAAGCTTTAGCTGAGTGCTAGTCAGTATGGTATACAGGGTGTAACGTAAAAGGTGTAGGGGTCGGAAATGCGAGATTCCTGAGGCGAAACTGAACAACTTTTTGAACTCAGGGCGTGCGCAGAGCCCGCGCTCAGGGACGGCCACGGCGCGTCGTGCTAGGTAGCGACGTTCGACCGGCGCCCCGAACAGTACGCGCCAAAAGTTAACATCGAATTATTCATTATTCATGAATGGAAATTAACTAAAACATGTATAAATGAAATTAATTTGCCGTTATCAATTGAACAAAAAAGAATTAGAACGGACCAACTAACGTGTCTATCAAGTACAACGTACGTTAAATTTTAAACAATTCGCCAACCATTAAAATTAGACTTACCCGTTTCTCCAACAATGAACCTGCTTCGACGAAAACAGGTCACTGTGTCATCCTACCGATCCTGACCTTTGCAAGTAGGTATCCCGCAGTGCAAGACAGCTGATGTTACGGCCAGTTCAGCGAACTCACTTTACTTGACAAAACTTACTACCTGCACGGCAACTATTACTGGGTTATTCTACCGATCCTAGCCATTCAAGGAACAAACACATAGTGCACAACAGCCGATGTCTCGATTGGAACAGTGAAAGAACTTCGTTTCACAAAATTTCCATCATTGCACGATCACTGTCACTTTACACTTAAAGATTTGAATTTATGAAATCAGTTATTCCCACGTATGAATAATTAGTTGCCCGAAAGGAACCGATTGTTATTAACTTTGAAGGGGCTTGATATGGCCGCTGATACTGCTAAATACGCTTTTGCACGTTCGGCAATTCCGTTGTCGTGTTCCAGAGCGGGTAGTAACTCACAAGCTTTGCGTTTTAGAATTTAACTCTTATTGAAATTAAAAACAGCAATTACAGTGTCGGAGAGACCTTTACTGCTCGGCGTTCGGACTGATTCTGTCTTGAAAAATTGTGACGCGGTTTGGAACGGTGGACGAGGGATAGTTGGAAAAATGTTGTAAGGGAGAGTTACGGGTCGTCACGGGGGGAGCAGTTTACGGTGGAGAGGCCCTTGAGGCCCGCGTGCTGTCCAGCAGAGTTTTTCCAGTCGCCGGGAAAGCGCTGCGGAAGTTTCAAGACACTGTTAGATACTTCGAGATGCCACATCTTTTATTACATTCTTCGTAATGCTATACCTTTTCCAGCGATAGGAAAATGTCTTGTTTGATACAAAAAATAGTTTGCAAGTAAATTTAAATGGTAGAGTTAAATGACTCACCCTGTATATGATGGTAATTCTGAAGTGTACTGCCAATATTTCATACAGCAGCTTCCTTCTAATCTACTGTTATATGTTTATTTACACTATGAATGTTAATTGTTATCAAGTAGTGTTTTCAATCTTGGTCTTACAAATACACTCCTAAATAAAAAAAGATATTAAAGTATTCCAGTACTTATCAGGTCGAATATTTTATTTACTAAACACGTCATTCTGCAGTGGTAGTACTGGTATAATGCAGTGCTCAACTTTCTATGGATGTATGATAAGGTGTCTGAGATTTACTAAACTAAGGGTATAGCCGGATAAGGGGGTCAAAAGTGCCCCTAAACCAAATTCGATTTGCCATGGGTCATTCGATAGCTTATCGAGAAAGTATAATATGTGCCAAGTTTCAGCTCCGTATCTCGACTGGGGGGGGGGGGGGGGGAGTAATTGCCAAAAATAAAAAATCACGTTTTTGAGAAATTTCTCTCATCTGCGTGGATGGAAAATTCTGAAAAAAAAACAGGGACCCTTTAATTAACCAACCACACATCATGTAATTTTTTCAGATTTTTAAATTAGAAAACCAACCTGTGAAAAATAAGAAACGAACAATGTTGAAAAATGCCGGTTTGGGAATGAAGGAGTCACGGTACTAAATTCACATTTTTTGAGTGAGTACATATTATTGGTACTATTGTACTATATTTTTTTCAGATTTTTCGGTTTGGTGCGCTATAGTTAAAAAAATCAAAAACTAACTTTTTCCTTGTTTGGAAAATCCTGGATGTCGCACATGATGTCTCTATACCCTAACGATTAAATAGAAATATAGAATTAGTTATAATTTCTAATATTGAACATATATGTAGTCTTTGCTTTAAAGATACTTATCTCTGTCATTGATATGGAAAAGAAGCTACCGAACTTCGTACGACATCCAGGATTTCCCATACATAGTTCTTAAAGATAACGATCTTTAAAACAAAGACTACATGTGCGCTTAACATTAGAAAATATAAATAATTCTACGGTTGCATATAATTGATAGAGTATGGGGAAAAGGAACTGAACAAACTAAAAGAAACACTGAGGACATCACGAGCTATTTTCGCTGCTACCTATCTATAATTATTAAAGATAAGTATCTTTAACACAATACATCTACAACTATTAAAGGTAAGAGATTCGCAAATCCTTCACACATATTACTTCAGCGTAGGAAATGTTAAAAAATACCATAATAGCATAAAGGTAGCATAAAGAGCACCCCAAAGTCATATTTACGTACACCACAGACTAAAATATTTAAAAAAAATTATTAAAACATTTTTAAACAAATATTGAACATCTTGATATAGTTAGGAATTAGAAAAAGGAAGAAAAAAAAACGTTACCTAAAAAGGGCTCGAACCTACGGAAAGTCAGCGCAGTCGCCTGGCAGTCATGTACTTTCCCGCAGGACCACCGACGCTCTTGAAAATCCCTTACGTATTACGGAGTGTAATACGCATCACGTAATGACAAATGGTCGATTTATTTAGTTTCATTAGTTCCCGTGTTTGTTTGCTATGCGTGAAAACATTTAGCATTGCGTAAAGCATTTATCTGATCAAGAATGTACCAAAAATCGCTGTATAACTGACTGGGGCACGCAAGAAACAAGGAAAAAGTTAGTTTTTGATTTTTTTAACTATGGCGCACCAAACCGAAAAAGCTGAAAAAAATATAGTACAATAGTACCAATAATATGTACTCACTCAAAAAATGTGAATTTAGTACCGTGACTCCTTCATTCCCAAACCGGCATTTTTCAACATTGTTCGTTTTTTATTTTTCACAGGTTGGTTTTCTAATTAAAAAATCTGAAAAAATTGTATAATGTGTGGTTGGTTAATTCTGGGGTCCCTAATTTTTTTCAGAATATTCCATCCACGCAGATGAGAGAAATTGGTCAAAAACGTGATTTTTTATTTTTGGCAATTACTCCCCCCCCCCCCCTAGACGAGATACGGAGCTGAAACTTGGCACATATTGTACTTTCTTGATAACCTATCGAATGACCTATGGCAAATCGAATTTGGTTTGGGGGCACTTTTGACCCCCTTATCCGGCTATACCCTTTCCATTGAATTATGTGACTGATTTGCATTTTTTATTTATATAGATACTTTGTAGACCAAAACCACTCGGGCCGAAGCAGCACTGTTGCGCAACTAGCACAGGTGGTCTTGACATCTGCAGTGTCGGGGGACTTGACTTATCAGGTATTTGAAGACATATTTCATTTAATTTAGGATATTATAACTTAAATCTGACGCCGCACGTTTACATGCAATATTCATGAATCTACAAGATTCGACAAACACGGCATTTGTACGTAGTAAATCAACCTTTGGTACACAAAGGTGTTGAGAATATAGACGCTTTTATTCTTTCCAAATAGTACTGTTAATTTCTGAAAACTACAAACGTGGTGAAGGTGAGCAGCCACTATACCCCTTTTTATCCGAGGAAATATAGAAGTAATCAATTACAGAAAGTTATTCTGATTTTGTATATGAAATTACCAAAAATGAAATTTGTTATAAATTTTGCTAATAAACAAAGTAATAGATGAATAATGATAAAGTAATAGATAAATAAATTATCGAAGTTCTCGGAAACAGTATCAGTATCAATAGTTTCTTGAAAAAATGGATTTCTCACTCCAATACACGAAGATGAGTTTACTATTTCGAATTAGTGGATTCAAGTTCAATTGAAGTGGGAAATTTTCTGCGATTTTTGTAATACCTTGCTTTCTATAGAATAGATGCGCCGAGTACTACGCTGCTTGGTTAACAAATAATTGGTCTATTACGGATATTACAATTTTCAACGTCAGATAAGCACGTTTGCGTATTAAAACTGTACGCCTATTATTTACTGTCAGCAAAAGGTGCATAATTCTTCAAAATTTGAGGGGATCCTGAAATTGTTCACGTGGCGTGCCCGATAAAACGAACAATGTTTCAAGTAGCGGTTAAAATTATACCCCCTCTCTACATTACACTGGCAGCTGTAATTTACATTTCCCGCACATGTTGTTGGAAAGGTGCATAAGTTATACACTCCTCTATGCTATTTAATACACTTAAATGGAATAAATCTGTATACAGAGGATGCAAGTAGGGGGGATGGTTCAAATATGGGCTAGGGTCTCAATCAGGGGTTAGTTGAAGTTTAAGATCACATTAGGTTAGTAGCAATACTGACAATATTAGTATAACTATTATTATCTTATTATTATTATTATTATTATTAACAATTACACTAATTATTATTAGCATTATTATATTTATTATAATTATAATTATTAAATAGATATTATAATTATACTAATTATTACTAGTATAATCATAGTTATAATTATTGTTATTGTATGCAATACTTTCTTTTAAATACATAATTCATAACAAACGCGATTTTTTCAGTTTATTTGAACATCATATCGTAAAGCCAACATGTTGTAGATATACATTGTAGTGCTACATTTAAAAGATCCACAACTAGTTTGACAATAATATCCGAAATAAGTACTAGCCCACACTACGTCTATTATAAATGACTGAAGTTTATTCACTTCGCCTTCAATAGTACTCTACAGCGTGTCTCGTATCTCATAGAAGAGCCGAATACGGGAGATTCCTGAAGCGATACTGAACAACTTTTTCCTTTGGCAAAATATCGTTTGTAGCTTTATTTTTGAATTATTAATAAAAAAGAGAAGGAATACCCCGTCGCGCTGAGCGGTGACGTGCGGCTGGTGCCCCGATCCAAAACGGTAAAGGGTGAGAAAAAGTGAAAATTAGTAAGGGGTTAAAATAGTCGACTTTTTTCTGCATGACCATTGACTGTTACAACTACTATTTGTCGTTAACATGATTGCTCTTCAGTCTTAAGCATCCACTTACAAAGCATTTTAAAAATTCAATCCCTAACGGATAAAAAACGGAGCCAAAAATGTAGTAGAAAAATTAATGAATTAAAATAATCAGAAAGAAATATTAGCTGCATACATTTGTACAACAAATACTACAACAAATACAAACAATACAACAAAATTACCGTTTCGTTTTCACCAATCAGCGTACACAAGGAAGGAAGTCGTCGACGGACTTCCTTCCAACGACAGAACTTCTTCAACACGCGAGAAGTAAAGATCGAACGCGATCACTAGAGAACGTCTTCAACACGCGAGAAGTAAAGATCGAACGCGATCAAGAGAACGACTTCGAGTTCCGACGAGTCAAGATCGAACGCGATCACAAGAACTACTTCGAGTTCCGACGAATCAAGATCGAACGCGATCACGGGAACAACTTCGAGTTCCGACGAGTAAAGATCGAACGCGATCACTAGATAACTTCTTCAACACGCGAGAAGTAAAGATCGAACGCGATCACTAAAGAACTTCTTCGACACGCGAGAAGTAAAGATCGAACGCGATCACTAGAGAACGTCTTCAACACGCGAGAAGTAAAGATCGAACGCGATCAAGAGAACGACTTCGAGTTCCGACGAGTCAAGATCGAACGCGATCAAGAGAACGACTTCGAGTTCCGACGAGTCAAGATCGAACGCGATCACAAGAACTACTTCGAGTTCCGACGAATCAAGATCGAACGCGATCACAAGAACTACTTCGAGTTCCGACGAATCAAGATCGAACGCGATCACGGGAACAACTTCGAGTTCCGACGAGTAAAGATCGAACGCGATCACTAGAGAACTTCTTCAACACGCGAGAAGTAAAGATCGAACGCGATCAAGAGAACGACTTCGAGCTCCGACGAGTCAAGATCGAACGCGATCAAGAGAACGACTTCGAGTTCCGATGAGTCAAGATCGAACGCGATCACAAGAACTACTTCGAGTTCCGACGAATCAAGATCGAACGCGATCACGGGAACAACTTCGAGTTCCGACGAGTAAAGATCGAACGCGATCACTAGAGAACTTCTTCAACACGCGAGAAGTAAAGATCGAACGCGATCACTAAAGAACTTCTTCGACACGCGAGAAGTGAAAATCGAACACGATCACACAAAAGAATTACTTCGACACGCGAGAAGAAAAGATCGAACGCGATCACACGACATTGTCACCCGAGAGTATCTTCGGCTCAAATTGGAAACGCCAGAGGTCTATTCGACGCAGGATCTAATTCTACCACTGGAATCGGCAGCACTTCGCTCACTTTTAATCAACTGCTCAATATTAATTTGGCGGGCAGTGTCGCGAGTAAACGTTGCGCCCCTAAAGGTGTCCAGGGACTTACACCCCCTGGTAGGACTAATCCACGCAGCGGCGCTCACGCCGTATCGTGTTCGACATCGACGAGGCACGACACACTTCACTTTTAATTCATCTACCGTAGCGAAGCACGGGTGTATTGTGCTAGCATGTACCATGTACCAGGTGTAAAGAATTTATATCTAAAGACCACCGCAGCGTGATTCTACGCCTTTGGATCGGTGGACAGTTGTGGATAAAGGCCGTACAAAATTGTACTGGACCTTGAAAGTTGAGGTTCAATCTTTTTTTGTCATATCGGATTCTACTCGTTATGAGGGTAAAAAGTGTCAAAGAACTCATGGGTCGCAATTCTACAGTTCTGAAAAATAATGTTAAGTACAAGAGCTTCGACGGCCGACGGGATGCACCGGCCGATCTAGCGTCGCAGAAAGGGCGTAAGACTATCCCCCTCTCTTTCTCTCTCTCTCTTGCTCTAATCCGTGCTATCTAAAGGTACATTTAAAATTATTTTTCTAGAAAACGGTTGAGTTGCGACCCATTGTGCCTTCGACAGTTTTTACTCTCATGATGAGTAGAATCCGATAGGACAACAAAAAATTTCGACCTTAATTTTCAAGGTCTATGACAATTTTGCACGGGACCTTTCAACAAATATCCACCGATCCCAAAGTGTGCACACACGC
Source organism: Holcopasites calliopsidis (assembly GCA_023838395.1). NCBI lineage: Eukaryota > Metazoa > Arthropoda > Insecta > Hymenoptera > Apidae > Holcopasites > Holcopasites calliopsidis. The sequence goes on from JALHAQ010000070.1 coordinate 192,508, forward strand.
AGCGGTGTTCTTTACATATCATTTCTTTACACCCTGTACACGTAGTAGCTATATAGGGTGCCCCAGAACTCCCCATAGAGCCGAAAAGGGGTGATAGCTGAGGTGATTCCGAACATCCTTTTCCTTTGCGAAAATATTGTTTGAGGCTTCGTTTTTAAATGGTTAACGAAAAACACTGACCAATCAGAGCGCGCGTAGACCCCGCGCTCAGCCGCTGGAGCGTTGTGTTCGAGCTTGGCGCTCGGCCAAGGCTGTGAATGTGAACAAGTCGTTCAATCTAATAGGAGGCGTCTGCCAAAAGTTATATCGAATAAGGTATAAACAAATTAAGAAGAATATTAAATTATTCGTTATTCCTCATTGCACGATCACTGGCACTTTACACTTCATGATTTGAATTTATGAAATCAGTTGTTCCCACTTATGAATAATTGCTGGCTCCGAAAGGGCCTGATTGTTATTAACTTTGAAGGGTCTCGACTTGGCCCTTTCTACTGCCAAATGCGCTTTCCCACGTTCTGTAATTTCATCGTCGTGCTCCCGAGCGGGTAATCGCTCGCGAGCTTCGCGTTTTAAAACTTAACTTTTATTTCGTTGAATGTAAAAACAGCACTTACAGTGTCAGAGAGATCTTTTCTGCTCGATCTTCGGACTGGTTCTGTCTTGAGAAATTGTGACGCGGTTTGCAACGGTGGATGAGGGCTAGTTCGAAAAATGTTATAAGGGAGAGTAACGTGTCGTCGCGGGGACCGCGCTTTATGGTGAAATGGCCCTTGAGGCCCACGTGCTGGCCAGCAGAGTTTTTCGGTTCACAGGAAACACGGCCGTGGCGAATTTAATGGAGACATTTTCCAGTCGCCGGGAAGGCACTGCTGAGCGTTCAAGACACTGTTACATTCTCCGAGATGCTACATCGTTTATTACATTCTTTGTAATACTATATCTTTTCCGGGGACTGGAAAATGTTTTCACTAAATTCACCATGGCCGTGTTTTCTGGGAACCAGAGAACTACGCTGGCCAGCACGTGGTCCTCAAGGGAATTTTCACCATAAAGCGCGCTCCCCGCAACGACCCGTAACTCTCCCTTATAACATTCTTCGAACTAGCCCTCATCCACCGTTGCAAACCGCGTCACAATTTCTCAAGACAGAACCAGTCCGAACATCGAGCAGAAAAGATCTCTCCGACGCTGTAATTGCTGTTTTGACTTTCAATAAAATAAGAGTTAGGTTCCGAAACGCAAAGCTCGTGAGTTACTACCCGCTCGGAAACACGACAACGAAATTGCCGAACGTGGAAAAGCATATTTGGCAGTAGCAGCGGCCATATCTAGCCCCTTCAAAGTTAATAACAATCGGTCCCTTTCGGGACAATCAATTATTCATACGTGGAAACAACTGATTTCATAAATTCAAATTTTGAAGTGTAGAGTGACAGTGATCGTACAATGATGGAAATTTTGTGAAATGAAGTTCTTTCACTGATCCAGCCGAGAAATCGGCTCTTGCGCCGCACGAAGTGTTATTCTTCGAATGGGCAGTATCGGTAGAATAACCCAGTGATAGTTGCCGTGCAGGTAGTAAGTTTTGTCAAATAAAGTGAGTTCGCTGAACTGGCCGTAATATCAGCTGTCCTGCACAGCGGGATAGCTACTTGCAATGGTCAGGATCGGTAGGATGACACAGCGACCCATTTTCGTCGAAGCAGGTTCATTTATGGATGCATGGGTGAGTGTAATTTGAATCGTCTGTCAATCTTTTTTAATTTAACGCGGACTGCAATTGATAGGTTTATTAGTCAATCGATTCATTGATTCTACACGAATAACGACTAATTAGTTCATTCCTTCTTGAGGAATAACTAATAATTTAGTATTGTTCTTAATTTGTTTATACTTTATTCGATATAACTTTTGGGAAACGCCTCCTATTACACCGAGCGACTTGTTCACATTCACGGTCTCGGCCGAGCGTCAAGCTCGAACAGAACATTCCCGCGGCTGAGCGCGGGCTCTACGCGCGCTCTGATTAGTGAATGTTTTTCGTTAACCATTTAATTAAGGCTCAAACAACATTTTCGCAAAGGAAAAAGGTGTTCAGAATCACCTCAGCTATCATCCCTTTTTGGCTCTATGGGGCGTTCTGCCCTGTATATACAGGGTGTCCCAGATTTGGAGTTATTTGCAAAAGTATGCAAATATTTTAAAGAGCGATTTTACAGGCCCAAATAAAGCGAAAGTTACGAGTGACGATTTTCCGTTTGAGGCTTTGTTTACCAGATACCGATGCTTTAAGAAACGGCGTTCCAACGCCTGCCGAATGGCAATCTGACGCGTGAGGCTCGAGTCAAACAGCTGCGTTCAGTGGTAGTCATTCGCTACAACGTAGCAGGAATCATGACCTGCCGCACCTTGAAATCTGACACCCAAAAGCCACACGCGTTACGACGTACAGCATTCAACCTGCTTACTTGTGAAAATCCACATGGGTATATCGAAACCCGCCCAATGGGATTATCAAGTAAAGAGGGTAACGGCAGCCTTCAATCCTCAATTTTGTTCCCAAAAACCAAATGTGCGATTGTCCCGTCCGCGATTGTTCAGAATACATCCATCAACACAGAAATTTACAGCACACGACGATCATGATTCCACGATTTGCACTAAACTTATTATTTCAGATGTTCCTCGTGTCCACCACTCGCTTGAATGCAGTGATTCAATCTTTGACGCAAGTCGTGTCACATTTTTCGGAAGTCTGTTATTATTGTCAGAGAAAATCATCATGTAGTCGTATTCCGCAAATGTACACGACCCTTTGGACGCTTGGCATCACCACTATCACCACACGTAACCGATTGTATCAAAAACTACCTTTAAAATTGAGACTGCGTACCTAGAAATTGAAATAATTAAGTTCTAGGAATTAGACTCAATTAGAAATCGAGAGTAATAACAATAGAACTAAATGCAATATTAAATCTATGCCGAATAGTAAAATTCAAAGTACAAGTGGAATGTTTAAACCATTCCGTATTCAACAGCGTACAAACTGCAACTGCCTCAATCGTCTGGAATTTAATGTTCATCCGATGCATGCCGAATCGTCACGAGTCGTCGGTAGGGCAACACTGTTGCCCCTTTCTACGGCCGAAAGAATAACAGATGCTTCCAAACACTTTCCGCAGATACGAATCGGCATGCATTGATTGATCGTTATTTCTAAACGATCGAGACAGTTTCTGCTTGTACGACAGTGAACACGGAACGATTTAAACATTCCAGTTGTACTTTGAATTTTACTATTCAGCATAGATTTAATATTGCATTTAGTTCTATTGTTATTACTCTCGATTTCTAATTTAGTCTAATTCATAAAACTTCATTATTTCAATTTTTAGTAATACAATCTCAATTTTGAAGCGACTTTTTGTTACAATCGGTTACGTGCGGTGATAGTGGTGCCAAGTGTCCAAAGAAAGGATCGTGTACATTTGCAGAATACGACTAGACGATGATGTTCTCTGACAATAATAACAGATTTCCGAAAACCGTGACACGACTTGCCTCAAAGATTGAATCATTGCATTCAAGCGAGTGGTGGACACGAGGAATATCCCTGGAATAATTAGTTTAGTGCAAATCGTGTAATCGTGATCCTCGTGTGCTGCAAATTTCTGTGTTGATGGATGTATTGTGAACAATAGAGGACGGGCTAATCGCATATTTGGTTTTTGGGAACAAAATTGAGTATTGAAGGCTGCCGTCACCCTTTTTACTTGATAATCCCATTGGGCGGGTTTCGATATGCCCATGTGGATTTTTACAAGTAAGCAGGTTGAATGCTATACATCGTAACGCGTGTGCCTTCTGAGTGTCAGATTTCACGGTGCGGTAGGTCATGGTTCCTGCGGCGTCGTAGCGAATGACTACCACTGAACGCAGCTGTTTGACTCGAGCCTCACGCATCAAATTGCCTATCGGCAGGCGTTCGAACGCCGGTTTTCTTTACACATCGGTATCTCGTAAACAAAGCCTGAAACGGAAAATTGTCACTCTTAATTTTCGCTTTATTTTGTCATGTAGAATCACCCCTTAAAATATTTGCATACTGTTGAGTCACACCCTGTACACATAGCTTAAAAAAGAATGTTTTTTTCGTAGTTTAAAAAAGATAAACAAATAATTTTGAAAACAGCAAAACGAATTTAAGACAGAAAGAGTATATTGTTTCATAATGTACTTTTTTTTGTAAAATCGAGAACACTTTCAGTATAATCCATTTTTCGAACTAATTAGGACAACATCAACCAGCTCTTTGATAGCATCCATTATTGGAACTGACATTGTTCTCTCGCGCCATAAACGGGAATTTACAGCGATCGCTAATAACGATCAGTTCCATTTAACCATTGAACATAAACGTCTTTTCAACGTAATTCATTACCCAATTTCAGTCATTCACGCTCTTGAACTGTACCAGCTGATGCGCAAGGGAAAAGCAATTGAACGTCAAGTTGAATTAAACTCTGACAAACATACAAATTTTCCTACATTAGCTGAAATCAGAACCGATAGTTTGCATAAATTTTTTTGTACAGGGGAGGGTCGTGCAGTATCGCCTAAACTTTTAAAACTTTTTAAAATTCTTTCGCATATTAAAACGTCCTTAGGTTTTTTCTTCTTTGTTTTTCTGCCAAAAAAAGTCCGAAGTTAGACAGATAAATAGACCATTTATTTTGAAAGTGGCGTAAATCCATTTTAAAAACAAATTGAAAACATGACGAATTTCGATATACGTTAATGTGAACTTTTCATTTGTAAACTATTTATTCTGTAAATTTGAATTTATTTTTTTGTTTTAATCAATTTAAATTTTGTTGATAAAAGGAATTGCAGAGTCATTTATTTTGAAAATGGCGTAAGTCTATCCATGATCCTGAAAGAATGTATTGGTCTAAGAGTTTTGAGGCTTTCACGGCCGGGGTCACTATGATTATTGTTTGAGGCTTCCGGGTGTAAGCCGTGTCCAATGTCCGTGTGCGTCGGAGTTCTCACCTGTTAAATACTCCTGCTGATGTTACGGATCGTTGGTTCCGACCAATCAGATTAATTGATCGCTCAAATAAAAAATGGGAGCAAGGTGCTCCAGATGGGGTTCACTTGGTAGCCTTGTGTCCCTGTTGATGTTGTTAGGATGCTTCATCATTTCTAAGGATTCCCTATATTTTCGAGGGAAATATCCTTTACAACTGGCCAGGACCTTTGTTTTGTCAAACAGGATTCTTGTGTCCTGTTTCCAGTTGGTGTTCGGCTACCGCTGATTGTGTATACCTCAATCTTATGCTCCTCTCATGTTCTTTAAGATGTGTGCTCACGCTCCTCCCAATGTCACCAATGTAACTTTTTCCGCAAGAGCACGGTATCTCATATACACCTGGTGTTGAGAGACGTGGGAGTGAATCCTTGGGGGACGTGAGGGTTTGTCCTATTTCGGTGTGTGTACTGAAGATGGTTTTAATATTGTTTTTCTTTAGGATCCTTCTTATGCGGTCGGTTGTACCTCTGATGCATGGGAGAAAGACCATTCCGTTGTTGGGTTCCACAGTGTTGGAGGTGTTCTGTTGTCTTGGCCTTGGTTCCATTATTTTCTTAATGGTACGTTCGAGTTTGGTGACATAGAATCCATTGCGTACCAAGGCATTTTTGATGTGGGCAAGTTCAGTGTCCAGTTGGTCTTTCTCACATAGACTGATGGCCTGGTAGACCAAAGAAGAGATCACAGAGTTGTTCTGGGCTGGGTGAGGTGGAATTGTGCATGTAGGGGTCATTCCATGCCGAATCGATCACTTTTGACGTCGACATCAGGGATTTTGTTCTAACTGGTCTAAAAGGTCCGTATTTTTTAAACAATTTCGGAGAAAGTTAAATGATGACTTAACCCCCCCCCCCTAATTTCACATGAACTACAATATATTTCTGTTAGAACAAAATCCCTGATGTCGACGTCAAAAAGTGATCGATTCGGCATGGAATGACCCGTAGGTATCGGTCGGTGTGTGTGGGCTACCTGTTGACCTGATGTCCAAGTGTGTCATCCTCCTTCCTAGTTACTAACACGTCCAGGAAGACGATTTGCCGGTTGGATTCAGTTTCCACGGTGAATTGGATGTTGGGATGTAGGGAGTTAATGTAATTAAGGAAAGTAGGAAGGGTATTGTTACCGTGGGTTCATACTATGAAAGTATCATCTTCGTACCTGAACCATTGGTTAGGTTCAACCGCGGTTACGACCGCCCTCTCGGCTAGGGGCGCGCTCTGATTGGTCAGTGTTTTTCGTTAATGATTCACAAACGAAGCCTTAACCAGCATTTTCGTACAGGAGAACGTTGTCCAGAATCTGAGGCTGCGTTTACGTGGAATGTTCAGCTGAAAAAAAACATCGATCACTCTACTTGTAATATTTGTTGACATGTCTAAGTAGTAGTTCTATTCTACGTAAACTTTTCTGACTAACATTATTAATTACTTTGATTTAAAAATCTACTAACTAACAAAAGTAGCTGGCCGATACTCGAAGACAATTTTGGATCTCGCTGCGAATTACACCTTTTTTGCTTTTACGGGATAATAATTTTCATGATGAAAGGGTATAGCCGGATAAGGGGGTCAAAAGTGCCCCTAAACTAAATTCGATTTGCCATGGATCATTCGATAGCTTCTCAAAAAAGTACAATGTGTGCCAAGTTTCAGCTCCGTATCTCGTCTGGGGGGGGGGGAGTAATTGCCAAAAATAAAAAATCACGTTTTTGACCAATTTCTCTCATCTGCGTGGATGGAATATTCTGAAAAAAATTAGGGACCACAGAATTAACCAACCACACATTATACAATTTTTTCAGATTTTTAAATTAGAAAACCAATCTGTGAAAAATAAAAAACGCAAAAAATTATGAAAATTGCCGATTTGGGAACGAAGGAGTCTTGGTACTAGATTCATATTTTTTGAGTAAGTACATACTATTGGTACTATTGTATTGAATTTTTTTTCAGATTTTTCACTTTGGTGCGCCATAGTTAAAAAAATAAAAAACTAACTTTTTCCTTGTTTCTTACGTGCCCCAGTCACTTATACACCGATTTTTGGTACATTCTTGATCAGATAAATGCTTTATGCAATGCTCAATGTTTTTACGCATAACAAACAAACACAGGAACTAATGAAACTAAATAAAACGAACCATTTGTCATTATGTCATGCCATTACACTCCGTAATACGTAAAGGATTTTCAAGAGCGTCAGTGGTCCTGTGGTAAAGAACATGACTGCCAAGCCGCTGCGCTGACTTTTCGTAGGTCCGAGCCCTTTTTATGTAACTTTTTTTGCGTTTTTTTAAATTCCTAACTATATCAAGATGTCCAATGTTTGTTTAAATATATTTTAATAATTTTTGTTAATATTTTAGTCTGTAGTGTAATGAAATATGACTTTCGGGTGCTCCTTATGCTACCTTTATGCTATTATGGTATTTTTTAACATTTCCTACGCTGAAGTAATATGTGTGAAGGATTTGCGAATCTCTTACCTTTAATAGTTGTAGATGTATTGTGTTCAAGATACTTATCTTTAATAATTATAGATAGGTAGCAGCGAAAATAGCTCGTGATGTCCTCAATGTTTCTTTTAGTTTGTTCAGATCCTTTTCCCTATACTCTATCAATTATATGCAACCGTAGAATTATTTATATTTTCTAATATTAAGCGCACATGTAGTCTTTGTTTTAAAGATCCTTATCTTTAAGAACTATGGATGGAAAATCTTGGATGTCGCACATGATGTCTCTATACCCTAACGATTAAATAGAAATATAGAATTAGTTATAATTTCTAATATTGAACATATATGTAGTCTTTGCTTTAAAGATACTTATCTCTGTCATTGATATGGAAAAGAAGCTACCGAACTTCGTACGACATCCAGGATTTCTCATCCATAGTTCTTAAACTAACAACTATAACGTGATCAGTCAGTCACGTCATGCTGATTCTACAACTCTTGCAATTCTGCGAATTCTATATCTCGGTTCCAGAACCTTCTATGCTGATGCACTACTGTAAGTTATACTAGAATATCGGGCACAACACATTGTACTTTTTTGATAAGCTATCGAATGATCCATGGCAAATCGATTTTGGTTTAGGGATACTTTTGACCCCCTTATCCGGTTATACCCTTTAACAAAATTGATTTGACCCCTGTTATTAAGTAGCATTTGGACTACCAATGGACTACCATAATATGTGGTTGATTAATGGAAGGGCCCCTGAAATTTTAAATTACTTTTTTCAAAATTGACTTCTACAAAAAGCAGCCTAAGTTGTAGTACAAAAACTTAGGGGCCGGTAGTGTTGGACTCTCCCCTGGATACGTGTCAAGAATCATTATTATATCTCAAGAAATCTATTTTCAATATTGTAAACGTTGTTCTTCATCATTTCTATAATAATTTGTACAGGTTGTGATGAAATTATATGTAACGACCACCACAGCGTGAAAACTGTCCTTGGTCTTGAAAATTAAGGTCAACCTTGTTTTTGTCCTACCGGGTTCTGCTTATCATGAGGATAAAAAGTTTCGGAACCATGTGTCGCAACTCAACCATTTTCTTGCAATAATAATGTCAATATTTTGCATTGGTTAGCACGGGTTAGAGCGAAAGAGTGAGAGAGACAGAGATAGCGGGAGGGAGGGAGGGAGCGATGGTCAACGGCCAGCTCAACGCAACGGCCGATCTAGCGTCGAGTCAGCCATCACCCTCGTAACCAATACAAAATATTAACATTATTATTGCAAGAAAATGGTTGGGTTGTAACCCTTGGTTCCAGCACATTTTACCCTTGTGACGAATAGAATCCGATAGGACAAAAGCAATTATCACTCTAATTTTCAAGGTCAAGATGAATTTGCAAGAAGTTTCTTTTACAAATGTCCGCCGATCCGAAGGTGTATAGTAATGCCTCGAAAGAAAGAAATCGCTATCCCCACTTCTTTATTTGAAGTCGGCGCACTCAGTGAGAATTCGGAGAACGAGGGAGACACGTGAAGTCGTAAATCTTTACGGTCGAGTGAATAGTGACGTTTCTTACTAGAAGGATAGAAAATGTAAAGCTTCCTCGTTTTCTGCCGTGTTAGATATATAGGGTGTAACAGAGAAGGTTTTAAACAATTCGCCAACAAGGTGTAGGAGTCGGAAACATGAGATTCTTGAGGTGATACTGAACAACTTTTTCCATTGCCAAAATGTGATTTGGGACCTCATTTTTGAATAATTAACAAATAAACACTGAGCCAGCAGAGTGCGCGCTCAGGAACCGTCCACGGCCCGTCGTGCTAGGTAGCGACATTCGACCGGCGCCCCGAACAGTACGTGCCGGCATAGAACGGAGCAAAAGTTAACATAGAATTATTCATTATTCATGAATGGGTGAATTGTATCGTGCCTCGTCGTTGTCGAACACGATACGTCGCGAGTGCCGCTGCGTGGATTAGACCTACCAGGGGTTGTAAGTCCCTGGATACCTTTAGGGGCGCAACGTTTACTCGCGGCACTGCCCGCCAAATTAATATTCAGCAGTTGTTTAAAGGTGAGCGAAGTGCTGCCGATTCCAGTGGTAGAATTAGGTCCCGCGTCGAATAGACCTCTGGCGTTTCCAATTTGAGCCGAAGATGCTCTCGGGTGATAATGTCGTTTGATCGCGTTCGATCTTGACTCGTCGGAACTCGAAGTCGTTCTCTTGATCGCGTTCGATCTTTACTTCTCGCGTGTCGAAGAAGTTCTTTAGTGATCGCGTTCGATCTTTACTTCTCGCGTGTTGAAGAAATTCTCTAGTGATCGCGTTCGATCTTTACTCGTCGGAACTCGAAGTTGTTCCCGTGATCGCGTTCGATCTTGATTCGTCGGAACTCGAAGTAGTTCTTGCGATCGCATTCGATCTTGACTCGTCGGAACTCGAAGTCGTTCTCTTGATCGCGTTCGATCTTTACTTCTCGCGTGTTGAAGACGTTCTCTAGGGATCGCGTTCGATCTTTACTTCTCGCGTGTTGAAGAAGTTCTGTCGTTGGAAGGAAGTCCGTCGACGACTTCCTTCCTTGTGTACGCTGATTGGTCAAAACGAAACGGTAATTTTTGCCAATCAGCATACAGGTACCAGGTCCACCACTCTTCCGGTGCGCTCGAAGCGCGGTATTTCCCTTAAGAAGTGGGGCGATACCTTGAACCGCGAGGGTTCTGGAAATTTTGGCCACGGTGGGAAATTCCTCTGGGTCCCGCGAGTCGGCGTCGCGTACCGTTACAATATAGTCGGGACCCTTTGGAAATCCAGGTTTATGGTATTTGTCGATTATTGAGGATGGCGAGAGTAATTTAAGTGGCAACGCTTTGCCCGCACGTGAAATAAATTGCTTGCAGACAGCAAGGAATTTGAGCGAAATTCTCTACCTCAAAAATAATCTTTTTTCCGCGGTGCGTACCATAAACCGTACCAAAATTTCCACGCGCATTGTCCGTGCGACGGAACATACTCCCCCCGTTGAGAGACTTTCTCGATCTAAATTTCGGATCGAGGCGCATGCGATGTCCATGTCCTAATGTTGACTGATTCCTCGCGCTGTCGGTGTCATCCGTTGATGGTACCATCCGTTGATGGTTGGTCGCTCGATGATCCCCGCTGTTGGAGATTGAGCCCATCGTTGATCCTCTGGGTCCAGGGCCGATGCTGCCGATGATCCATTTCGCCCCTTGATCTGACCCGTCGATGGCTGTTCGGTCCGTGGCTCGTTCCGTCGATGGCTCGATCCGTTGGTGGCTCGTCTAACTGGAAGCCCGTTCCGTTGGTAGCCTGTATCGCCGGTAGCCCGTCTTGCCGAAGCCCGTGTCGAGGGTAGTCCCTATTGTCGTGGCACATCGTACCTTGACGATGACTGTTGGGAGCCTGGTCCGCGTTTCAGGCTTCCTCGTCGATAGGTAGTGGAGCCAGCTGCTTCACGTTTCGCCTGTACTCGCCCTGAGCGGTCCGTACGGTGACTGCTCTGATGACTCCGTCTGCTCCTGGGTGAGTTTGTGATACTCTTCCCAGTTTCCAAGTCAACGGTGTAGCCTGGTCGTCCTTTAGGACAACTAATGTCCCCAATTTGATCGGATGGTCCCCGTTGGTCCATTTGTGGCGTACGTTCAGGTGGTGGACGTATTCCTTGTGCCACCTGGTCCAGAGGTGCTGCTTCACCTTCTGGGTGTGTTGCCACTGAGAGAGTCGATTAGCAACCGTTGCGCTGAAATCGACCTCAGGTACGCTCGATAGCGAATCGCCGATCAAAAAATGGCCGGGTGTTAGGGCAGACGGATCCGTAGGATCGGGAGAAAGAGGCGTGAGTGGGCGAGAATTGAGAATGGCTTCAATTTCGGTGGTGAACGTTTGAAATTGTTCATACGTGAACAATTCTTCACCTACCACGCGTTTTAGGTGGTGTTTGAAGGACTTTACTGCTGCCTCCCAAAGGCCGCCGAAATGCGGAGACAGCGCTGGCATGAAGTGCCAGGTGATTTCCTTTCCGTTGAGGAAATCTCGAATTTGATCGTCCTTGCGAAGTGTCTCGTAGAGGTCTGACAGTTCGTTTTCCGCGCCAACGAAGTTTCTGCCATTGTCTGAATACACGTTTTTACATATCCCTCTACGAGCGATAAATCGTTTGAAGGCCGCGAGAAATACCTCTGTGGTCAAGTCGCTGACCACTTCTAAATGAACTGCTTTCGTCGCAAAGCAGACGAATACGGATATGTATATTTTAATCCGCGCTCGATTATGATGACGTCGTTCTTTAATAAAGAATGGCCCGCAATAATCGATTCCAACGTTTTGGAACGGTCGACTTTGGTTGACGCGATCTGCAGGGAGGTCGCCCATGCAGTAATTCGTCGGCGGGGGGTTGTAGCGGAAACACCTGATACATTGACGAAGTATCTTTCGCGTGGTGTTCCTTCCGCCGATGGGCCAATACTTCTGACGAACCGAATAGAGGGTCGAGGTAATACCCGCGTGATAATTCCGTAAATGTTCGTCGCGTATGATAAGTGTGGTCACGTGATGACCTTTCGGAAGCACAATCGGATGCTTCTCGTCGAGCGGTACGGTCGCGTTATGCAAACGGCCTCCTACCCGAATAATGCCATTGTCGTCGATAAATGGCTTGAGTGATAGGAGTTTGCTGCGATTATGAACTGGTTTGCCCCGTTTGAGCCGTTGTAACTCCTCGGAGAATGTGGTGGCTTGGACAAGTCGGACGATATTTGTCGTGGCCTTATGCAATTCGTTTACCGTGAGTTGGCCTCGTTCGCGGTTAGGCCTGAATCGGAGGCAATAGGCTATCACGCGCGTTAGCTTCCCGATTGATGAAAATTTCTCCAATACGTTCCCGATGCGTGGAACGGGGGTCGCAAAGCAAGTGACGCGTTTCACTTCCGGTACCTCTTCGATGATTGGGGAGATGGATGGTGGCCAGGCTAATTCGTCTGTCTGTAACCACTCCGGTCCATGTCGCCATTGGAGATTTCGTTCGAATTCGGCAAGTGATAGCCCCCTGGACAATAGATCCGCCGGGTTGTGATGGGATCTGACGTGATTCCAGGTTGCCGCGTTGCTTTTCTCTACACGGTTGTTTTCGAAGCCAGTTCAGCACAATGGTCGAATCCGTCCATAAGAAAACCCGATCCACCTTGTGGGTTATGGCTTCTCGGACCACATCATATAAGGATGCTAGAAGCACAGCACCACACAATTCAAAACGCGCGAGGGTGGTGGTTTTCAAAGGTGCAACGCGAGATTTTGCACATAATAGTTCCGTATTGATTCGACCACGTTTACCGATGGTGCGGACGTACAAGCAAGCGCCGTATGCTCGTTCACTTGCGTCGCAGAAACCGTGCATTTCGACCTCACAAGTATCGCGCAAAGTGACGTTACGATTAAACGCGGGGCGATGTAAATTGTTAAGGTCTGCCGTGAAGTTGGTCTACTCCGTGTGTAGACCGGTTGGTAGGGATTCGTCCCAATCCAGCTGTAATTGCCAGAGCCGTTGCATAAAGATTTTCGCCGTTATGGTGACTGGCCCGAGCAGTCCTAACGGGTCGAATATCCTGGCGATCGTGGATAGAATGGATCTTTTCGTGATCCTGTCTGTAGACGGAAGGTCGACCGTGTACGTTAAGAGATCGTCGTGCGGATCTCATGAGACTCCGAGGGTCTTCAGTATTGATGTATCCCCGAGAATTTTGGGATGAATTTGGTCGCTGTTTAAATTCGTTAACAATCGCGGCTTGTTGGAGGCTCATTGACGAATGTTGAGTCCTCCGCGGCGGAACATCGCGATAATTTCGTTCCGCAGAGCTATAGCTTCGTCGATCGTGTTCGCGCCGGTTAACAGATCGTCGACATATAGATCTTTCTTGATCGCGGCAGAAGCTTTCGGAAATGCGCTCGCTTCGTCGTTCGCGAGCTGATGTAGGCTCCTCACAGCAAGGTACGGAGCCGCTGTCAAACCGAACGTGACGGTGTTGAGCTCGTAGGTAGCGATTTCGTTTGCTTTGTTCCTCCACAAGATGCGTTGATATCGCCGATCCTCTGGTCGCACGAGGAATTGGCGATACATTTTCTCGATGTCTCCTGTCAGCACATACGCGTGCATCCGGAACCGAAGGAGCAACGAGAAAATGTCATCTTGTATCGTGGGCCCGGTTCTCATCGCGTCGTTTAGCGATATATTCGTTGTCGATTTCGCGGAACCGTCGAATACAACCCGAACCTTCGTAGTCGAACTGGAAGGTTTGATCACCGCGTGGTGAGGTAGGTAGAAACCCGTCGCGTCAGGATTTCGTACCTGAGACATATGACCGAGGGCTAGGTACTCGTTTATCACCGCCGTGTATTCCCGTTGCAGTTCTGGGTTTCGCTGGAATTGCCGTTCCAACGAGAAGAATCGCTTCAACGCTTGGGAGCGAGTCTCCCCGATCTGGTTTTTCTTGTTAAACGGTATTGCGACAATGTACCGACCGGATGCGGTTCGTCGTACGGTTTCGTTGAAGTGGTCCTCGCAATCGCGTTCCTCCGTTGATAGGAATTTTTTGCGCGGACTCTCTTCAATTTCCCAGAACTGTTTTAGGTCGAACGATAGGTTGGCCGCGAAAACCCTGCGCTCGATTCTTGTCGTCGCGGTCGGTACGCTCCCCCCGATGATCCACCCTAGCTGCGATTTTTGCAGGATCAGATCATCTTCGCCGTCGCGCGCGGAGAGATTATATTGTCCGACGCTCAAACAAGCTAGCGCTGGACCAGAGCCTATTAGCAGGTCGATAGGTGCTGGACGGTGGAAATATGGGTCTGCCAACTTTACGTTTTTGGGAATGTTTAGCGCGGTGCGGTCGATTGTCGTTTCGGGTACCGATTCCGATATGCCCGGGAGCGTGAAAAACGTAAGTTTCCGCGTGAAATTCGTTACGCGCGATTTGATGGTCGTCGACACCATCTTATTCGTTGCCGTGTGTAACTCATTCAGCGCTCCTATCGATACGGACGCCTCCGACGTGGGCAACCGTAATCTTTTTGCGAGAGCTTCCGTAATGAAGTTCGCGTTCGAGCACGTGTCTACCAGTGTACGACATTTTACCGGTTTGTTGTCGCGATCGAAAATGTCGATTATTGCCGTTGCAATCAGTCCGTCGTGTTGTTTGCCGGGTCTTTCGTCGTTTTTGTGCTTCGGTGACCGTCGTCGTCAGTCCGATTTCGTCGCGTTTCTTGCATCGGTATGCAATTTAGTATTGTACATCTGACCGCAGATGCGACAATTTCCGGCCTTGCAGTCGTTTGCCGTATGCCCGACTCGTAAACAATTTAAACACACTCGCGCTCTGCGTGCTGCGTCGTTGCGTTCGTCCGTCGTCAAGTCTGAGAACGTCTTACACTGGTAGATCTCTCTACAATTCTGATTGCAAAGTTTGCAATGCTGTTTCGTATGCGTTTTGGTCTTCGATTTGGCCGTCGTCGTCGCGAACGTGGATCGTTTCGCCGTTTCGTGCCGCGGCGAAGTTCGCGAATTATAAGTTGCGGTGGTTCGCGGATCGCGCTTCGTAGCGTTTCGTGGGTCGCGCGCGGTGGGCGGTCGCGGTTCGCGTATCGCGACGTTTCGCGTTTCTCGCGACGAGAATTCGACTTCCGCGACGTCGGAAGTGTCGGATTGGTGCGAGGCCAATCGCAAATGCTTGAAAACATCCGTGAGCTTTAGAACTTCGGTGTTCACGAGCGTTTGCTCCCAAGCCTTTCGCGTTTCGCGCGCCATTTTCGAGATGCAGATGCTCATAAGAAGATCGTTCGCGATATCTTCCCATGAGCGCCCCAACGCTTGCAGTGACCGAATGTGCAACTGCATATGGTTGACTAGTTCCCTGCTCACGTCCGCAGAATCCCTAGTCATCTTGGGCGGGTCTCTCAATAACGATGCATGCCTCAATACCAGAATGCGTTTGTTATCGTAAATTTCTGTTAAGTGCTTCCACGCCGCCTCGTAGTTCTGCTCACTTATGGTGAACGCGTCGATCGCGGTCTCCGTTTCTCCGGTGAGCGATAAACGGAGGTAGTGGAGCTTTTGCACGTTGTTTAATTGCGGCTGCATGTCGATCATAGTCGCGAACGCGTCTTTGAAAGTGATCCATCGCTCGATCTTGCCGTCGAATTTCGGCAGATCGATTTTCGGTAGGTGCACCGGAATCGATTGCTGTTTCGCAGCCGGTTCGCTGCTTTGCGGTAACAAGGGTGCGCGTTCCGATCTCCTGAGGATCATGGTTGCCGTTGCAACCACGTCGTCGAATACCTCAGTTACAACGTGCCGCTCGTTTTCGGTTTCTTCGAAGTTTTCAATGAACCCCAGTTCGTCTTGGATTTCATTGAACGTATCGAATTGCTTGCGGATCCGTTCGATCCGCTCTCGGAGCTTTTCGCGTTCTTTCTCCGAGTCCGCGAAGCCGTTTACGTAATTCACAAATGTCGTTATTTGTGATTTTATTACGCGCCGTTTTTGCTTTAGTGCCCGAACGCGAGAGTCCGATTGACTCGACGCGTTGTCGATGTCACCCGCGGTCGCCATTTCGATTGGATTGAAGCCTTTTAAGGGAGGTGGATTCAATGGAAGTGATCGTCGATCGATGCGTAACGAGCCTACCTTTGATTGATGACAGTTCAGCTGCGCCTTGACCCTTGCCCGAACAGTCGCTGTTGGCGGTGATCCTCTGGTTCTCCAGCTGCCACGTAGTCGTCCTTCCCTCCGCTTCCGTTGGGTTCCACTTGCAGACTTCGCTTGTTTCCGGATGTGGCGTTCTCCGCTTCACTAGATCCGGCTCGAAGGACCATGAATTGTATCGTGCCTCGTCGTTGTCGAACACGATACGTCGCGAGCGCCGCTGCGTGGATTAGTCCTACCAGGGGTTGTAAGTCCCTGGATACCATTAGGGGCGCAACAATTTACTCGCGACACTGCCCGCCAAATTAATATTCAGCAGTTGTTTAAAGGTGAGCGAAGTGCTGCCGATTCCAGTGGTAGAATTAGGTCCCGCGTCGAATAGACCTCTGGCGTTTCCAATTTGAGCCGAAGATGCTCTCGGGTGATAATGTCGTTTGATCGCGTTCGATCTTGACTCGTCGGAACTCGAAGTCGTTCTCTTGATCGCGTTCGATCTTTACTTCTCGCGTGTCGAAGAAGTTCTTTAGTGATCGCGTTCGATCTTTACTTCTCGCGTGTTGAAGAAGTTCTCTAGTGATCGCGTTCGATCTTTACTCGTCGGAACTCGAAGTTGTTCCCGTGATCGCGTTCGATCTTGCTTCGTCGGAACTCGAAGTAGTTCTTGCGATCGCGTTCGATCTTGACTCGTCGGAACTCGAAGTCGTTCTCTTGATCGCGTTCGATCTTGACTCGTCGGAACTCGAAGTCGTTCTCTTGATCGCGTTCGATCTTTACTTCTCGCGTGTTGAAGACGTTCTCTAGGGATCGCGTTCGATCTTTACTTCTCGCGTGTTGAAGAAGTTCTGTCGTTGGAAGGAAGTCCGTCGACGACTTCCTTCCTTGTGTACGCTGATTGGTCAAAACGAAACGGTAATTTTTGCCAATCAGCATACAGGTACCAGGTCCACCACTCTTCCGGTGCGCTCGAAGCGCGGTATTTCCCTTAAGAAGTGGGGCGATACCTTGAACCGCGAGGGTTCTGGAAATTTTGGCCACGGTGGGAAATTCCTCTGGGTCCCGCGAGTCGGCGTCGCGTAACGTTACAATATAGTCGGGACCCTTTGGAAATCCAGGTTTATGGTATTTGTCGATTATTGAGGATGGCGAGAGTAATTTAAGTGGCAACGTTTTGCCCGCACGTGAAATAAATTGCTTGCAGACAGCAAGGAATTTGAGCGAAATTCTCTACCTCAAAAATAATCTTTTTTCCGCGGTGCGTACCATAAACCGTACCAAAATTTCCACGCGCATTGTTTCGTGCGACGGAACAATGGGAATTAACTAAAATACAAGTGAAATCAATTTGCCGTTATCAATTGAATAAAAAAGAATTAGAATGGATTGACTAACGTGTCTATCAAGTACAACGTACGTTAAATTTTAAACAATTCGCCAACAATTAAAATTAGACTTACCCCTTTCTCCAAAAATGAACCAGCTTCGACGCAAATGGGTCACTGCGTCATTCTACCGATCTTGACCATTGCAAGTAGGTATCCCACAGTGCAAAACAACTGATGTTACGGCCAAGTCAGCAAACTCACTTTACTTGACAAAACTTACTACCTGCACGGCAACTATCACTGGGTTATTCTACCGATCCTGGCCATTCGAAGAAGAAGCACATGGCACACACATCAGCCGATGTCTCGGTTGGGACAGAGAAGCCAAATTTCCATCATTGCACAATCACTGTCACTTTACATTTCAAGATTGGAATTTATGAAATCAGTTGTTCCCACGTATGAATAATTAGTTGTCCCGAAGGGGACCGATTGTTATTGACTTTGAAGGGGCTAGATGTGGCCGCTGCTGCTGCCAAATACGCTTTTCCACGTTCGGCAATTCCGTTGTCGTGTTCCCGAGCGGGTAGTAACTCACAAGCTTTGCGTTTTAGAGTTTAACTCTTCTTGAAATTAAAAACAGCAATTACAGTGTCGGAGAGACCTTTACTGCTCGGCGTTCGGACTGATTCTGTCTTGAGAAATTGTGACGCGGTTTGCAACGGTGGACGAGGGGTAGACGAAATCGAACGAAACGAAATCCCGTATATACTTTATAACTTATGAACTATAGAAGCGATAATCGCGCAATACATACACGACGATCATTTGTTGTAACAATGGCATAATTCGAAATTTACAGTTTTTGGATTATTAAAAAATGATTCCGTGATTGTGTGTTTCGTTAGTAAGGCTTCATAAATGGGCTTTTAAAAGTAAGTACGTGAGAACTGTTATATCGCGGTTGTTTCCTCACATCTCATAACTCGATTTCCCTAATTATTAAAATAATTGTCAAAGAATAAGAGCGTGTGTGACATGAAATTAGTGAATAGGAGCGTGCTTCATTGATGCGATTCCACCTGTTTCGGGATCGCTTAGTGTTAAAACGAAAGGGCGTGTCATCTTTTATCCTCTAAAGTATCACATTTCACCTCGACGGAAGCTGTTATGGTTTGCCGCCATTTGGAACTCCTCGCTCGTGAACCGTGTACATTCACGGCCCCATACGAAATCAAAGTAATGCCGAATAGTCGACTCTTTCGTTAGAAGAAACTGGCCGATCCTGGGCCAATTCTCTCTTTCGAGGCATTACTGTAGAATCGCGCTATGATAGTCGTGACATTGAATTTCTTTACACCCTGTAGATTAGTAATTGTAAAGTGACTACAGTTAACAGAATATAATTATGATGCTAATAATCCAAAGTTTGTTATAAAACCATTAGTGTGTTATCGTTGCCTACTACCAATGTCAAAAGCTACTATTAGGGATAGAATCTTCAGTCTTATGGAATAGTTATTCGCGGGTGATATATAATACATTTTATATATTGACAAGAATTTTAAGGATTTTATTAAAAATTATTTACACTGAAACTCATTTTTCGACTTTTCCATTCCATCGCGCTAGATGGTGGTGTTCGGTTAGTGCCCCGACCCAAACGAGTCGGTATATTATTTTTATTCGTTATTCACGAATAACGGATAATTCGACATTATTCTCCATTACATTGATTCGGCATTCGATACAATTTTCGCTCCCTGCTATATCGACGCGTTTGGATCGAGGCACCGGCCGAATGTCACCAGCCACCGCAACGCGACACTTCGTCCCTGAGCGCAGGCTGTATGCGCGTTCTGGGTGGCCAGTGTTTTTCGTTAATAATTCAAAAAGAAAGTCTCTAACGGCATATTGCCAAAAGAAAAACTTGTTCAGTATTGCTTCAGGAGTCTCCCATATCTGGCTCTTCTATGATCTACGGGATACCCTGTAAAGTTGAATCCCACTTGGGCTATCTCGAAAACGGTTTGACATAGAAAAAATTTGTTTAACCAAAAATGGATGGCTTTTAACGTAATAAAACAATACTACAATTGGTAAAAAATTCTCAAAATGTTTAATGTTTATTTGAAAAATTACAGTGACAAATTGAGGCAAATATTTTAGTTTTTTTCGCTGACCAATATTGTATTAATTCTGGCCATTGAAAAAAAGTAGAATATTTGTCTTAATTGGTGAGGCAACTATACATACAGGGTGTAACGTAACCCTGTACAAATATTTTAAGGGATTGTTCTACACGCCAAAATAAAGTGAAAATCAAGAATGAAAATTTTGTATTTGAGGCTTTGTTAATAAGATACCGATGTTTAAAAAACGCAGTCCGAACGCCTGCCGGTAGGCAATTTGACGGGCAGCGGCTCGAGTCCGGCAACTGCGTTCAGTAGCAGTCATTCGCTACATGGAAGGGAAACCATGACCTACCGCACCGCATAATCTGACAACCAAAGGCACACGTTTTACGATGTACAGTATTCAACATGCTTACTTGTAAAAATCCACATGGGCGTATCATAACCCGCCCAATGGGATTATCAAGTAAAGAGGGTGAAGGCCTTCAATCCACAATTTTGTTCTCAAAAACCTAATACACATACACCACGTTGTCGCGACAGCGAATGTCTATGCGTACACGCGACTGCCCCATCTGCGAATGTCCATGATTTGCACTAAACTTATTATTCCAGGAGATGTTCCTCGCGTCCACCCATCCGCTTGAAAACAGTGATCCACTCTTTCACGCAAGTCATGTCACAATTTCCGAAAGTCTGTTATTATTGTCAGAGGACATCCATCATGTTAGCGTATTCTGCAAATGTACACGAACCTTCGGACATCCGGCACCACTATCACCGCACATAATCAATTGTAACAAAAAGTACTTTTAAGATTGGCATTATGTATCTAGAAATTGAAATAATTAAGTTCCAATAACCAACCTAAACCCAAAAACGAAAGTAATAACAATAGAACTAAATGCAATATTACAGGTGTGCGCAATACTAAAACTCAAAGTACAACTAGAATGTTTAAATCGTTCCGTATTCAACGTCGTACAAGCACCAACTGTCTCGATCGTCTAGAAATAACGATCAACCGATGCGTGCCGAATCGTCGCGAGTCGTATCTACGGAAAGTGTTTGGAAGTATTTGTTATTCTTTCAGCCGTAGAAAGGGGCAACAGTGTTGCTCTACCAACGACTCGTGATGATTCGGCGTGCATCGGTTGAACATTATTTCTAGACGATCGAGGCCGTTGCTGTTTGTACGCTGTTTGATACGAAATGGTTTAAACATTCCAGTTGTATTTTGAATTTTAGTATTCGGCACAGATTTAATATTGCATTTAACTCTATTGTTATTACTCTCGATTTTTAATTTAGTCTAATTTTTAGAACATGATTATTTCAATTTCTAGATACGTAATCCCAAATAACAGACTACCGAAAACTGTAATACGACTTGGGTCAAAGATTGAATCGCAGCATTCAAGTGAGTGGTGGACACGAGGGACATCTCCCGGAATAATAAGTTTAGTGCAAATCGTGGAATCGTGATCCTCGTATACTTCAAATTTATGTGTTGAAGGGTGTATTGTGAACAATCGCGTATGGGGCAATCGCAATGCATGTGTATTTGGTTTTTAGGGAAAAAATTGTGGATTGAAGGCTGCCGTCACCCTCTTTACTTAATAATCCCATTGGGCGGGTGTCGATATGCCCATGTGGACTTTTACAAGTAAGCAGGTTGAATGCTATACATCGTAACGCGTGTGCCTTCTGAGTGTCAGATTTCACGGTGCGGTAGGTCATGGTTCCTGCGACGTCGTAGCGAATGACTGCCACTCACGCGTCAGATTGCCCATCGGCAGGCATTCGAACGCCATTTTTATAAAACATCGGTAGCTCGTAAACAAAGTCTCAAACGCAAAATTGTCACTCTTGATTTTCGCTTTACTTTGGCCTGTAGAATCACCACTTAAAGTATTTGCAGAGGGTTTCGTTACACTCTGTATACGTTCATCGCTGTTTTTGCAACAAAAAAATCCATCTTTTCTGTCATATTCGTAGTTGTTGTAATTTTTCAAATGAACATTACATAAACGGTTTTTTGAAAGTAACTTGAGAATTTTTTAGTAATTGTAGTATTTTCTTTTATTAGGTTAAAAACCATTCACTTTTTGTTAAACAAATTTTTTCTATCTCAAACCGTTTCCAGGATAGCCCAAGGGGGGTCGAACTTTAAGGGATGGATTCACCCTTTAAACTTGAACTACAGCAGCTAAAAAAATACGTATCTACTATTTGGCTGCTCTCCTTTCCTGCAAAGTTTCAGCAAAATTGGACCCTGACCGTTCGGGCCCTCTCCTTGTAAGTTTCAATTAAGTTTTCAAACATGAAACGTATTGTCACTTCTGAAATTTCGAATTATCTTTTCATAAGGTATCATTCTGTTCCCGATTATGCAACAATTAATGTGATATTCTGTATGTGTGTAACTACGTGCTTTACATTAATTTTACTGTTTCAACTCTATGTACGCGAATATGAATTACAATAGAACGCGTGTGTGTATCTAGGTATAGTTGTGTATATATTTCAATAGCATTGCCACATAGATTCTAATTGGGTATTTCGGAGTACAAGTCTGCATACATGATCTTCTATTATTCAAATGCAATGTAATAGCAGCAATCAGTGGGAATACTTACTTCAGAAATGGCAAATTTTGCAACATTATAGGAAAGGAAATGTAAAACTATCTTTAACTAGTGAATACATAGGCAATTATATTTGATATGGAACAGGTACAGTTCACATTATATTATAGTTTCACCATTATGAGTACATTATTATAAAAATTACAATAGTGAAAAATGGATCTAATGTATTCATTGCTTTTACTAATGTTACGATGAAAGTAATACTTCAGATGCATCTTTCATGTGCCCAACGTGTAGAAGACGGAATACTTAATACAATATAATATACATATTACAAATGAAAGTATTTTTATTCGTTTGTCTTCTTTATTTAAATAAATGTTAATTCTATATGATAAAAATACATATTTTTAGATGTCTATACAAATTTCCTAGGTGTTCCATATTAGGTACTTTTTTCGACTCACCGTTCTTGACTCTTTTTACATATTTTACCATAACTTTTGGACACTTAAACTTTTGCAGTGTTAATTCTTAACATACGAATACAATATTAAATTATATATAAATCATTAGAATACAGTAATATATTACAGAGAAATTACATTATATTTTTCTTAATCTCTATAATATTAAAATATTAATCATTTCACAAATCTGTAAAATATAGTGAACTTTAAAACTTCGTGTGCATTATGTAGCGAGTGACGACTTATGGCTAAATAATGACACCATTGCCAAGTTTAATCTTTCTGAGTGGTTTGAAGAAAATATTCAAACAATTTGGTTTGTCAGATAATGTCGAATAGATTGTGATATAAGTACATTCACATCGATCCATTTTGTTAAATCTTCTAAAATTTTTGCTTTTTGCGTTTCGATAGCCATTGATAACAGAAAGTCAAAATTGTATGCAATTTAATTTTTCGATACTATTACAATAGCACATGCACTGGATTTGAAAAATTCGGAGGGTTGTAAATGAAATATTGAACGATGTTGCGTGAATTGTCTGACAACTAACTCAGCAATATTATGACATCCAGATAGTGCAATCTATGGTCTGCCCAAATTGTTAGATGATTTCTTTTGGACTGACTGGGGTCGATATCCCGGTCGGATCCTGTCTACGCGGTGTAGAACATACATTGGAATTCAATAAAAATGGTAATAAGCTATATTGGAAGCCGTTCTAGAAATGTATTATACATTACGCGTCTCTCGAAATGTTTCTTTTATGTTTTTCATTTCATATTTCAAATTAACGAAGTATGTATGGTAGTTGAATGCTACAAAGCAAATGTACTTGATATTCATATCATAAAATGCTTTATAGTGTGCTTCACATTACAGAATTATCCAATAATCCAAGAATATAAATGGAAGAAATGGTTATTCAGCTGCGTCTACACTATACAGGTTGAATCTGGGAACTGGGACAGATTACTGCTCTTTTTTAAGAAAAGCTAGAAACAAATGATAGAGGAAACAATTATTAGGCATAATACGCCCTAGCTTCCTTCGACCTAATTTTTTATGTAGATGCACTGATGCACCCGGCAGGTGCAATTGCACTTTATTATTTAATGCAACCCAATTTGTTTGTTAAACCAACTGGTCCCATTTATTATCCTGCGTCGAAATGTCAATACTTCACGAAATATTTGACATTTTAAGTCAGAAACGTACTTTATTAAGTGTTCGAATGTTCCACCATTGCACTCTAAACATTTTCTAACGCATTTTTTTACATTTTTCATTACATGTTGTAACGATAACATTTTAAATGGTGCACATTATTAACAAATCTTACGATACATGTTGCCCACTCTTCTTGCTAATGTTCGGTTGCGGTAAAGATTAAAATTAAGATAACAGCGTGTAACGCCAGAATTGCCACAATATATTTGCACAATATGCACTAGGGCAAGTAGTTTGGTACTGATAGCCCCACGCTTTGGCCACCTCGATCGCCAGACTTGAATCCACTGAACTTCTTTCTTTGGCGTTGTCTAAAAGAAAAAGTGAACTCATGTTCTTTTGTACCGCTTGATAATTTAAAAGAGCGTATCATAATGCATTGTTCGAATATCAATGCAAATCAACTAAAACACATAATGAAAAATGTAAAAAAGACGCGTTACTAAATGTTTAGAGTGCAATGATGGAACATTCGAACACTTATTGCAATAAAGTACGTTTCTCAAACATAATGTCAAATATCTCGTGAAGTATTGACATTTCTATGACATTGCGTTAGTACTTTTATACCTAGGATAATAAAAGGGATCGTTTGGTTCAATAAAAAAATGGGTTGCATTAAAGAATAAAGTGCAATTACACCTAGCAAGTGCATCCACATAAAAAAAAGGTCATAAGAAGTTCGGATGTATTATGCTTAATGATATTTTTCTTCATCATTTGTTTCTATTTTTACTTATAAAGGAGCAGAAACCTGTCCCAGTTTCCAGAATCACCCTATATAATAAAATATTATTATATAACATATTTGTTTCAAACTTTCTTATATAATTTGTCACAATGCCTGATTAGTTACATCTACAATATGTAATATAACACATTAAAATGACATATTATAAACCCGAAAAAAAATGTTATATAACGCAATGCAATATTAACTGTTTTCCGCGTTATACAGTATGTTATGTGTTATCCATAGATCGTCGGTAAAGATCAAAGGAATATAAGGAAACATATTACCGACCCGTTCAAACAGTATACA
The DNA here is from genome assembly GCA_023838395.1 of Holcopasites calliopsidis. NCBI lineage: Eukaryota > Metazoa > Arthropoda > Insecta > Hymenoptera > Apidae > Holcopasites > Holcopasites calliopsidis. The sequence goes on from JALHAQ010000070.1 coordinate 217,582, forward strand.
GGGTGTAACAAAAAAGGTGTAGGAGCCGGAAACCTGAGATTCTTGAGGTGATACTGAACAACTTTTTCCTTTGTCAAAATCTGATTTGGGGCTTCATTTTTGAATAATTAACAAAAAACTCTGAGCAATCAGAGTGCGCGTAGAGCCCGCGCTCAGGGACGATACACGGCGCGTCGTACTAGGTAGCGATGTTCGACCGGCGCCCCCAACAGTACGTGCCGGTATAGCACGGAGCAAAAGTTACCATCGAATTATGCATTATCTGTGAATGGAAGTTAACTAAAATACAAACGAAATCAATTTGCTGTTATCAATTGACCAAAAAAGAATTAGAATAGACTGACTAACGAGTCTAACAAGTACAACGTACGTTAAATTTTAAACAATTCGCCAACAATTAAAATTACACTTACCCGTTTCTCCAAAAATGAACTTGCTTCGACGAAAATAGGTCACTGTGTCACCCTACAGATCCTGACCATTGCAAGTAGGTATCCCGCAGTGCAAGACACCTGATGTTACGGCCAGGTCAGCGAACTCACTTTATTTGACAAAACTTACTACCTGCACGACAACTATCACTAGGTTATTCTACCGATTCTGGCCATTCGAAGAAGAAGCACATAGCACACACATCAGCCGATGTCTCGGTTGGGACAGAGAAGCCAAATTTCCATCATTGCACAATCACTGTCACTTTACATTTCAAGATTGGAATTTATGAAATCAGTTGTTCCCACGTATGAATAATTGGTTGTCCCGAAAGGGACCGATTGTTATTAACTTTGAAGGGGCTAGATATGGCCGCTGCTACTGCCAAATATGCTTTTATTTTATTGAAAGTACAAACAGCAATTACAGTGTCGGAGAGATCTTTCCTGCTCGATGTTCGGAGTGGTTCTGTCTTCAGAAATTGTGATGCGGTTTGCAAAGGTGGATGAGGGCTAGTTCGAAGAATGTTATCAGGGAGGGTTGCGGGTCGTCTCGGAGGGCGTGCTTTATAGTGAAAAGGCCTTTGGGGCCCATGTGCAGGACAGCAGAGTTTTTCGGTTCCCAGAAAACATGGTCATGGTGAATTTAATGAAGACATTTTTCAGTCGCCGGAAAAGGTATAGCATTACAAAGAATGTAATAAAAGATATCTCACAGTGTCTTGAACCGTCCGCAGCGCTTTCCCAGCGACTGGAAAATGTCTTCATTAAATTCACCACGGCCGTATTTCCGGAGAATCGAAAAACTCTGCTAGCCAACACGTGGGCCTCAAGGGCCTTTCCACCATAAATCGCTCACCTCGCGACGACCCATAACTCTCCCTTATAACATTTTTCCAGCTAGCTTTCGTCCATCGTTGCAAACTGTGTCACAGTTTCTCTAGACATAATCAGTCCGAACGCCGAGCAGTAAAGATTTCTCCGACACTGTAATTGCTGTTTTTACTTTCAATAAAATAAGAGTTAAGTTCTAAAACGCAAAGCTCGCGAGTTACTACCCGCTCGGCAACACGACAATGAAATTGCCGAACGTGGAGAAGCGTATTTGGCAGTAACAGCGGCCATATCGAGCTCCTTCAAAGTTCATAACAGTCGATGCCTTTCGGGATGACCAATTATTGATACGTGGGAACAACTGATTTGATAAATTCAAATCTTGAAGTGTAAAGTGGTAGTTATTGTGCAATGATGGAAATTTTGTGAAACAAAGTTGTTTCACTGTTCCAACGGAGGCATGGGCTGTTATGCACCATGTGCTTCTTATTCGAATGGCCAGGATCTGTAGAATAAGCCAGTGACAGTGACCGTGCAGATAGTAAGTTTTGTCAAATCAAGTGAGTTCGCTGGCCTGCCCGTAACATCAGCTGTCTTGCACTGCGGAATACCTACTTGCAATGGTCAGGATCTGTAGGATGACACAGTGAGCCATTTTCGTCGAAGCAGGTTCATGTTTGGAAAAACGGGTAAGTCTAATTTTAATTGTTGGCGAATTGTTTAAAATTTAACGTACGTTGTACTTGATAGACTCGTCAGTCCATTCTAATTCTTTTTTGTTCAATTGATAACGGCAAATTGATTTTAATTGTATTTTAGTTAATTTCCATTCATGGATGATTAGTAATTCGATGTTAACTTTTGCTCCGTGCTATACCGGCAGGTACTGTTCGGGGCGCCGGTCGAACATCGCTACCTAGCACGACGCGCCGTGGACCGTCCCTGAGCGCGCGCTCTTCTTGGTCAGTGTTTTTTGTTAATTTTTCAAAAATGAAGCCCCAAACCACATTTTGACAAAGGAAATTGTTGTTATGTATCACCTCAGGAATCTCAGATTTCTGGCTCCTGCATCTTTTTTGTTACACCCTGTATAGGAGAGGCTTGACTACTTTGGCGGGATAAAAATAAGATACATTTTGATAATGTTTAGACACAGCTTTAAGTGGGCATTTACACGTTTTTAACTTTTACTAGGAAATGTACAGTACATGCATGATTTTATTCGCTGTAGAAAACACAAATGTGATGATCATCTGTTTAGAAATTACAATGCTATATCTATGTCGAGAAGTGTAGAACGCGTGATTCAAGTAACGTGGATTACTTGGAGAAATTTTTTAAACGGAAACGAAGCTGAGGTAGAAAGCATTAATATATCAAAACGTTTCAAAGAAAACTCTGTGCAAGTGCTTCTGCTTACCCAGTTCTTTTAAAAGAACCAGGTCCGTAAATATTTTTCAATGTCTCTAGAACAGCTTTCGTGCCAAAAATAAATGGAACATGCTTTGTAAGAAAAGCAGCAAAACTGGGAAAGTGGATAATCGTATATCAGCACTACATATTTATTCCTATCGTCACTTCATATGTTAGAGTTTAGCTGCATAACGCGACCGTGATATTCCCAGATTTACTAATCTTAGAAAGATAGTATGTTTCTATCCCATAAATTTAGTATTACTCGTGCCAATGTGTTCAAAGATGTTGCCAGCATTATTAGTATTAAAAATAATATATAATTGCTTGTTAAAATGGAATAAGACCATGCGGAAATTGGAGTGAGAGAGAAAAGACACTCCACATTTTTAAATATTTAGTGCAGCAGTGTCAGAAATTTCGTAGAATTTAAATAGAACAGCATTTACCATACAACGCGCTAATTTAAGGTTTACATCATTACATTACATGTTTACATCTAGAAACAATTAACCCATTTAAAGTCAACGATTGAAATAGCGCAACATGTAGTCGCGATTGCTTTCAGCGATTTTACTGATTATTATCGAATTCTGTACTTTACCGTGTTGCCTTATTTTACTCCTTGGGACTTAATAGGTTAATCAGAATAATAATTGGCCGTTTGTAAACTATTGATAAAGCAAATTTTAGTGATAAGCTTTTTAAGTGGAAAGAACAGGAGTAAAAGATTACAACGTATTCGCGTAACAATGAAAGCACAACAACGCAGTACTAGAATGCAATGATTTTTTAATGTCATCTTCAATTTACTGTGAAAAATGTGCACAAAATATAATTTTACCTTATTCTTACAATTAATCCTTATGTTGGTAGCCGCGTGCCCACTTCTATGTTTTTTTATAAGAATTGTTCTTGCAAATGTCTTTCTTGCTATGGCTTTGCAAAGAATGTCCCTGACAAGATATTTGAAAACCCACTCCAGATCCCCATTCTTTGGACATTTTTAAGTCGATTTACGCTGAAATGATTCTAAAATATGAATGCTTTAAACACTTTTATACATTTGGTTGACATTCGGGGTATCCGTATTGAGGGCACGATAGTTAGCTCTTTAATACTTGTGGCCATCGTCCAATTATTAATGAAATTGGTAGGGGGGCATATGTATTAGACGGGTAACACGAAGTTAAATTAATCGGGAAGAACTACTCTTAGAACTTACATATACCTTAATTAATAAAAGCAGCCCGTACGATGTACATAATATTCGTAAATGAGTCTTGGTACAGGAGTATCTCGTTAAGGAAAAGATCGAATGCTTTAATTGTTCTGGAAGTAGAAATAGGGATGATAGAGCAGGTCGTATGTCGAAACGGTAAGCGGGTCAGGATAACGCAGAATTTAGGGAATACGGCTGATTATACTTGCTGATGATACAGTGAACTGTGGGAAAAGCATACAGAAAATCGAAGATTACGAGTATTATTAATTAAATCTATCATATATTACTCACATTAAGTAACATATTTTATTCTAATACATTTGTGTTCCTTCTGCTTGTTAATAAATTGTAGTATTAAATCCAGTAATTTTCTATTACTATCTTCACGTGTTAGCAAGTACGACCTACCTTATTTTTACTTTGAGAGTCGAATATGGGAGATTTCTGAGGCGCTACTGCACAACTTTTTCCTTTGGAAAAATGTCGTTTGAGGCTTTGTTTTTGAACTATTAACGAAAAACACTGACCACTCAGGGTGCGCGTGGAGTCTGCGCTCAGGGCGGATTATCGCGACGCGCTGGTTGGTGACGTTCGGTGGGTGCTCCGATCCATGCGTCGGTATAGCAGGGAGCAAAAGTTGTATCGAATACTGAATCAATGCAATGAAGAATAATGTCGAATTATTCGTTACTCATGAATAACGAACGAAAACGTTATACCGTCGCGTTTGCATCGGGGTATCGGCCGAACGTCACCATATAGCGCGACGCGACATTTCGTCCCTGAGCGCTGGTTCTACGCGTGCGCTGAATGGCCACTGTTTTCGTTAATAATTCAAAGACAAAGCGTCGAACGACATTTTGCCAAAGGAAAAAGTTGTTCGGTATTGTCTCAAGAATCTTCCAGATCTAGCTCTTCTATAAGTTACGGAACACCCTGCAGAATACTCTTAGCTCTTGTTCCCAACAAATTTATTGATCCGAAATTTTTTCATTGGATGAAGTGTGCTTTCTTCCTGCGAGATCTATATTTTTACCGAACTTATAAAGTTTTGGTCCCTGGATATTGATTTTTTATGAAATATCGATTATTTTACATGTTAATATGTTTAATACGACATGCGCAGTTGCGTGTGCGTGTGTGTAAAACCAAAGAAAGAGTATATAAATAAGATAAAATATAAAGTACAGAAATTCAGGAAAAATAAGGATCAAATCGAATATGATAGGTTAGATAGAGGAAAAGGGAGAAGGATAAAGGACAGGAATGTGTGAGATAAGATAGAAATGTATTAGATAGGAAATTGTAAACCGAATCCGATTTCGTGGCTGCAAGGCTGAAATAAAGTTTATTATTATTACTACGCGCACATTAGAAATTTCTGTGCTTTCAGTTTAAAAGTACAAAATTATTATTACATATTTGTGATTTGCTATTGATTGATTTATTAATTGTGCGATTTATGCAATATAAGCTGCTTTTTTAGATTCATGCCATATACTACTATGTATCAATTCTCCCTTACGTAGGGTTGCTTGTGAAATGAAGTTTGTTTTTGTTAAAGTATGTAATGTTGAATTTAAATATACAAACGAAACCTTAAAATATTATTTAGTTTCGTCTACTCGATCTTTTTTATAAAGTCACAGTTCAGCTACCTACAGCTATGCCTCAAACTTTTTAATACACGAAGACTTTTTGCGCGTATCGTATACAGGCTGATCCACTCAAGTAAGAACACCTAAATATCTTTTTAAACTTCGATAATGCGAATCGCAGGATGACCTAAGGGGGAGGTGGAATCAACTCCAGAAGCAAACTTCAATAGTTATTCACGTAATTAAGTTTGTCCTGTTGTGAGTATGCTGTTTAAGGTTCTATTTAAGGTTCTATTCGATGAATCAACTCTGGCTCACATTTAATTATTTGTTGTTTCTCTAAAATAAAAGTATTAAGCATGAAGTTTTATTGTTTCCTTTTCCACATGCCGAACTTAAATGACAGCAGTTTCACGAACAGCAACGGTCTTGGCATTTAACGTCAGAGAGAACATGTTATTTGCTTTCGTTGAATACGTTGCGTTAGTTCTCGGTCTGTTGCGAACATGTTCGCAACGCGATAGTTTTAGGTAAATAATACAAGATCCGAAGGAACCTTAGAATGCAAATTATAAATTGGGTACATTACAATGCAAGATTTCATTTAATTAGATCTTGGTCTGCGGCACGTGTAGTAGTAGGCGTTGTATGCTTGGCGCCCGGAACAAGATTGATGGTTCTCAGGAACGTAAAAATTAGTTTCACTCTAATGGGAGTGGACAAAAATCTACATAGGCAATTCAATGAAAGTGAAAATTGTGCAATTGGTTGTAATTGGCCGTTAAAAGGTGAATTGGGGGTGTACGAGTGGGAAAGCGACTATTACGAAATATACAGGGTGTCCAAAAAGGTCAGGACCAAGCTTATACCACATGTTAATAAGGTCAAGTAGGTCAAGAATGCTCATATAAACTTATGTCCGAAAATGATTTATTGAATGATTGATTGATGCAGATGCAGATTGTATAAACAGAATTAGTTAAACTGGGAACAAAAATTTGGAAGAATTATATGGATGAAACTGACGCCTGCTTTGTTGCAGTTAAAATAGTACATACAGTCTAATGACGAAACAATTTCCTTTTATTTGTCCCTTACTACGTGAGATTTTTCCATAAAGTAAACCCTCACACGTCCTTTTCTGTAATACCCATTGACACAGTTTGTGATACACAAAGCATCATATACAATAAAATTTTAACATCCGTGTATTCACTTGCAGGTTTAGAGCGTTGCTCGATAGATCGATGTTCAATGGCTCGGTGTTCCTCATCGTCATTAGCTATTACACCACCGCCACTTCCGTGGGAAACCGGACATGTAATGCACAATGACATTGCGCCAACGTGAGGTATGTATGTACAATAAGTTTATTTAAAATACACACATGCTTACCCATAATTTTTTTTCCGAACGTACCATTGAATATTTAGTATACAAATCTTCGGATTATCAAATTCGAACCTCAGCGTGGTATTATTTCTCGAAGTATTGGCTGCTCAAAATTTTTCACGCCGTGCCTTTCCCCTCATTACAAATCCTGTCAAAAATGATATCTGATTTCTTATTTGTAGCACTGATTAAAAAAAAATTAAAGCGGCTTCGATACGATGAGGGAAAAAATGAAACACAGTGAAATTACCTTTGAAGCCTATGCGCTACGAAGAGGGCGTTGCAGATCACTTCCAGCATTTACATATCCGGTGTCAAAAGTATGAGATTCTAGTTAAGCTGTTAGGTCTATAATCCACAATCCTTTGCTAGTTCAAGAATATCAAAAAGGCAGTCTGTTCAGCAATAACAAATTTATCAATGTCCTTTTTACAACAGTTTACATATTTCATTAATTTTGATAATTAATTATGCAATATATAGCCAAGATATATAACCAAGTAGCTCGCTTATTTTTTATGATGGCGAAATATGTCAAAGGAAAAAAATATTTGGTCTGAAGGCGCGAACGTAATGGTGGGCAAACAAATTTCCGCAAGGTCATTTCTTTCAAGATTTCAAAGCCACCGGTTTTTTTTTATATGGCCGATTTTTGATATGGCGATATGATAGCTAAGGTCAGGGTGAGTCCAACGACCTATGATATTATGACTTTCACGTGACCTTGAGTATGAAAAATCCATAAAACTTGGATTTTTGATGTAAATGATGAAATAACTGTGATTAGATAATCAATGAGGGCAAATTTATTTTAATATGTGCTCAAAATGATGCCCGTCAACATCAATACAATTCTGCGAACGATTTATGAAAGATTTTCAATTTGCTCATTGATGTTGGCACAGGCAGTTGTGATTTTTTTAAACGAGATATTTGCGATGCTCAAGCTAGGTGGGACACATTGTATAACACCGTGTTATGAACTGATCCTTTGTTCACTTTTAATGATCAAAAAACCGACCGTGACGCCTTAAAGCCCACAAAGCTTATAAGGCAATCGAAAACTCCAGAGAAGCAATAGAAAAAGGCATTTACATAATTATTGTAAACTGTAATAACGATGTAAGGAAACAAAGATACTTTTGCTATGATTAATACCAACTTTGTGTTTCCAGTTAGGAATGCCGCCACGCAAACGGAGAACATTGGTTCTCCCACGCATGCTAGTTAGTATCGCGTGGCGGCAGAATGGCATCCCATGGCTCGCAATCTGGAATCGCAGCAATCACCTCAGCGTCAGTTCTTCCAAAGCAATTCATCCTCGTCAGTAAGCGAATACAATTTCCACGAAGAAAGGATGCAACTTGAGGGAATTTCGCAAGTTCGCCGTGACCCTGGATCGGATTCTGAAAATATACGCTACAAAAGCGTGCCCGATATAATTCGAGACCTCGAGTTTAATTAACATGTAATTTCAAACACGTATGCGTTATCCAAGGTATACATATTGTTGTCACAGGTAACACGATTCTGAGTTAAGTTCAGTGATGAACATTACGATTTCCTACTGAAAGAATTGAACATTTTTTATTATACATAGTACAATAATGTTTAACTACAGAAGATCGAGCATATTGTTTTCAAAACTAAAAATACGATTTTTAATAACATAAATTAGAATGTAAGCTCATGTCAGTATTAGTATTGATATACATGTATAGGATATAATATTAAATTTAAACAAACCAAAAACAGTTGTTTCCGTTCTGAGAATGTTTGGTACTTTCTATTGAGAGTTACTTATTTTATTTATCGTAAACTATGAAATTATACCAATTTGCAAATATCCAATAGAAAAGTAGATAGATTTCAGTATTTGTTAAAATTACTTCTCTATAATCGCACAAATTGCAAATAAAAAGTAATATTTAACAAGTTGAAATAATAGTTTGATGCCATTTAGTTATCTTTTCTATTTTTCTTCTCCTTAAAAATCACACAATTTTATATACTGAAACAAACTTTGTCTGAAATTTGTATTCGATTTAAGTTTAGGTTAAATTATTGTGGAAATTAAAACAAAAGTGCATTTCCGTGTGATTGTTTTTTGAGATATTGCCTTCCTTTGTGAAGCAGTTGTTGGTAGTCCGATTTGATATACGCTGGACCAGAATTTTATAAAACTCTATTAATTTAGAAACTGGCTATTTAGTTCATGTTTGCATAGTTACGTTTACGTAACACAGTTTTCGAATATGCAACTTTTACACTTTGTGTTTAAAATAACATGAATAGTGCAGTTATGGACAAAAAATTCAGTTTTGTATAATGCAACATTAGCACTGATATGAAGGATAAAACACCAAGAACTTTTATGTATGAGGTGAGCCATGAGAAGCGAAACAATATATCATAGTGTTGGAGATGGAAGAGAGCGTATACATATATACAGGGTGTCCCGTAGCTCATACAAGAGCCGGATATGGGAGATTCCTGAGTCGATACTGAACGACGTTTTCCTTCGACAAAATGTCGTTTGAGGACTTGTTTTTGAATTATTAACGAAAAATACTGGCCACTCACAGCAGGAAGCAAAAGTTGTATCGAATATCGAATCAATACAATTAAGAATAATGTCAAATTAAGTTATAATAGTACGTTGTTCTAAAAAAAAACCGGATACGGCACGGTGATGTATAAATGGACCCTTATTCGTTATTCGTGAATAACGAATAAAAACGCTAGACCGACGTGTTTGGATTGGTGCACCGGTCGAACCTAACCTAACCCAACGCGACGCCACATTCCGTCTCTAACTGCGGGCTCTGCACGCGCCCCGATTGGCTAATGTTTTTCGTGCATAATTCATAAACAAAGCCTCAAACGACATTTTGCCAAAGGAGAAAATTGCTCAGTATGGCCTTAGGAATCTCCTATATCCGGCTTTGCTATGAGTTACGGGACACCCTGTATTTAGAGTAAGAATGCAATCTCTGAAGTGGCCAGGTACATTGAAATAAACAAATTTCGGTAATTATCTAGAATATTCGGTAATTATCTAGAATTATTTATATTTTCATCTCCAATTTTGTTGACCTTGAAATATGTAGCCAAGGTCACCATTTTGAACAAGTTTTACCTATACCTGTTACCTATACCTTTTACCTATACCTGTTACTTGGTGCTTTGAGATATTTGCAAACTGCAATAGCATTGCAGGGTGTCCCGGAACTACTTCAAGGGTAATTCTAGCCCGACAGTGTTGGGTTCGATTGTGACGGTGCCAACACTTTTGCGACTGAGCATATGCTCTGATTTGACAGTGTTTTTTTGTTAATAATACAAAAACGAAACCTCAAACAACGTTTTCGCAAAGGAAAAGGGTATTCAGAATTACCTCAAGCATTACTCCTTTTCGACTCCTGAGGTAGTTCTGGGACACCCTGCATTTAGTAGTGAGAATATTCTGCAATACTTGAATCAGAGTATCTCTTAAATTCTAAATTACTGATTTTCCAACACAAGCTCTTTTACCTTAATACTTTTGTACAGAGAATGGCAAACCGAGTCGAGTCATACAATTAAAAATATCGGTCTCCAGTTAAAAAAACAAAGTTGACTTCAGATGTCCTTCACGCTACCACATAGGAAAACAGCAATGCATAGCATTATGAGCTTCGCGATAGCGTTTACTTTTGGTCTGAAGCATTTTACGATATGCCTAAGTCCGCCCGCGCTTGAATCTACTCAAACGAAACTGATTACTAATGCGAGTTACAAATGAATTACTTTTGAGTCATTTCCAACGCAATTACATGGAGTACCGCAGATGACACTACCGACTAGTAACCAGTTACTAATGCGTTACTAATCAGTTTTGAGTGATTCGATTTCCCAGTTCCTTAGCAATTTCAGTTACCAGTTTCGTTATATCTATGCAGTATTCCCTAACGCACGCCGTCATAAAATATTCATATTTAATCAATATCGAATCTGTTTATTGCTGCTTCTTCGCTGCTACAAACAATCGGCATTTTATGCTTCTTTCGAGGTATGGGTGGATCCACTATTCTCTTTTTCTGTACTTTTTTCGTCTATAATAGTAGTACACCATCATATTTTCTTCGTCACTATATTCAATATTTGACATGATTTTACTTCTTTGGACGGTAGAACACGCTCAACTGAAGCAATTTCTATCACTAATACTCAGTAGCTTTGTGTACAGAACCGAGTCTCTAGGCAGTTAGTAATTAGTTTGTGGTTTTAGTCACCAACCAGTTACGTTTTTTTTTAGTAGCTTTGTGTGCGCACGGCCTAATAGTTTCGAAAATATTTCAATTTCCAGTCTTAAGAGACTCACTCCTAACCCTGTATCTGCGTACTGTTCGATTCACTTTGCTCTACATTTTTTTTCTTCTGTCTTCAGTCACCTGAGAAATATTTGTGTACTTTGTGGCTCACCATGTACTTTGTTATAGATAATACAAATAAGACCTACCCATCTACCTAATAATGTCAATACCTTCAACGAGTATAGGTTTATTTTTAATACCTTGTCTTATTTAGAAGTGCACTGCTTTGCTAATTTATAGGATACGAAATATTTGGCACTAACGAAATGATACTTTGTGATGTCTGTAATATTGTATAAATACTTAAAATACGATGTGCGCTTCTGAAATAAGGAATTGACACCTTCCATGGATTATAATTGTATAATTTCTAATAGGTTATATTGCAATAATGATCATGCTTGCAGTGCGTTATATTATTCGGATTTAAGTTACATTCATACAGAATGCTTGGAACTCTTGTAACATCCGGGGAGGGTTGATTCCTGAAGTGATTCCTAGCAACATTTTCCTTTGCGGAAACCTTGTTTGAAGCTTCGGTTTTGAATTATTACTGAAAAACACTGACCAATCAGTCCGCCATCAACCGCGAGAATTCGGACAATACTCTCACAGTTGAGCGTGGGCTCTACGCGCGCTCTGATTAGCCAGTGTTTTTGGTTAATAATTCTAAAACGAAGCCTTAAACAAAGTTTTATCAAAGAAAAACGTGACTCAGAATCACCTCAAGACTCACCCTTCCTCGACTCTTACAATTCTGGGACACACTGTGTACTGTGTTGTATTAGAAAGATAAGGCTAAATATTTTGCATGTTCAATCTTATAATTTCTAAATTTATTTTATAAAACGTATTACAAAATATTCCGCCTTATCATTTATTTCAACATGATGCAATGATTCATTATTCTTCCTTTAAGTAACTACATGCTCTAGTAAGATTATGTATAAAAAGATGCTGGTGTCTAAACACGAACAATAAGTGAATTACGAAGTTGGATAAAGCTTCTGTAATGGATTTCAAATAAGTGTAAGTATTAGCTACACCATCGAATGATTACAAAAAAATCTAAAGATATTGATTGGGCTGCCCCTGTTTATCTAGCTGACTTCATCCACTGCGAATTCTTTCAATAATTTCTGGCCAAAACCACTCGTTCGTAAAACTGACGGAACTTTTTGTAGTTAGAGTAGTTTCGAGCACTTTTTGTTTTGGTAGTTAGGTATCTGTGTATTTAAAATGCTTGAAAGCATTGTTGCAGTTCGGCGATAGGCGACCAAATGCTCAACATGCATACTGTATTTTTATTCAGCGATCTGTTTTTGCTCTAGTACACTTTAAAAAGGAAATAAGTAGACGGCTTCCTTCTTTTATTAAGCTGCGCTTTCACAGGAAAATGCGAATTTACAGCGTCCTGTTATAATCTAGTCGCGGGATTATCTCAAAGCCATTATATCTCCAAATGTTTTTACTAATTCGTATGCAGGACACTGGGTTGTAATTACTGAGTAATCTTCTGGTTTTAAGTCCACTGAGGATATTTGATGGGGCCGAGGCCTCGCGAGGGTGGGATTAAGCACGCCTAAGCTTCGTAGTCCTGTAGATATGATTCGAAAAGGGGAGAGCGGGTACGAGGGAATGAGGTATCTCTTGCACCGCAATACGGCTAAATTATGAAAGTATTAACGATCCGAAGTATCAGATATCAAATATACTGTTAAGGATTGTGTGCACGATATTGTCTATTTGTTAAAATACCAAAATGCCGTTCGCTGTTGTGCAATAATGTTAAATATAGCTACTAATGCCAGTGAATGCTGTAATTATAGTTTTAACAAATACGAGCAATCACTAATGACACAAAATAAGAATAACCAGCAGCGGCACTCCCTGTCGGTCCCTTTGATGTTGGTATCCGAGATCACGTGGCAGGTGGCAATGTTGTTGGTGTAGTATCGCGCGATGTTCTGATTGGTTGTCACTACGCTACAAAATGATGTTACGTGGCGTGAGTGCGCGCGAGGAAAATATAGATGCTATGGAGGAAAACTGACGCCATCTTGTCAGTAGTAATATGGGGCATGGGCTGTAGTATTTCTCGGACACAATTTTGAGGGAGCGTCGCTACTGGCTATTCCTATGCTTGCTAATGGTGGTATTCCGAATGATATACCCCCTGAAACCACAGGGTAAGTCACCTAAGAGTTGCTACCTGAATAATTCATAAAGCTGTGGAGATACGAAAAAATGTTTAAAACAAAAGCTGTTTGGTTCTTAGGGGACAATTTCATATTGAACAACAATTTTTTAAAACTGGAGGACTTTCGAGGTTTCGTTAGCACATCAATTTTTTTTTTAATGGAACCACCTATTTTTAGACACCTACAATTATAGCCCTTTGGGGCTACAATAGGTCGGGGTCACTGATAAACAATGAATGGCATAGATGGGAAAAAGTGTGCCATCTCGATCCATCGGTGCCCTCCCATTCTTTAAGGTCAGAGGGTAGCACCGTGGTATTCACACACATAGGGAACTTTTGTTCACCACATAATTGCGCCTAGAAACCAAACACATTTTGTTTCAAACATTTCTTTGTGCCAAAATTTTAATAGTTATTCATGTCGCAACTTTTAGCTGATTCACCCTACGTAGTTAAATTTACACTAAAGTATTTCATATTCTGAAAATCTACGATTCTCATAATTGCAGTTATTTGAGATTGCAGGTATTGTCCACTCTGTATAAATAACTATTAAACTACATTCAGACGGTCGTCACGCCATGTGAAAACATGCGATAGCACGTTAGGCAGCATACGTTAGATCACGGGTTGCGTTGACATTTGTTCACGTGCCGCAACTAGAGTGTGCATGAACTCCCTGCAGATCCTTTTTGTCATCGCTGAAACTAGTCGGGCCACACTAACCTTCAGGAGGCCGGGATTTTTTCATATAAGTTTGTATTTTTTCACGTGAAATTGATGCATGTACATATATCATACATCCTATAAAGGGTACAAGTTTTTTGGTGGCGACTATAGTAGCCATTCCGGCCTTATCAAGATTAACTTATCTCACAGGTGGTGGAGCGCTAGTCTAGACCTTTTTGACTAGCAAGAGAACTTCGAACGTATCAAACAGGACACATCCACTTTGGTAAAATTTCGGAGAAAGGTAGCTGTCAAAAAAATATTAGACCCATGTTTTTAAATCGGTAATCGTGCACGTTGAAAAAGGGTCATTCCATGCCGAATCGATCACTTTTTGACGTCGACATCAGGGATTTTGTTCTAACTGAAATATATTGTAGTTCATGTGAAATTAGGGGGGGGGGGTTGAGTCAACATTTAGCTTTCTTCGAAATTGTTTAAAAAATACGGACCTTTGAAGTTTGCAATTTTTGGCCATTTTGGGGAAAACAGGCTGTGCTTTTGAATTTTTATCTCGGAAACTACTCAACCGATTGGTATATTCTTTTTTTCATTTTAAACTGCAGGCTTCGATCTATCGCAGTGCATTTTTTGTTTTTTGGGACAAGCAATTTTTCATTATGAAAATTGTAAACAAAATCTTTTTTTGCAAATTTCTCCATGAAGGCCATCACGGGTTTAAATTTTGAAAAAAATATTTTCAGATTCCTTGAAGTCTTAGCTACAAAATAAGCACTGGATCAGGATGGACACTTGAAAATTAACGTCACAATGAGCTGTAAAAGGTCCGGCGTGCCCCCGTTTCGGGTAAGCGGGGCGCGCGCTAGCAGCGGGTTCTGCTATCACGGTCGTCTGCCTGTATCGCTCATACCCCATAATACCTCCAATAAAATGTAAAAACAATATCGACAAGATTAGTATACGACTAAATGATCCTATTCACAGTTAAAGAAGAGTTTCTTTAATCTTGTGGATATGAATGTAAATGAGGATGATCTTTAATGCTTTTAGAACCATGTAATATTCTGATTGAACGCGGTTGAACCGTATTTCCTGGATCTACTTTTCAAGTTTATTATGTAACCCTTTTACTTTTGCATCTACTCGGTACAATGTTACCAATAAATGATAGGTACTGTGGGATTTCCCGGATACCAAACTTCCCATATATACATCGTTTTTCTAAGCTTTCAGTCACTGCGACAATTTCGCATCGTACACTACTTATTATAGAGAAGTGAGTGAATTGCCGAAAATGGTGCATCAAAGGTGTTGTAATCCTTTTAAACGAAAGGGATATAGCGTTGATTCGAAAAGACTCCGAAGTATAACATTACGATTGCGTCAATTATTTCCAACTCTTCCCAAGAAGGGATTGATTTGTAATAGTTGTCATCTGAAAGTATACCTCGAATATAGAAGACAGCAAAGAGAGTTTAATGAGACACACCTCGCGGAGAATATTGGGTTTAGCACATTTGCAGTTTGCGACCAAAAGAATGTGTATTAACTGATGCTAGTGGAACGCATTCCGTTTGCGTTTGCGTCATATACCAAAATGTAAATAAAATTAATGCTCTCTGCGATTAAAACAGCAGTAGCTGCACATCACAATGATTCCAATAATATTGTTCAATCAGAATATTACATGGTTCTAAAAGCATTAAAGATCATCCTCATTTACATTCATATCCACAACTCCTTCTTTAACCGTGAATAGGATCATTTAGTCGTATACTAATCTTGTCGATATTGTTTTTACATTTTATTGGAGGTATTATGGGGTATGAGCGATACAGGCAGACGACCGTGATAGCAGAACCCGCTGCTAGCGCGCGCCCCGCTTACCCGAAACGGGGGCACGCCGGACCTTTTACAGCTCATTGTGACGTTAATTTTCAAGTGTCCATCCTGATCCAGTGCTTATTTTGTAGCTAAGACTTCAAGGAATCTGAAAATATTTTTTTCAAAATTTAAACCCGTGATGGCCTTCATGGAGAAATTTGCAAAAAAAGATTTTGTTTACAATTTTCATAATGAAAAATTGCTTGTCCCAAAAAACAAAAAATGCACTGCGATAGATCGAAGCCTGCAGTTTAAAATGAAAAAAAGAAGATACCAATCGGTTGAGTAGTTTCCGAGATAAAAATTCAAAAGCACAGCCTGTTTTCCCCAAAATGGCCAAAAATTGCAAACTTCAAAGGTCCGTATTTTTTAAACAATTTAGAAGAAAGCTAAATGATGACTTAAACCCCCCTTAATTTCACATGAACTACAATATATTTCAGTTAGAACAAAATCCCTGATGTCGACGTCAAAAAGTGATCGATTCGGCATGGAATGACCCAAAAGTGAAAATCACCCTCTAAACTTGAGAGTGCAAAATGTATTTATTCAAGTATCTCGGAAACCATTAAATATAAATGAATCGTGCCAATTGACGAGAAGTTTATGTTTTTAAATGGCAAGATTGATTATGAATTAAACATCGAATTTATCTCTGCTTTCAAGGAAAACTAAGCAAAAAGAATTTTTTGTTCACTGGGATGGAAATTAAAATAATTCGTCCGCGCTGAACATACTAAAAGTACACAGAATACTGAAATTAATGGATGTTTTTTAAAATCAGCAGTGCGTTATTTCGACCGCAGCACAATAGAAATTCTCGAAGTGGACGCATTTGGCGCGTGACACACGTGACGTTCAAGTGTTGAAGGACCGTGTTTACACGTGAGAATACGTAAAGTGCCGTAAACGCGTTACATGTAGCAATGTGGCTTCAATAGATTTAGGTGACGGTTAGAGCGGATGCGTATTCGTCCACGCTGCGTTTTGATAAATTCCCACGAAGTGCCTGTCGTACGGACTGTTCGGATGGGTAGTTGGAGTGTATGTGTGTTTGTCCGAACTAAGCTTAGGCGTAGGTATACAGTAATCTCTCTCACGTCTTCCCTATGCAAGGCCTACATTTCTAGGGGCACGCTATTTCTACGTCTATGTTATCTTCTTACCAGTAGTCAATAGCTTGTAGTTGTCCCGAGGCGCGAAAGAAATGGGTAGGCTGAAGGTCGAGGCAACCGTATCAACATGACACTCAAATAAACACACAATTAGATATGATCATGACACAATTAGATGATAGATATGAGTGCAACTTTTTAATTTTTCTTGCATCAAATCTTTTCTATCATATTGATAAGATTCTTCCGATTAAAATGATACCAAACATGATACAATTCGGATCGTATATAATTACTTACGTTAATTAAAACGCAGGTTGTTGGAAAGTAATAATAGTATATTATTTTTTTATTTATAACTACATTATTTTTGTACAAGAGAGATAAAAATAAACGTCCATATTTTATTAAAGCAAAATAAAAGGGAATACATTCATATGACAGAACATAATAGACAAATTTGTAAATTAACTTAATCAATTTTTGACGTAAGTACCTTAATACTTTTTTTAAAAACAATACAATGTTGCATCAATTGGTACATAAATATACGTTTTCATTGAAAGAATAGGGACAATTTTGTTTTTCTGTCGTATAAAATTTTCTTGGCAATGTGCATCATTGCAGTGTGTTGTTCAATTCAGAAATGCAAACAATACATAATAAAATGATACACATGGTGGTCAGAAGCAATTTCGAAAATTCGGAGTTAACCTTTCATCCTTTTCTTTAAAACAAAATAATTGTTTTGAGAGTTCTTGGAGGAACTCTGAATACATCTTTCACAAGCATAATATATGACTTATAGAAAGCAATTATTTTTTTTAGTTTGTAACATCTGTTTCACCAATATTTTGTATTTGAATCTGTAATAGATAAACATAATTTTTTCAGCAGATTTGTAGGTGAAATTAATAAAAAAAGTTATATATTCCAATATATCACTCAAACAAATGGATTTTTCCACAATCTGTTTGCATAGTCAATTTTACCATTCAAAAACATAAATTTCGTCAATTGACACCATTCCTCTACCATCAATAGTTCTCGAGATATATGGTAAAAATACCACAGTTCGGGCGAAAAAAACAAACTCGTTTGTTTCTTTGAAGACTTTTTCAAGTGGCGAGGGTCTACCCAAACAGAGTTCGTGCGACTGCTCTCAAAATTAAAATGATCTGACGAACCCTGTCGTTTAACGACTCCCATAAAAATTCATGTATTTGATTGTCTGACGAATTCGTCATAGCACCAGTTCTAACGAACACGCATTCACTCCACCGTAGCCTTAAGACACAGATAACACGTACGCCGGCACCACCTTTAGAATGTCACGTGAAAGCACGTGAGAACACACGACATAACCACACTCTGAACGTAGCTTTTGATACTATTACAAAGAATATATTTCTTCTTTACAACTACTTTGCGAGAATGATTTCTGATTCATGTTACATTACTAACTGCAAGGTCAGTTCACGAATTATGCATGCACTTGGTCTGCAGTACTCAATAGCACAGAAAGGGAACGCAGAAACTGCCCATTATTCAATAGTATTGACTAATTGTAAGTATGGTGGAGAGAAGGGTGATGATAAAGCCATGTATTACTGAAATTGTCCCTGATAGCCAAGTCAGGCAGGTTAACACCTTGACCTGGCTAAAATGGAGCCGAGTTTCGCCGTCGACATGCAGCGCCACATTAAAAGCCTAATGGCGATCAACTTTTCGCAGCGTTCGTTATATCGAATTGCCAGCTCGCTATTTTGGGGTTCGTGTAAAGAGAAATTCGTCTAAGTGAAGTGAGTATGAAAGAAGACGTTCTTCTACGGCTTTGAGAAAAAGCCGTCAGTTCGATATGCCTGATTCAAACAGTAAAAGTTGGTTGCGTTATGGCAACTAACGAAACGCTGCGAAATAGTTGATCGTCATTAGGCTTTTGATGTGGCGCTGCACATTGGCGGCGAAGCTCGGCTGGATTTTGGTCGGTGTTGCCGCTATTAGTCTCGCTAATGGCTATTAGAGACGTCAATAGTAGGCAGCCCAGACATCCAAATCTTGCAGAATACTTGCACAAATTCATGTGACATCTCTGGAAATTTCTTAAGCGTTTGGGCGACTAGATATATTTTAAAGCAAATTGGCGTGCGTTTTCTTTTATCTTGCACTTGAAAGAAAATATCTTGTGTATAATGAAGCATATTCATAAGACCTAATTATCGGTTATAAATCGTTTATTCATCGTACATTTTAACTTTTCTGATAAAAATGACTTATTGTGTCAGACGTTTTAGTTAACATGTTCAACATTTGGCACCTGTGCAACGTCTATGTACCACAGATCTTTAAAATGACTATTAGAAAATTACAAGTATTACAAAAACTTGCGATCAGTTATTAACGAAAGAATGTGCATATGTATCAAATTATTGCGTCATGTTGTATACTGCTCCAGAGCCGTAGAAATCTAATTTGTATCTACATATTTGCACAATCATATTTTCTTGTACATACATGCATATTGAATCTTGTACAATAACACGTAAATACATATTGTTCTCATACTTATTATTGCGGCTATTATTACGACTATTATTATTGTTGCTGTTGCCGCTATAGCCGTTACTATTATACGCAATGTGATAGTGAAATGTAATAATAAGAATATGGTCTGTTGCGAATATAGCACAATTCCAACGCGTAGTGATAGCGATTAGTATAAGAAATATACAATTGAATTATTTAAAAAAAGAACGTAAATGTCATGAAAATTTGAATAATCGAAATATGCATACTTTATAATTGTTATACCATTTACAAAATAGAGAATCCAGGGACTGTTATATAAGCTTCAGAAGTTGCTATTAATAAACTTCGAATAGTCTAATCAATTCCTAAACCTTAAACATAACCGTATGATGCAGAATAAAAATGTCAGAGTCTCCATATACGTCAATATTATATTATGCACAGTTGTATAGTATAAGTATAAATAAAGTTAACTTTCGTATGGAAGGTACCTATTATGGGCGAAATTACAAGAAACGAATTAAACAAATACAATACGTCGTTTATCTTGTATACATCATAGAAGGAAAATCAAACAAATTTAATATTTGTTATACATAAGTATTTATTTTGTTACGATTAAGGGGAGATTTAACGCGTTTTTAAAAAAACACAAACTTTATTCACACGCGAAGGATAGCGGATGGTTACAATATAGTCGAACGAATGTTCTTGAATAGGTCACGTGTTCTCTTTTTCTCTAGTTCTTGAGTTGTTCGTAAGAGTAGCTCCGTCCCTTATGTATACATATGCATATGGTTCCTTATCTCTGTTGTATGGTGGGGCTAGATGTTTCTAGATGTAAGTATTGCGCATTACGACGACGTTTTCGTTTCGCCGTAAGAATTTCAACATAGATTTGGACACAAACTATATTTTAAGATTTAGTGCCATTCTGTATACTTTATGTTACTGTTCGTTAACTTCTGCTACAAGGACTTTATTCCTTATTTCTTATATATAATAATATGTTTCAAAATTGGAAAATATATTCACTGCCAACCTGAATCGTTTTGTGTAGGGATGGGTTCGAACTCAATTTCTAAATTCTTGAAACTCCAATCCGAAATTTTGTAAGGTTTCGAAACTCGAAGCTTTTGAAGCTCTTGAAACTTGAATTAATGATTCTGCTTTGTATGAGGAATATCTCGTTTTAAGAACTAAAGTCAACACTTTTGCATAAATATTTGCTGATAATAATTAAGCGAAATACGAACGAAAACATAATAACATATTCTTCACCTTCGCTAAGAGTGAACTTGCACTGAGGCCAATTCTCGGCCGACTGCGCAAATCCCACTACACGCATCGTGTTGAGAGATAGTATAACAGGCGGTAAGACAGAGAAAAAAGACACACCCATGACGCAAGATTATATAATCCAGATTCTTGTTACAAAAACCCCAATATCCGAACTCATAATTGATTTTATATCATTTAGTTATGGAGTTGAAAGTCAATGCAAGGTCATGGAATGAGTTACTTTTCCGTTTGGACATGAGAAAGATGACATCGAGACAAATACAACCATGTATAATACCATGTGTTCGCCGCCGAACTCAATACATATAGAGGCATTGACAACGTCGTGGAATTTCCACCAGATCAGAGCCCTTGAAAATCCCCGGCTTATAATACTCGTGATAAACTATTAAAGCTGCTGATAAAAAGTTACTCGAAAGCATATGGCAGGAATAGTATAAAAATAGCTCTCATAGAAATCCAATCGTAGCTTTTACGAAGGACGAGTCATCAGTTACTCACGAGATTTGAAGCTTAAGGTCATGTTGCTATACATGATTCAGTTTGTTTCGAAATTACATTTTTCATGGCGAATAAAAAAATAACATATTCCATTTGAAAATAATTGTTACTATTTACAAAATCGCGAAAATTATGACCTGAAGGTGACTTTCATCTACATAGTCATATTTCCTCCGCAAAACACAATAACATTCTACTGAAGCGTATCATTACAAATAACAAAATAATTAAGGATGGCACAGTTAATTGGGGCACTGCGTATAAATTTCGTTCAAAACTAATACAGGGTGTCCCGTAACTCATAGAAGAGCCTGGTATGAGATATTCCTGCGACGATACTGAACAACTTCTCCTTTGGCAGAATGTCGTTTAAGGCTTTGCTTTTGAATTATTAACGAAAAACACTGGCCACTCAGAGCCGTGATCAGGGGCGGAATGTCGCGTCACGCTATACTATATGTGTATAGTGACATTCGGCCGGTGCACCGATCCAAACGCGACGGTATAGAGTTTTTATTCGTTATTCTCGAGTAATGAATAATTCGACATTATTCTTCATTACAGTGATTCTATACTCGATACAATTTTTGCTCCCTGCTACACCGACGCGTGTGGATCGGAGCACCTGCCGAACGTCACCATTCAGCGCGACGCAACATTCTGTTCCTGAGCGCGAACCTTACGCGCGCTATGAGTGGCCAGTGCTTTCTCGTTAATAATTTAAAAACAAATCTTCAAACGACGTTTTGCCAAAGGAAGAAAGTTGTTCAGTATCGCCTCAGGAATCTCTCACACCCGGCTCTTCACGAGTTACTACACCCTGTATAGCATGTGTAGCAGTTGTATTACGTCTTACACGTAACCTCGATTTTATGTACTATGGAGGGTGTAAAAAAATTATATGTAACGACCACCACAGCGTGACCTTTGAATTGGTGAATATTTGTGAAAAAAAGCCCGTGAAAAGTTGTCCTTGACCTTGAAAATTAAGGTTAACATTTTTTAGCCTATCAGTTTCTTCTTGTCATAAGGGCAAAAAGTGTCAAAGGAACCATGGGTCGCAACTCATCCGTTTTCATGCAATAAATGATGTTAATATTTTGCATTGGTTAGCACGGGTTAGAACGAGAGAGTGAGAGAGAGAGAGATGGTCTTGCGCGACGTTCGGTTTCGAGGGTGACGGCCGACGCGATGCTAAATCGGCCGGTGCGTTGCGAATGGCCGTAAGACCATTGCTCCCCCTCTCTTAATCTTTCGCTCTAAGCCGTGCTAACCAATGCAAAATATTATCGCCATTATTGCAAGAAAACGGTTGAGTTGCGACCCATGGTTCCTTTGATATCATTTACTCTTATGACGAGTAGAAACCGACAGGCCAAAAAAAATGTTGACCTTAATTTTCAAGATCAAGGACAATTTTGCACGAGCTGTTTTTCACAAATGTCCATCGATCTAAAGGTGTAGAATCACGCTGTGGTGGTCGTTACCTATAATTCCTTTACACACTGTACATACTTTTTTCACGTTTCAAAATATTTGCAGTATTATTATGTATGTATACAGGGTGTACCGTAAAAGGTGTAGGAGCCGGAAATGGGAGATTCCTGAGGCGAAACGGAACAACTTTTTCCTTTGCCAAAATGTCGTCTGAAGCTTTGTTTTTGAATTGTTAACGAAAAACACTGAGCAATCACAGCGCGCGTAGAGCCCGCGCTCAGGGACAGTCCACAACGCGGCGTGCTAGGTAGCGACGTTCGACCGGCGCCCCGAACTGTACGTGCCGGTATAGCACGGAGCAAAAATTAACATTGAATTATTCATTATTAATGAATGGAAATTAACTAAAATATAAATGAAATTAATTTGCCGTTATCAATTGAACAAAAAATAATTAGAACGGACTAACTATCGTGTCTATCAAATACAACATATGTTACATATTAAACAATTCACCAACAATTGGAATTAGACTTACCTGTTTCTCCAAAAATGAACTTGCTTCGACGAAAATGGGTCACTGCGTCATCCTACCGATCCAGACCATTACAAGTAGGTATCCCGCAGTGCAAGACAGCTGATGTTACGGCCAGGTCAGCGAACTCACTTTATTTGACAAAACTTACTCCCTCACGGCAACCATCACTGGTTTATCCTACTGATCCTGGCCATTCGAAGAAGAAACACATGGTGCACAACAGCCGATGTCTCGGTTGGAACAGAGATACAAAATTTCCATTATTGCACACTCACTGTCACTTTACGCTTCAAGATTTGAATTTATCAAACCAGTTGTTCGCACGTATGAATAATTGGTTGCCCCGAAACGGACCGATTGTTATTAACTTTGAAGGGGCTGGATATGGCCACTGCTACTGCCAAATATGCTTTCTCACGTTCGACAATTTCATTGTCGTGTTGCCGAGCGGGTAGTAACTCGCGAGCTTTGCGTTTTAGAATTTAATTCTTATTTTATTCAAAGTAAAGACAGTATCTACAGTGTCACAGAGATCTTTACTGCTCGGCGTTCGGACTGATTTTGTTTTGAGAAATACTGATGCGGTTTACAACGATGGACGAGAGCTAGCTGGAAAAATATTATAAGGGAGAGTTACGGGTCGCCGCGAGGGGAGCGTTTTATGGTGGAAAGGCCCTTGAGGCCCACGTGCTGGTCAGCAGAGTTTTTCGGTTCCCAGGAACCACAGCCGTGGCGAATTTAACGAAAACACTTTCTAGTCGCTGGGAAAGCGCTGCGGACAGTTCAAGACACTGTTAGATGTCTTTTACTACATCCTTTGTAATGCTATACCTTTTCCGGCGACTGGAAAATGTTTTTACTAAGTTCATCACGACCGAGTTTCCTTGGAACCGAAAAGCTCTGCTGCCCAGCATATGGGCCTCAAGGGCCTTTTCACTATAAAGCGCGCCCCCCGCGACGACTCGTTACTCTCCCTTATAACATTCTTCGAACTAGCCATCATGCACCGTTGCAAACCGCGTCACAATTTCTCACGACAGAATCAGTCCGAATGCCCAGCAGTAAAGATCTCTTCGGTACTGTAATTGCTGTTTTTAATTTGAATAAAATAAGAGTTAACTTCTAAGACGCAAAGCTTGTGAGTTACTACCCGCTCAGAAACACGACAACGAAATTGCCGAACATGGAAAAGTGTATTCGGTAGTAGCAGCGGCCGTATCCAGCCCCTTCAACGTTTAAAACAATCGGCCCCTTTCGGGGCAACAATTATTCATACGTGGGAACAACTTATTTCGTAAATTCAAATCATGAAGAGCAAAGTGACAGTAATCGTGCAATGATGGAAATTTTGTGAAACGAAGTTCTTTCACTGTACCAACCGAGACATCGGCTCTTGTGCACCATGTGTTTGTTCTTCGAGTGGCTAGGATCGGTAGAATAACCCAGTGATAGTTGCCGTGCAGGTAGTAGGTTTTGTCAAATAAAGTGAGTTCGCTGACCTGGCCGTACATCAGCTGCCTTGCATTACGGGATACCTACTTGCAATGGTCAGGATCGGTAGGATGTCACAGTGACCTATTTTCGTCGAAGCAGGTTCATTTTTGGAGAAACGGGTACGTCTAATTTTAATTGTTGGCGAATTGTTTAAAATTTAACGTACGTTGTACTTGATAGACACGTTAGTAAGACCGTTCTAATACTTTTTTGTTCAATTGATAGCGGCAAAATAATTTTATTTATATTTTAGTTAATTTCCATTCGAGAATAATGAATAATTCGATGTTAATTTTTGCTCCGTGCTCTACCGGCGCTTAGTATTCTGGGCGCCGGTCGAACATTGCTACCTAGCACGACGCGCCGTGGCCCGTCCCTGAGCGTGGGCTCTACGCGCGCTCTGAATGTCCAGTGTTTTGCGTTAACAATTCAAAAACAAAGCCTCAGACGACATTTTGGCAAAGGAAAAAGTTGTTCAGTTTCGCCTCAGGAATCTCCCACTTCCGGCTCCTACACCTTTTACGTTACACCCTGTATATGTAAATGGGATACGTGCAGTATTCGTCAAATTTCTTCCATTGTATGTGCATTTGTTATGTGGATCAACTTTGTACATACGTTTATTACGTTAGTTCCAAAATGTTTGTGTTTTCATTCGCTTTTGTTCACGATGTGTTTAGGATGTAGCACAAACTGTTTTAGTGATAGTGATGATTTCGTACCAAATCATCTGCCACTCTGTGTTACACTACTTTTGTTAATATGTTAGAAAAAAATTGATTTTGCACATGCAATAATTTTGATTGTCATTTGTATGTAATCGCAAGAAATGTGCTAACATATTTATTTGCAAGCACCTTCTTTACTGAATAAAACATAGAATATGTTTACATCGCGAAAAGAGTAAAAATAAAACAATGATGTGCATTGATCTTCCACAATGTTAAGATAGTTTAAGATTGAATTGTTGAGAGACAAGAGCGAAACAGTGCTTGTTGGCTTAGCAACAAGGTGAAAGCTCCTCCATACCGATCGAATGAAACATTTGTCGTTGTCTCGGGTACAAATAGCTCCTTATCAAATAGGGCACAAATCATCTTTTGTATATAATAGGACAATGCGTGTCAACTGTACGTAGTCATAACCCTAACGTAAGGATCATTATTGAAAAAATGTTGATTAGAAGGAACACTTGTAATAGAGTTACGAATGAGTTTTAGTCATCGCGTTATCAGAATGTTTGCCTTAATCGAAGGAATTTCTTGTGTAACCGTGAAATAAATATATACAAATAAATACAAATATATTATGTGATCAATGTATACTGGGGAAACATATTCGTTTTGCAAATTTACCAAAAGTTCGCTGGGTTGTGTTATTTTACTGAAGTGTCTTACGAATGTTTGTCAAAATGTAGAAATACATATTCACTAGTAAAGTCATTGTCAATAATATTATCAATTTATTTGACAAAGTATGTTGTGAACAATTCTTTGATAAATGAAAAACGATATTTTGTTGATTAAATTTCAATGCGTGTACTATTTAATCTTAATTATTTGAATATCATTTAAATAATATTACATCACCTAACAATTCACACTACATCATACTATCGTAATAAGTGAAAATTTATATACTCATACAATACCGTTAACTTATTACATGAACATTCATTTCTGATTTGTCGCAAGAATTATTGATTATCCAGTAAAACTACAAATTCCTCGCTGTATATTTTATTATTACTCGGAATAAAGGTGGTGTATTTTCGTGTTGTATTACGTCGCGATTAGTGGCACGGATTAATTCCTCGACGGAGTCGTAAATTCCGCCTTAACCGATCGGTATACAACTTCGCGACGTTTTACCCGCCAAATTAATATTGGGTAACCCTTTTGATGATGAAGTAGTCCTGACTGATGGATCTTGATTATGGAGTTCGTATATTAAAGTCGGAGTGCCGGTGGAGATGTGGAATGAATATCTCTGCGTGTCGTTAGAGATTTTTTCTACTTTGATCCGTGTCGGTCGATCGTTGTAACTATTCTGATTTTTCTTTTAGAAGGAAGTCCGGAAGAGGACTTCCTTAATTTTCGTGTACGCTGATTGGTCAAAACAAGACAGTGAATTTTGCCAATCAGCGTACTGGTTCCAGGTCCACCACTCTTCCGGTGCGCCCGAAGCACGGTATTTCCGGAAAAAAGTGGGGCGATACCTGGAACCGCGAGGGTCGTGGAAATTTTTAACCGCGGCAGAAAATTCCTCCAGGTCCCGCGGATCGGCTTCGTGTACCGTTACAATATGGTCGGGACCCTTCGGAACTCCAGGTTTATGGCATGTCGTCGACTATTGAGGATGACGAAAATAATCTAAGTAGCAAAGTTTTGCCCGCACGTGAAATGAATTGCTTGCAGACGACAAGCAATTTGACCAAGTAATTTTCCTCAAAAATAATCTGTTCCCGAAATGCGTGCCACAAACCTTGCCAAAAATTCCCAGCGTATTGTTCCGCATCGGACGGAACAGGTGGCTTCCTTAATTTTTCATTATTATTTATATTCTGCAGTGCTTTCTAGAACTTCGTAATGATACTTATATTTGTCGAAAGCAACTGTTCAACTGCTTAAGACAAGTAGTAGGAATAGTGGTCTCATCGAGTGAAGTACCATCGTGGTGTGGCGATATAACTATCTCACGCAACTGGTGCAATACAGATTGCAGGGACGCCACATTTACTACTTGGACGAAACGTCGATCAACGCAGGTAACTTTAATATGCGACTGTGGGTGGGCACCAGCGTGCAGTCAAGACGCCGAAGAGCGAGGACTCTCTACTGGCTTGTCACAGCCCACTGGCAAAGGTAAGAGACTCACCGTCCTTCACATTGGATCGGTCGATGGGTTTGTTTCGGCGGGCCTTTTACTTTTCGAGTTAAAGAAAAATGCTCTCGACTATCATGATGTGATGAATAGAGACACTTTCTTGGAATGGTTTAAGAATATTATTCCACCACTGATAAAGTTCTCCGCGATCGTCATGAATATATTACAGAGTGGTCCAACTGCTGCTCCCAAGCAAATTTCCCATCTTGGCAGTACTATACTTGGCACTATAGGTCTGATAGGCGACCACGCTCGACTCGGCTGTAAGGCGCGAGTGATGCGGGATGTAGCAAGATGGCGTTTGAGTTCTATGGTGGGGTTGCCATCGGGAAGGGAAATTTTCTCGGGAGCAGTAGTTGGACCACTTTGTTATCTTAGATATTATTCAATTGCCAAACCATACACCACCACTTCCTTGAAAAGTGAAGATGATGGACAGGGTGAAGCAGATAAAGCATCTGTATAATACATACTCAGTCGATGAGTATGCAGAGCAGCATGGCAGAAAAGCCCTGTGCCTACCAACGTATCATTGCGAGCTTAATCCAATTAAGCTAGCATGGGCAATGGTGAAAAATAATGTCAGGTCGCACAACACAACGTTCGAGTTAGATGTAAAACAATTGCTAGCGCGGAGAAACGCGCATATGTTGATCATTTCCCAAACGCCTCTTAAAATGCGTAACAATCATTAAAACGAGGAATCAATCGGAGGGGGTGATAAAAATACTCTACTTTTTGCTACCTGTTTCTAAAAATGTTGAATTAGTACTCCCAAACTTAACCTTTAATTTAGGGTTAGGTTTGGAGGTAGGACTATGAGTACGCATATTTTTCGATATAGTGGCGGAGATTTTTCCGATTTAATGATAATTATAATTAAAATTCTTCACTTCATAACTGAGAATCGTGTATCCTGAAATTTTAATTCAGGAAAGCGTGGCTGAGGGAGGGTCCCCGATTCTACCACAATGCACACACCCTTGTATACTTGACCGAAACATAACGAAAACTGGTACAAATGTGTCACAAACGTTGCAAATATGATGTATAGTATCGAACATATTTTTGCAAATATCTCGGAAAATAAAGCTGAGCGACGATTACATCGCAACGAGTAGTTGTTCAAAATTTCGCCCTTGACAATATATTCCAAGGTCATTGAAATTCGTGAGGTATACCTTTTTGTAACTAACTACCGCTTTTTTTAATACTCTTCCTACTTTTTCACACTGTTCAAAGTTCAAAATTCAGAATTTTACTTCTGCTCGCTTTTAATTTCGGAATTGGTTACTTTACCAACATGAAAACTTATACAGGATGATTCGCCCGCCAATGGACTCCAAAGGAATACAGCTGTCTCAACGCTGGACCCTTATACAGTAAAAGTTTCAAGATATTTATTCTGTCGTTTTCTGTCTCTCGCTTTCATTTGACACAG
The DNA here is from genome assembly GCA_023838395.1 of Holcopasites calliopsidis. Lineage (NCBI taxonomy): Eukaryota > Metazoa > Arthropoda > Insecta > Hymenoptera > Apidae > Holcopasites > Holcopasites calliopsidis. The sequence continues at coordinate 246,850 of JALHAQ010000070.1, forward strand.
TCACGTATGCACACAGTTACAATCATGAACAGCTGATGACTCATAAAGGGGATGACGGTGTGAAAAACAAGAAACAGAAGAAAGCAGAATAAGTCGACCGAAATTTTTACATGGTATAAGACGAGATTTCTCTTTCACACGAGAATGCACGTATCGCGATACATCCATCTAGAATACGTATCCTGCAGTAGATACTCGCGCGATACGTGTATGGTGCACCCGTGCGTCGCACAATGGAGTACGTGGCCCGAAAAAGCGGTCAAATTATCTTCCAATACGCGATTAATTTCAAACTCCCATAACTTTGTTAAAAACCGTCCACAATTAATGATTAAGAAACCATTTTAAGGTTTGAAGTTTCCAGTACTCGTTACGTTAAATTAATAAATAAAAATTCATGTTCAGGGGGTAAAATCAGCCCGTAAACAGAAAGGCACCTGATTGTATAAATTGCAGTGCTGTGAGGTATTTTTTGTTCATGATATGTTGCCCAAAATTTGTGAAACAGAAATTGTTATAAAGTTTATTCTTCCTAGTACGCGATGATATGTATTTGTGTGGAAATGAATGACAAGGAGATAAAATTGTGTCTGTTTGCAAATTTCCCGAACTCAAACAGCTGCACGGAGTTTAAGAAATTGTTTTAAATTCATGTTCAGATACCTTTGAAAAGAGATGGCTCCCCTTTAAAGTGGATGCTCGATCATTAATGTACGTTTTTTCCTCACCGGTTTATCGCATGCTAGATGAAAAGTATGCCGCCGGCATTAGTGTAACCCAAGGTACATCATGAGGAGGTTGCATGGTCGGACTTGTTCCTCGTGTGTGTAGTGTATGCACTTTTTATTTAACATGTGATAATAAACAAAAATTGGACTTACTATTCGCATTCAATACTTTAAAATTTAAATCTTTCACCAGAATCAACAACGTAGAGTTCTTCTTCTTCTCCGTCGTCTTTCTCTATTTCTTTCTCTTCGCCGCCATTTCCAGAAACTGGAACATCACGGGGAAATATTCAATCTATTATCTCCTTTAACAATGGCAAAGTTCTTTTCCTTGGCGGTTTTCTGATGCTCCTAAGTAGCGGAACCGATGTGAGCAGAAGTCTATTGACGATGTCCTCTCGTTACACAATTCTCTAGAAATTTTTCTGGCGTAATCATTTCTGCATAATCGAAAACGTTTATCTCTAGCTTCTGCTGCCTCTTTAAAGCTGTCCGATTGGTAAAATGGCATTTTCTATTAAAAGGGGTCCACGAATTGCAATTTTGTGGGTGGAAGGCGATATCGGATATCACGAATACAATCGAACATAGGGTGTGTTCCATAAACCATAGAAAAGAGATATGGGAGATTTCCGTGGCCATACTGAACAACTTTTTCCTTTGGCAAAATGTTGCTTTTGAATTATCAACAAAAAACACTGACCATTCAGAGTGCGTGCAGAGCACGCGCTCAGGGACATAATGTCGTGTCGCGCTGGATGGTAACGTTCGGCCGGTGCCCCGATCCAAACGCGTCGGTATAGTGTTTTTATTCGTTATTCACGTGTAACGACCGGTTTCAATCGGGCACAGGCCGAACCTCACCATCCAGCGCAATGCGACATTCCGTCCCTGAGCACGGGCTCTACGCGCGCTTCGAGTGGCCAGTATTTTTTGTTAATAATTCAAAAACAATGCCTCAAACGACATTTTGCCGAAGGAGAAAGTTGTTCAGAATCTCCTCAGGAACTTCCCATATCCGGCTCTCCTATGAGTTACGGGACATCCTGTATAGCGAAACTGCACCTGCGGCATATGCGTGAACTTTTGTGGGTTTATTTGAAATATATTGGACATAACTTCTAAGATTACTTTAAATCTGTATATTAATTGAGAATGGACCCCAGTTATTGCTGTTGACAATTCATGATTGACAAAGACTCTATTGCCATCATTGGTATTCCTGAAACCTGGTTTCGACACGTCTACGATAATTCCCAACTGTGTTCTAAAATCATTCTGAATGTATTTTTTTCGTTGTTCGACTGCATACTGATCTTCGTGCGTTTTTATCTGTCATTTCTTTACGGTTAGTCTATAGGAGAGATGTTATTAATTCTCAAATAATTTTATTCTGACATGTAGGGTGGGCAAACTAAATTGTAACGAATGTGAATTGAGGGGTGTCGAGATATAGTTAAATCATCAAAATCGAGCCGAGTTCTGCCGTTGACATATCGTGCCACATTAAAAGTCTAATAACAATGAACTTTTTGCAACGTTTCGTTGGTTGCTAAAACGCAACCAACTTTCACTGTTTGAATCAGTGCTATCGAACTGACGACATTTTCTCAAAGTCGTAGCAGAACATGGGAGAACGGCGTCTTTCATACCCACTTCACTCACAAGGGAACATACCGAAGTGGCAATCACCGATATTGATGAAATTTGAACATGATGTAGTTCTCATAAAAATATTTGACATGTATTGTTTGTATCGGAAATCGCGCGTGCTAAAGGGGTAAAAATCGTCCCCAAAGGCGGGGTTGCGAAATCGATTTCGATGAATATCTCGGAAACTACGAGACATAGAACAATTGTACAAATACATGCATTTTGTATTTTTTAACGGCGAATTTGACGGTATAAACGATTTTGTTGAAAACCCATTTGCTTAAACAAAATATTGAAGAATTACATATTTTTGATAGTTTTTTTCGGTTAAATGTGAATCAATTTTCTTAAATAATTGTTTATAAAAGCTGTGCATCCAGGCCAAAACTACGGATACATTGGAGTTTCGACTATTGGCATTATGAAAAAATTGTTATATTTGAAATTTTCTTGTTTGATGTGCACAGTAGATGAGTACCTGAGTTGTTCCTCGTTTCTTAAATATGTAGTAGCTCTGAATAGAGCTGTTTTATTGTGAGACCCTCGCTGCAGTTTTTACACAAAAAAGACCAATTTACGTAAATTATTCAATGTAAATTTCACAGTAGTGATACTCATCGAAGAAGTGATTAAAACACAAATGCTTCTTGCACCAATAACATTTCAAGGCGACGACCTTCAGAAGTCTTCAGAGGTCTAGTAGAAGCCATTGAAGAAGATAGTCGTATTAGTTGATACGCGGGATTTTAGTTAAAAAATATACATTTTCAAAATATTAATTACACGTCTATTTTATCGCACCCAACATCCCTTCTACACTATTAATAAACATCGCACGATGTTTATCCCATTCGAGTGCAGAGTCGGAGAGAATATGTTCAATGCTCTCTGATATAAAATCGAAAAAATGTAATAAGGTAGGAGTCGAGCTCTTAAATTCAATGTATGCGGTGCGCACAGTCTTAAAAGCTAGATACGACGCTAGCCGCACCATGTCTGTCTGCGTCTATATGAGAGAGAGAGAGATGGTTTTTCTTGTGAATTGGCCTTATGGATGAATGAGTGACATTTGGGTACCGTTTATTCCATGTCATAAATTTCGATTCCCTCTTCATCATTTTATATTGTTGTTTGTAGCTCAACGTGGCGGCCCAGTGCTAAAGTTGGTTCACAATTACAATAAATATTTGGATTATAGTATACAGGATGCAACGCAACTCTCTGCAAATATTTTAAGGGTTGATTCTACAGGCTAAAATAAAGCGAAAATCAAGAATGAAAATTTTGCATTTGAGGCTTTGTTAATAAGATACCGATGTTTAGAAAAACGCGGTCCGAACGCCTGCCGATAGGCAATTCGACGGGCAGCGGCTCGAGTCCGGCAGCTGCGTTCAGTGGCAGTCATTCGCTACATGGAAGAGAAACCATGACCTACCGCACCGCGTAATCTGACAACCAAAGGCACACGTTTTACGACGTACAGCATTCAACCTGCTTAGTTGTAAAAATCCACATGGGCGTATCAAAACCCGCCCAATGGGGTTATCAAGTAAAGAGGGTGATGGCCTTCAATCCACAATTTTGCTCTCAAAAACCTAATACACATACACCACGTTGTCGCGACAGCGAATGTCTATGCGTACACGCGACTGCCCCATCTGCGAATGTCCATGATTTGCACTAAAATTATTATTCCAGGAGATGTTCCTCGCGTCCACCCATCCGCTTGAAAACAGTGATCCACTCTTTCACGCAAGTCATGTCACAATTTCCGAAAGTCTGTTATTATTGTCAGAGGACATCCATCAAGTTAGCGTATTCTGCAAATGTACGCGAACCGTTGGACATCCGGCACCACTATCACCGCGCATAATCAATTGTAACAAAAAGTAGTTTTAAGATTGGCATTATGTATCTAGGAATTGAAATAATTAAGTTCCAATAACCAACCTAAATCCAAAAACGAAAGTAATAACGATAGAACTAAATGCAATATTACAGGTATGTCCAATACTAAAACTCAAAGTACAACTAGAATGTTCAAATCGTTCCGTATTCAACGTCGTACAAGCACCAACTGTCTCAATCGTCTAGAAATAACGATTAACCGATGCATGCCGAATCGTCGCGAGTCGTATCTACGGAAAGTGTTTGGCGGTATTTGTTATTCTTTCGGCCGCAGAAAGGGCTAACAGTGTTGCCCTACCGACGACTCGTGACGATTCGGCATGCATCGGTTGAACATTACTTCTAGACGATCGAGGCAGTTGCTGTTTGTACGCTGTTTGATACGGAATGGTTTAAACATTCCAGTTGTATTTTGAATTTTAGTATTCGGCACAGATTTAATATTGCATTTAGTTCTATTGTTATTACTCTCGATTTTTAATTTAGTCTAATTTTTAGAACATGATTATTTCAATTTCTAGATACGTAATCCCAAATAACAGACTTCCGAAAATTGTAATAAGACTTGCGTCAAAGATTGAATCGTTGCATTCAAGTGCGTGGTGGACACGAGGTACATCTCCCGGAATAATAGGTTTAGTGCAAATCGTGGAATCGTGATCCTCGTATACTTCAAATTTCTGTGTTGAAGGGTGTATTGTGAACAATCGCGGATGGGACAATCGCAGTGCATGTGTATTTGGTTTTTGGGAACAAAATTGTGGATTAAAGGCTGCCGTCACCCTCTTTACTTGATAATCCCATTGGGCGGGTTTCGATATGCCCATGTGGATTTTTACAAGCAGGTTGAGTGCTGTACATCGTAACGCATGTGCTTTTTGGGTGTCAGATTTTGAAGTGCGGTAGGTCATGGTTCCTGCGACGTCGCGGCAAATGACTACCATTGAACGCAGCTGTTGGACTCGAGCCGCGCGCGTCAGATTGCCTATCGGCAGGCGTTCGAACGCCGTTTTCTTTAAACATCGGTGACTCGTAAACAAAGCCTCAAACGCAAAATTATCACTCTTGATTTTCCCTTTATTTTGGCCTGTAGAATCACCCCTTAAAATATTTGCAGAGGGTTGCGTTACATCCTGTATGTATAGCTTCCGCGTGTTTCTGCCGCATGTACTTCTTCCGTGTGATATGTAATATATGCTCCAATCGATGAATTTGTTTTTATGAACAAGAAAAGATAAGAGTGTGCGTGTATACTATTACGATTGCGATTATACTTTTTTTAATGTGATTATGGTTTTTTAGGAAGTGGGAGGAGATTTTAGTGGGTATACCGTTGCCGGGAGTCCCACACTGCCGAGCACACACTATGTCTGGCGTGCGTAATGCATTTTCCCCTCATTAAAAAAAAAACATTCTACCTTTAGTTTTGAAAGTGGTGTAGGCCATTTTTAAAAAAATAATAGAGAAAGACTAATTTCCACATAATTTAATGTGAACTTTTTATTTATAGACAATTTACTATGTAAATCTAAATTTTTTTCTTTGTTTTAATCAATTTAAATTTCGTTGATAAGTGGAATCCATCCATGATCCTGAAAGAAGGTATTCCTCTAGACAATTGTCGAGAAGACTACTTATAAAATGAAATTACATATATTTAAACACATACAGATATGAAGAAAATAAATAGACCTCATTTGAATTTTTGAATCGATGCAAGCGCATTTTGATATCTCATAATAAAAGAAAATGGACTGACACCACTTTTAAAATAAACCGTCCATGCAAGTAATTGGATTGGTCACTCTAATTGGCCGTGTTAACTCCAATGAAAATGTTACGAGTCAGAGCTTGGCGAGTTTGGCCGGGAAGAGGTTCTAGGGTTTGTGGTTACACCTGATACTTGGGTAGTAGGTTAACAGGTCGATTTTGAGTGACTGACCCGGGAAGAGGTCCGTTTTCTCCCAGGACTGGCCGACGGTTGTGAAGCGTCGGATAGCCGAGAGTCACGGCAAAGGGAAAGAGTGCGCTTCTCTGGACAGCTGACGTCGTCAGGTAGCCGGTAGGCGCGGATGGAAGGACTCCGGATCTCCGGACTATTTGGCGGGTGTGAAGCGCCACGTAGCCGGCTCACCAGAATTAAGGAAGGTGTGTGTTTCCGGACAGCCGACGTAGCCGTATAAACACGGACGGTCAGGTTGGGTTCAGGTAAAGAAACTCGTAACATGCGTACATCACGAGCGGCCATGATGTACTTTGTGGGTCCCGTTCAAATCGAGGATTTTCTATGTATTAGAAGAAGGTATAATGGAACAACAACTTACGAGAAAACTATGACTGGTATATTCAAGATGAAATGGAAGTTACAAAGATTGAGTGGTATACAATGAATCCACGGGTTTTACGTATAATAATTACACGGGGGCTCACCGAAGATTGAGGTATGAAAGCCAAGCAGTAACTATGTACTGAAGGAGACATTTGCTCGAAGGGGATTAACCCGTTCTTGCAATGTCTGTGTCAACGAACGAAACTAACGCAACGAACGCGTGACAAGGATTAGCCCGATTTAGTTGAATTTCGTGGTCCTTAGAAAATTAGGCTCGTAATTGTGGAAGGGTTTTCAGCATATAACCCTCCTGAGAGCTGTAGATAATTTTCAAATTCTTCTTAAACAATAAAAATTTTCAATTATATCGCACAATGTTAATACTTCAAATAAAGACACTTTGATAAAACTTATTAATAATATTGTAGGATCGGGTGGGTAAATGACAACACAATCAACACAACTCTACGGAAACTACGAATATATTAACAAAAGTTACATAAATCTTTACACCCAATTCCACCAAATTCTGAACACCTCTCGTTTACGCCGAACTGCCAACAACTGTCCTTTTTACTTTCTTGAAGGCTACTGTAAGGCGAAATTATGAAATATCTATGTACACTAGAGTTATTAACGTTTAAAAAATCGGCCGCCAAATGATAATACGAAGTTAAACTCAATTTTGCGAATAAATGAGAGGAATATTCACAAAAAAAAAAGATTAGATGCTACTTGCGGAACTTTCAATGGCTTAAGTTTTAGTACCTCTTGGGACAGCTTATTTTTAAATGAAGTAAAGGTAGATTGCTGAAACGACGCCAAGATTTCACACGTATTCGCGTGTCGCAGTCGCAATTACACAGTTTTAATTGAGTTCACAATTAATCGAGTCGCTTTCCGTAACAATTTGAGATGTCCTAATATCGATATAATTCGCACAGTATCATACAACACTCCGGAGAAAGAAATAAAACTGTTAGGAACAAATAGCTATACAGAAAAATGAACCATTTGAAACAGAGATTCACCGCATTCAACACAAAGTTTGGGGAGGTAGAAGGACCCCAGTGCTTCAGTGCATAAACGGGTTACGCACGTGCCTGGCGCTACGCGTTACGCACGTGCCTGGCGCTACGCGTTACGCACGCTGATTGGCTTAAGATCCACGTCACACAGTGGGGCCAAAAGCTCATTTTGTGTCCAAATCAAAGAGCTTCTGATAAAGATATGGTAAAGGGACGAATTTTTTTCAAGTTGAAGCTAATATATTGCAGTATATGGAAAAAATATAGAAGAAGAATTACAAACGCGTTTTGACCCCGAATATTTATGTGGAAGTTGACGTTTTTGACGAAAATTTTGTTTTTCCGTTGTCATTCGTGGTTGAATCTTTTCACTGATTTCTTATACATCACTTTTTGTAGATTTTGACACGCTAGATTCCAAACTGGTTGCAGAATTTATTCAGCCCTTCAGAATTTAAAAAAAAGTGAAATTTAAATTTAAAAATCGACAACCGTCATTTTTCTGGTTTATATGCTTTCATGGTACTTCAGAGTAACGCATATTTCTCGTGCGTAATTATCGCACGACAGGACCGTGGCGGAGTGCCAATCACTGTTTCGCGAAAGATTTAGTAGGGCGACATTGCCCTCGAGAAGCTACGTTTACAAACTGGTGAATAAATTCGAGTACACCGGAAGTGTCTTAAAATAACATGGCGGTAGCCGGAAGATGTCAGAGAGCATGGCGCAGTAAGGTGCAATGCAGCATTAAGCAATCAATGTACCATATACTTCGTGCCAGGGGGCTGCGAAAAACGCGAAGTTTTATCATTACCATATATCCACTCTTCATGAACTGCTTCCAGTGAATCATGTAAAAGGCATTCAATTTTTTGTGTGTTTTCGTTGAAGAAGACCCAAACATATTAGACATTACATAGTTCACTGATGAAGCATGGTTTCATTTGACTGGGTACATGAATTCGCAGAACACTGGTATGTGGGCGCAGCAGAATCCATATGAAGTCTTTGAGATTACCCTGCATGCAGAAAAAATCGAAATTTAGTGCGCCATTTCAACAAGGAGAGTAATCGGTCCCATATTTTTTAAGGAGACCGTTACTGCTCAAGTTTATTTAAATATTTTCAATATGTCTGTAAATGAATTAATAGTCGATGAATTAGCATTAGGTTATATCCAGCAAGATGCAGCAACATGTCATACATCGGCTACGAATTTGCATTAAATAGAAAGATAATTTGACAATACAATAATGTCAACAAATCTTTGGCCACTAAGATCTTCAGATCTCACGTCAACCGATTTTTTCTTCAGAGGTTTCCTCAAGGGACGTGTGTACAAAAATAGGCTGAGTACTACGGAAGAACTTAACGTTCGCATAACCGAGGAGATTGTCAACATCAGTGAGAATATGTTATTAAACATATTTGATAATCTGTACCTGCGGATTCAGAAATGTTTAAATTGCGGAGGAGGACATTTACAGCACTTGCTGTAAGAGGATGGTTTAACAAGATGAATGCACGTAAGTTTTCATACGCAATTTTTCCGCTAAAAGTTGAAAACTTTTCTGCCACAGCCGCATTTTACTCAGGGGCACATAGATCACCTTCTATGCTGAAGCCGTGTCGTCTTCTGTTGGCATTTTCTTATGCCTTCTAGCGAGCGAATCATACTGTATTAGTCGATGAGCCACTGATGGGCACGCCAGATACAACGCTCTTTGCCAAACTTTAAGGTGGTACCCTTAATATTGTGTAAACAAATATTCCACCATTATTGGCCTGGTTGCTGCATTCAGGGTGTCCCAGAACTCCTGTCGGAGTCGGAAAGGAGTGATTCCTGAGGTGATTCTAAGCAACTTTTTTCTTTGACAAAACTTTGTTTAAAGATTTGTTTTTAAATTCTTAACAGAAAGACGGTGACCAATCCAAGCGCGCGTAATTTGGCCTTCTTTACTTAAACAGGTTCATCCATAGCACAATCTTATAAAAGACAACTATTTCCATTTTCTGTTTCAGGTGAATGCGAAATCCGATGTTGCACACCGATAAACAAGTTTGTTACATAGGACGCTATTATCACTTTCTCTATTTTCATTGTACGAAAATGCGTTATCAAGACAAACGGACCAAAGCCTTTACACATGATGCAACTGCGATGGAACCTGCACTCTTTCCAGATAAATTCTATTTGTGGAGATAAAACAGACCCCGGAAATCTCCCACTTGTGGAAGATAAACCAAAGGGTGTAGCCGGATAAGGGGGTCAAAAGTGCCCCTAAACCAAATTTGATTTGATATAGGTCATTCGATAGCTTATGAAAAAAGTACAATGTGTGCCAAGTTTCAGCTCGGTATCTCTACTAGGGGAGTAGTAATTGGCAGAAAGAAAAAATCATGTTTTTCATCAATTTCTATTATCTGCGTGTATGAAAAATGTTGAAAAAGATCAGTGGCCCTTTAGTTAATCAACCACTCATTATGGAATTTTTTCAGATTTTCAAATTAAAAAACCAAACCGAAAAATAAAAAAATGATGAAAAATGCTATTTGAGAATGAAGGAATCGCGGTACTAGATTCATATTTTTTGAGTATGTACGTATTATTGATACTATTATACTGAATTTTTTAAGATTTTTCGGTTTGGTGCGCCATAGTTAAAAAAATCAGAAACTAACTTTTTCGTTGTTTCTTGCGTGCCACAGTCATTTATACAACGAATTTTCGTACATTCTTGATCAAATAAATGTTTCATGCAATGCTCAATGTTTTTACATGCAGCAAACAAACATAGGAACTAATGAAACTAAATAAACCAAATCATTTTTCATTACGTCATTCCATTACATTCCATAATATGGAAAACGTTTTCAAAAGCGTGGGTGGTCCTGCGGGAAAGTACATAACTGCTAAGTCGCTGCGCTGACTTTTTGTAGGTTCGGGTCGCACTTAGGTAATCTTTTTGCTTTTTTTAATTCCTAAATGTATAAAGATGACCAATGTTTGTTTAAAAATGTTTTAATAGTATTTTTTAAATTTTTTAGTCTGTCGTATACGTAAATGTGATTTTGGGGTGTTCTTTATGCTACTGTTTCAATTACGGTATTGTTTAACATTTTTTACGCTAAAGTAATATGTGAAACGGATTGTCGAATCTCTTGCCTTTAACAGTTGTAGATGAATTGTGTTAAACATACTTCTGTTTGATAATTATGGATGGGTAGCAGCGAAAATAGCACGTGATGACCTCAATATTTCTTTTAATTTCTTCAGTTCCTTTTTCTCATACTCTATCAGTTATATGCAACCATAGAATTATTTATATTTTCTAATATTAAGCAGACATGTAGTCTTTATTTTAAAAATAAGTATCTTTAAAAACAAGATAAGTTATTTTAAAATAAAGGCTACACGTGTAAAAAATATCATTAAAACATTTTGAAGCAAACATTGATCATCTTGATATAGTTGGGAATTAAAAAAAAAGATTACCTAGGTGGGGCTCGAACCTTAAAATAGTGGAGTACTCCTCATTACTTAATTCTTCGTTACGATGCAGTACTTAGTCTACCATCGTGTTCAAACTTGTTTGTAACACTTTGAATTAAGAATATATTGTTTTAGTTTATAGTGAGTATTCGTTTCTCTGTTTGCCCTTTCCTGTAGAGAACCTCAATTAGCCCTACCTAATCTAAAAACAAATTTTTGTTTGCGTGCTAGGCACCCCGACTGCACGTTGGGCTGATGCGAATACGCATACCCTCCTTTTAATTCTGACACTTACATGACGCCCAAAATCAATCCTTTTTACCGACGATTCGCCGATAGTTAGAAGAAACCAGAATCTTTCCTTTCTTGTATCTATTAGGTTCCCGGCGTTTTGCATGCTGATAGTCTGAGAAATGTAACACTATCTGTATTTATCAGGGTTCTGGCATTAGCCGATCGTCCAAGTAGGCTCATTAAAATTTCACCGGAGTCAATCTGTGACTAGCTCTATTATTTAAAGCTCCCATTGTCTTCTTCAAAGCGACCCCCTATTGTTCACTTATCAGGTGCAGTCACCTACCTAACCACTTTCCCGTCTACACTCGCCAGGCCCTGGCTCGTAACAAGACCGACGCGAAACCTGCAAAGAATTGCGTTCGTAGTTATTCGTTTAAATCTTATTTTATAACTGCAAATTTTATTATGTGTAAAAAACACGTAGTAAAATATTCGCAACGTTTCAATAAAATGCCATTGTAGCGTGTCTTCAAAAAATTGCAAAATATTACCGCATTTTCAATTTGGGAAATAGGAAAAAGTCGCAAGCTTGTGACCAGACAAATGCGTTGAGTTATTAGTCGAGTTATTAAGAAGCGCAAGTGGTAGCTTATCAGAAAATGTACGACTCTATTTAAAAAAACAAAGTTGACCTTCTAATGTTCTCCACGCGTCAATTGTTAACAATATAGACTGTATACAAAAATCAAGTTTATCAAGTAAACATTGTTTTACTTGAGCAACACACAAATATAAACAGAAACTTTTTATGTGAATACTTTTAAATGTTTACCCCTCGAATAAAAGAATATACCTACTAAATTATGTTTCAAGATAGGAGCAGTTTGAAAATATTTTTTATCAGAACTTTTTTCTTTATTTCGCTCAAATTGAAGAACGCAAAAATGGTTTATGAGTGTACATGAGTAAATTAAAAATTTTCCAATTAGCAAACAACATAATACACCCTATAATAATATAACGACATAATAATAAAAATGAAAACACGTTTCTTCTTACAAAACATTTTTTTGTACAGTAATGGCACATTTATATGACAATAAATGTATACAGCGAATTGCACTATGTTATATTGTATATCCGTACAATATGTGAAACAGCAGTAGGTACGTAAATTGTAGAAACGAAAATGATTTAATCTCAAAACGGGCTAAAATATAATAAATTAGTTTTTGACTGATATTGTCTTTTCCTCTGTGGTAAAGGTACACTTTCTACATATGTTACGATATAATGTAACATGTTTTGATTTCTACCTCGGCTCATAATCATTCTAGATACATCATTATTTGTGTAACCTTCATTACCATTTATGATACTATTATTGGGCAATTGTTAATCTAACTAAATTTACTTCTTTTTCGCATTTTTCTGAAATGTAACATAAGGATGCTTCTGCAACGTAAAAATAAACTAGCATACTTTTCTATAGATATGGTACTTTGTTATTATAGTATTAATCAGATAAAAATTCATATATTTGTAACTACACTTCCTATCTCTGAAATAAATTGTATGATATATGTATATGTTCAGAGTGAAAAGAAATTATATGTGACAACCACCACCACATGATTTTACACCTTCGGATCGGTGGACATTTGTGGAAAAAAGTCCGTGCAATATTGTCATTTACCTTGAAAATCAACGTCAAAATCTTTTTTGTCCTATCAGATCCTACTCGTCATGAGGCTAAAAGGTGTCAAAGGAACTATGGGTCGCAAATCAACCGTTTTCTTGAAAAATAATGTTAAATGTATCGCTAGATAGCACGGGTTAGAGCGAGAAAGAGAAAAATAGGGAGATAGTGTTGCACTCCTTCGTCGACACTTTCGGCTCTCTCGCTCTATGTCGTGCTAACTAATGATACCTTTCACATTTTTTTTCAAGAAAACGGTTGAGTTGTGACCCATGGTTTCTTTGACATTTTTTACCCTTTTGATGAGTAGAATTCGATAGGTTAAAAAATTCTGGCCTTACTTTTTAAGGTCAAGGACAATTTTGTAAGAGCCTTTATCACAAATGTCTAGCGCTCCGAAGGTGTACAATCACGCTGTAGTAGTCTTTACATATAATTTTGTGGGAAAATGTAATAAGTAGTTCAATATTTCAGAAGAACTGAATTTATTATAAAATATATTATAGTTAGGGCACGCTTTTTAAACCTCTCACTGATGCGACTCTTTCAAAAACTGCTCACCTCTCCGCTCATCCTCAGACTTTCAGTCCTTGCACACAAGATTACAGCCTCTCACCGATACAATATACGCATTCACACAATCTCCTACAATTCAAACACAAAATTCTCAAAACTGTCACGACGCCCAAACACTCTTCTCTTGCACCTCGGCCCCAAACATTCCTCTTGCAATCAAACAGTTTCAGGCAATCCTCGCTCAATCCAGATCATACACACAACACGCAATACTTTTATCCAACCCCACAATTTCTTTACATCCTGTACATTTCTTTTAAACACTCGCCCGCATAGTACTTACTTATTTTCTCATATTTCATGTCGATTAATTAATTGGGCCTTGTAATTTTATTCAAATTTATTTGATCTCTTTATATCATTTATTATGTTCTATTTGGTATTTAACGCAAATTACAATAAAAAGGCGCAAATTTTTTAACAATTTGTTAGGTGGTATACTGCACAAAAAACTCAGTTTTGTGCAGTGTGCAGAGCTTCCCGCGTGTATCGTCAGAAGTTCGAGCCTGATAGGTTACGTACACTTCCTTTGTCAATATACAGGGTGTTCTGCTACTGCATGTCAATATTTTAAGGGTTGATTGCTGAGGCAATTCTGAACAACTTTTTCCTTTGCCAAAACGGCGGTTAAAGCTTCGTTTTTGAATGATTAACGAAAAACACTGACCAATCAGAGCGCGTGTAGAGCGCGCGCTTAGCCGAGAAGGCATTCAAGGCTGAAATTGAGCGTATCACGATCTTCTGTCGGCTGAGCGCGCGCTTTACACGCGCTCTGATTGGCCACCATTTTTCGTTAATCATTCAAAAACGAAACTTTAACCACCGTTTTGGCAAAGGAAAAAGCTGTTCAAAATTGCCTCAGCAATCGCTCCTTAAAATATTGACATGCAGTAGCAGAACACTCTGTACGTGAGCGATACAGAAGCCTAACTGGTTCGAATTTGGCTGTAATAGAATCTGACCAATCAGACCCGCATTTTTTACTGGAGACTTCACTCTGGATACGAATAGTATGTATCGTTGAATTTAATTCTTTCAAATCAATATTGTATTCAAGTACGTTATAACGAAATAGCAACAATAAAGACCTCTACGTTTTTGACTTCGTATTGGAAAAGTGTCATTCTTCTCATCAGTCATTTGCAGTCTACATCAAAGCATTTCTTACAAATTCCTTTCTAAATCGTCAACATATTTATATCGAATAGTTATTATCTAAAAATTACATATAAATTACTAATTTTTAATGTCATGTACGTTCCAGAAAGAAAATGCAGTAAACAATTTTATTTAAATAACGTTTAGTTCAAGTTTGAAAAGTTTTGAACAAGATTTCGCGTTTATGAGATGTCTCGTGTATAATTGAGTCCTAAAAAGAAGCCTCGTTTGATGACATGGGTGCAAAGCGGGTCTCTCGTATGGCCCGACGCATTCTCACCCTTCGTCAATACGCGTAACTGCTTTAACCAATGACACGCTGCAGCTGAAAATACGTGTGAAAAGAGGTATTTCCTTCCACTCTGACCAATCAGGCCCGCATTCCATCCGTGGGACTTCTTTCCACTTCCGACGAGCAAAAGCCTATATTTATAACAATGTGCTCAGGAGGTGTTCTTTGGAAGTAATGCGAGTCCGATTGGCTCTGTTCGTAAATGCCTGTCTCCACTAACGCAGTTGTAAAAGTAGGGCCTAAGCGTTTTCCTAATCTCCAGTCATAACACAGCGTGATGAGGAAAGCGAATGGGACACGTGGAGAGTGAGTGAGAGTGAACTTGCAAAGGATGAATGCACGATGGCGCTATATTCTCATCTCGAACGTCTCTGTACGGTTGCCAAAACATGACTGTACTAATCCGGACACCTTTTTGTGCACGAAACCGTTTAGTGGTAAGTGGCGACTCGCCACTCCACTGCACTCGACTAAATTACTGGCCGTGTGTGAACCTGAACCTAAGGTCGAGCGGCCGTAACACGTAAAGGGAAAAGTTGTTCAGAGTGAAAACTGTTATCATAGTTCGAGGTCACCAAATTCGGGGACGAAAACCCTGTTTTACGTAATCATCGCTTCGCGTCTGGCTGGACGAGCGAAATACTAGGTTTTTCCGTACAGAGGCTTACCCAAATAGAAGCCCACAACTCGGCCTATTTGGTTGCTGTTTCCATATAAAGGCCCATGGGTCTTACTTTAGGGACAAAATGGGAATCTCCAGCTGACGTTTGTGACGCGATCTTTCTAACATTTCTACAACATTTTGCATTTCCTTGCAATTGTCACATGTTAGAACTCGATTGACTAGAAAAGAAATTATTTTCTGTTCCAGCTAAGAGTAAATCTCTTGTGTGCATGGGCCCGTCTTTTTCCCCTGGTTTCCCGCCTGCTTACACTTTCTACCTACTTTGCTCGCTGCAGTGGGAGCTGCGTAGATCGGTTGAAAACTCGTCCGGGCGTGGGTTTACTCTTAGCTGGAACGGAGTATAGAAGTATTCTTCTGTGGCGAATTATGGCAAAGCTTCCAGTTTCTAGTGACCACAGTTTCTAAACATTTCGAAAACATTGATATTTAGATATTTAGAGCCCATGTGCTTTTGTATGGAAACGATGTGGTATCTTTAAAAATCTACAAACCAAATACAAGCCGACGGGCTTCTTTACAGAAAAACTCGGCCAGAAAAACCCTTGCCGTAGTAACGTCTCGCAGAACATACACAACGCACATTTTTCACTTCGTGAGGTGTTACGTCTTCGTAGTGCGCCCAACGTGTGCCTAGGACTAACGTTAGATAAACGATATGAAAGAATTAAGGCGTTATTGCATCTCTGACAAATATTTTTCACAAGACTTCAAATTCAACGATACCATAATATTAAAAATTCTTAAGTATACAACATGTAATGTTATTACAATCATTTTAGAAACAAATGTCATTTGCACTGGAATGTACGAGGATGAAAATGTTATTTTACAATTGATACAATTGTCGATGTGGACCAAATAATATCCAGTAGATAAGTACACTTTGTACACTCTTTTCTGCAAATTGTATGGACGGCTTCCGGAAACCGGTCATACCCGATTTGCCTTCGCTTTACATAAAAAATGTTTGCCACAATGATATTTCGCATTTAGAAAATTAAGACCCAGAATTTTGCGCAAATTGTTGTACCATTTTTGTGTTACCTTCTGTAATTCTAAAAATTTTCACGCTTTGAATTAGCTGACATTCTTAAAATCAGTTCGTTTCAGATAAAAACTATATTTGCGGGAAGCATTTTTGGTGTCTTGAAAGTTAAGATCATAGCTTAGCCACAAACGTTTTACTAGTATCATGTCACTCCTTGCGTAAAAGATAGAAGTTAGGTTTGGTGCATACCTTTCCGAAGCGGTTGCCGTAAACTCGTCTCGCTGAAATCGTCTTTATTTCGAAGGATTGCCTTCTTTTTATACAGGGTGTCCAAGAACTCCCCATAGAGCCGAAAACAGGTGATAGCTGAGGTGATTCTGAACACCTTTTTCCTTTGCGAAAATGTTTGAGGCTTCGGTTTTAAATGGTTAACGAAAAACATTGACCAATCAGACCGCGCGTAGAGCCCGTGCTCAGCCGCGGGAGTGTTGTGTTCGAGCTTGACGCACGGCCGAGGCCGTGAATGTGGACAAGTCGCTCGGCTGATAAGAGGCGTTTGCCAAAAGTTATATCAAATAAGGTATAAACAAATTAAGAACAATATCAAATTATTCGTTATTCCTCAAGAAGGAATAAAGTAATTACTCGTTATTCGTGTAGAATCAATGAATCGATTGGCTAATAAACCTATCAATTGTAGTCCGCGTTAAATTAAAAAAGATTGACAGAATATTCAAATTACACTCATCATCTTGCTTCGACGAAAATGGGTCACTGTGTCATCCTACCGATCCTGACCATTGCAAGTAGGTATCCCGCAGTGCAGGACAGCTGATGTTACGGCCGGGTCAGCGAACTCACTTTATTTGACAAAACTTACTATCTGCACGGCAACTACCACTGGGTTATTCTACCGATCCTGGCTATTCGAAGAACAAACACATGGTGTACAACAGCCGATATCTCGGTTGGAACACTGAAAGAACTTCGTTTCACAAAATTTCCATCATAGCACGATCACTGTCACTTTACACTTCAAAATTTGAATTTATGAAATCAGTTGTTCCCACTTATAAATAATTGCTGGCTCCGAAAGGGGCTGATTCTTATTAACTTTGAAGGGTCTCGACTTGGCCCTTTCTACTGCCAAATGCGCTTTCCCACGTTCTGCAATTTCATCGTCGTGCTCCCGAGCGGGCAATCGCTCGCGAGCTTCGCGTTTTAAAACTTTACTTTTATTTCGTTGAATGTAAAAGCAGCACTTACAGTGTCAGAGAGATCTTTTCTGCTCGATCTTCGGACTGGTTCTGTCTTGAGAAACTATGACGCAGTTTACAACGGTGGACGAGGGCTAGCTGGAAAAACGTTATAAGGGAGAGTTACGGGTCCTTAAGGGGGCGCGCTTTAGGGTGAAAGGCCCTTGAGGCCCACGTGCTGGCCAGCAGAGTTTTTCGGTTCCCAGGAAACACGGCCGTGGCGAATTCGATGGAGACATTTTCCAGTTGCAGGGAAGGCACTGTGAAGCGTTCAATACACTGTTACGTTCTCCGAGATGCTACATCTTTTATTACATTCTTTGTAATGCTATACTTTTTCCGGGGACTGGAAAATGTTTTCACTAAATTCACCGTGGCCGCGTTTTTTGGGAACCGAAAAACTCTGCTGGCCAGCACGTGGGCCTCAAGGGCCTTTTCACCATAAAGCACGCTCCCCGTGACGACCCGTAACTCTCCCTTATAACATTCTTCCAACTAGCCCCCATCCACCGTTGCAAACCGCGTCACAATTTCTCAAGACAGAACCAGTCCGAACATCGAGCAGTAAAGATTTCTCCGACACTATAATTGCTCTTTTGACTTTCAATAAAATAAGAGTTAGGTTCCAAAACGCAAAGCTCGTGAGTTACTACCCGCTCGGGAACACGACAACGAAATTGCCGAACGTGGAAAAGCGTATTTGGCAGTAGCAGCGGCCATATCGAGCCCTTTCAAAGTTAATAACAATCGGTCCCTTTCGAGACAATCAATTATTCATACGTGGGAACAACTAATTTCATCAATTCAAATCTTGAAGTGTAAAGTGACAGTAATTGTGCAATGATGGAAATTTTGTGAAACGAAGTTTTTTCACTGATCCAGCCAAGAAATCGGCTGTTCTGCACCATGTGTTTGTTCTTCGAGCGTACAGGATCGGCAGAATAACCCAGTGACAGTGACCGTGCAGGTAGTAAGTTTTGTCAAATAAAGTGAGTTCGCTGACCTGGCCGTAACATCAGGTGTCCTGCACTGCGGGATACCTACTTGCAATGGTCAGGATTGGTAGGATGACACATTGACCCATTTTCGTCGAAGCAGGTTCATTTATGGATGCATGGGTGAGTGTAATTTGAATATTCTGTCAATCTTTTTTAATTTAACGCGGGCTGATATTGATAGGTTTATTAGTCAATCGATTCATTTATTCTACACGAATAATGACTAATTAGTTTATTCCTTCTTCAGGAATAACGAATAATTTAATATTGTTTTTAATTTGTTTATACCTTATTCGATGTAACTTTTGGCAAACGCCTCCTTTTAGACCGAGCGACTTGTTCACATTCACGGCCTCGGCCGAGCGTCAAACTCGAACGCAACACTCCCGCGGCTGAGCGCGGGCTCTACGCGCGCTCTGATTGGTCAATGTTTTTTGTTAACCATTTAAAAACGAAACCACAGACAACATTTTCGCAAAGGAAAAAGGTGGTCAGAATCACCTCAGCTATCACCCCTCTTCGGCTCTATGGGGAGTTCTGGGACACCCTGTATAAAAAAAAATAGTGAGTACTATGGTAATCGTATTTTTTGTTGTATCGGTAATGTTGGAAATGACATTAAAATGGTAAAACATTTTTCGCAAAATTTTGGATCTTAACTTTTAAGTCGCCACAAATTCTTCTCGCAAACATTGTCTTTATACAAAATGACAGTACCTCCAATACTTCAGCCAAATCGGACGTGATCGGTTTTCGGAAGTTCCGCCGTGAAGACTTTTATTGTAATAGGGCATTGCGTTTCTTTATCTATAAGTAGGTTACATATTTAAACTGTTTGTATATCATTATTTAGTATTTACACGTTACATATAATAATTATGAACGGTGGAAGTATTTATTCAATGGAATGTTTAAAACTTTTGTGTTGTGTGAAACGTTGTTGCGAGCAAAAATAATGTATACTGCCCGTTTACATGATCGGACGAGAGCAACTCCATTCGCACGAACATAATCTTGATAGAGTTCATTTAGGCTCTTACTTGCTACATACATACGTAAGTATTTATAAAATATATACATCAAATTTTTCTTATTGTTTAGTGTTAAAAGTATCCTTTATATTTGTTGATATTCGCACAGAATGTACAACACTCTAGAAACAACCTATATCAAGTTTTTCTCTTTTGCTTTTACTTCTAACATGATTTTCTGCATTTATCGATATGATACCGTACTCTTTCATTCTTCTAAGTTCGAAAACAATCGTACAGTAATTCCCTTTAGCTTTTCATATGTTCACCTTGTAGCATTGTGCCAAGCAGTATTTGAATTATCACGAATATAAGGATACAAGTTCAAATGGAACAAAAAAAGAATAAGGAAGAATACCCTGATGGCCAAGCTGTTCAGACAAGATTTTGCCAAAGCTTGTTACAAACTTTTGTTGACAAAATGGCTACAAATTTGATACAACAGTATTTCATATATTCGATGATGTTAATAAGTTAACAACAAAAATATAGCGGAGTCTGTTGAAATAAGCTGCAAGCAAATTGGCGGTTAGATTGTATTACAACTGTTGCTGTCAAATGGCTATATATTGGTGCGCAATTGGTTGAACCCGGCTATCTGGGGAGTAATCACCAATCACCCTGATAGCCAGTCGGGTGTCAATTACTAGCCAGTTGGCAGCGACACTCGTCAAAAGCGAGCAACGTTGAATACTTGACATCGAACGTCAAATCAACAGCCAGATGGTAACCAACTGTACATAACATAGATTGATGTCGACATCGCAGCCAACAAACGGCCACTTTAGTCGTTTAAATGGGGGATGTGTAACTGGTAACTCGTGATGTAAGGAGGAATGCGGAACTTTTCCTCGATGGCCCTGTTTGGAATGGTAAAGCTCTGCCAACGACTGGCCACCAGTTGGCTGCCGTGTTGGTATCAGTCTACGCTGCGAACAAGTTAGCCATTTGGGTGATAATTTCGTGCCGGTTGTCCACTATGCGGATGTTGCTCGGCTTTGTCCGCTACAACGTGTTGTCCGGGAAAGCTTGGCTATCAGAGCATTTATATTGGATTTTTATAGAAGCTCAAATGTATCTTCCCTTGTGCCAGAGCTCGCGATTAAGAGTGGATAATACATTGAGAACAATGTTTTAGACTTTGATTATTTTGGAAATTAATGATCTTAATACACTTTCAGTCCAATACTTCTTCTTCCAGATTTTTAATCTTAATGTTCAGTACGAATACTACTGTGGAATGATATCAGTGTGTGAAACGTTAACCGTCTTATTTAAAAGTACATCTTGGAATTTCAAGTACATCTCTAACAGTGAGGAAACAATGATCATCACACGATATAACTAGATAATCGTGAAATTCTGCATTTTAAATCCTGTCCTAATCATCGCAATGTGAAACATGTCTTCGCCGAGCTAATTGTAAGATAATTAACTGTCACATACATATATCTATACAATAAAATATTTGTTGAATGCAAGTAAGATTGTTGAGTACACAATACCTTAGTTATAATTCATTTACGAATTATTTCTACACACGGAGTTTTGGTGTAGATAGGGTTATTAAGGTATTGTCTAGATACAGCAATTAAAGATACTATTAAACACAAGAAAACACAGGTAACATTGGCACTTATACACACGAGTACTTATGATGTAAGGACCATTCAGAGATAGAAAGAATATTAGCTGGACGGCACGAGGGCAAGAGAGGTACCCCACAATCCTTGCTTATGGCTCTCTTGTAACCAAAACTATTCGTCCTTACTGGCAGCTCTGAAGATTTCTGTATACCTGGTACGCTACGGTCGAAACGGAGGAGTGACCAATCTATTCCAGCCAATCACGCCCCCTTTCCTGCCGTTCATTGTCTTTCTATATCTGAGCAGGACCGCGCCTAAAGCTTTTTGAGCCTAGGCATTCAAATGAAAATCGGGGCCCTTCTTACATAAACAAGAATGAGTATTGGCAATAGATACCTCCAAATATGATAATGGCGTTTCAATAAAAGTATTATTATTCTTATATATTTTTAAATTAAATTTAGAAATCAAAGCCAGTGGATTTGCTTATTCCATGCAGCAATGTCAAATCCCTCATGCGTGCCCTCCTTTTATGGGGCCCTAGGCATGCGCCTTTCTTTCCTAGTGGTAAACGCAGCCTTGTCTCTGAACGATAGATACCTTCGAAACTAATTTCTCATTTCCATTCGATCTCTTTTGACGTTGAGTGATTTGTATGAATAAGTTATTAAGAAAACCTATTAAATATTACTTGGTACATTTAATGTGTAAACCCATGATATTCATAGGAAAAGATAACACAATTAGCGGCGTAATAAAGTATCATTTTTACTGCGAAACCTCCGTGTAATACCTGAAATATTGACACTCATTTCCTGGCATAGCGCATCAATCAAAACCCTAGAGTATTTTCCATCATTTATTTAATATTCAAGTAAGTTTTGTGCTAAAATTTGCACAAACGTCGAGTTTTTACCATGTTGACTGTTTAAAGGAAAAGATAAGCGCGAACTTGAATTTCCTATCGTATATTTATGTGATTGGAAGTGCTTGTACTACGAGTGCTTTGTTTAAAATAACTGCCAAAAGATGATTGTTATATTTTTGTTTATTCCTTAACACGCAGTATATAAAAGTAGATCTATTTCCGTGTTAAAATAGATTTATCTCAGAATGTGTGTATGTTTAATTGAAGAAGTAAATTTAATCAAATAGTTTAAAATTATTGTTTCAATTGCCCTGATAGCCAAGTTGTTCAGAAATTTTATCAAACCTTGCTCCAAAGTTTTGTTGACAAAGTGGCTACAAACTCCATGCAGTATTTGATATATTCGATGATGTTAATAATTGGACAACAAAAATATAGCAGCGTCTGTTGAAATAAGTTGCGAGCAAATTGGCGGTTAGGTTATATTACAACTGTTGCTGTGAAATTGCTGTCGATTGGCACGCAACTGATTCAACCTGGCTATGCTATATTTAAATTAGGGATGGGTTTCTTAAAACCCTCGAAACGCAAGGAAATTTCGAGTTTTGAAAAATCGAAAATTCACATTTTTCTCATGATCCGAAACTCTAGAATTCCAGATAAGAAGAAGTATAAAAGCAATGAAGAGTTCGGATGAAATAGTTCTTGAACAACAATCTGGGTTAGATATTTCTGTATGTTACTATGCCTCTTGTTTGTGTTTTGTTTAACCCTTATCAACAAAGATTTATGTAAAACTGTTGACTTCAGTCCTTAAAACAAAAATGATTAATTCAAGTTTCGAGAGTTTCGAAACCCTACAGTATTTCAGATTCCAGTTTCGCAAATTTAAATATTTATTTCGAACCACCCCCCCCCCCCTGCAATTTAAATATCTTTTTCCGTAAATATTAAAATTCTAAATATCAATAAAATGTAAAAGTTTCTTTAACGTGATCACTAAAAAAATGCCAGTTATCTAGACAGTCACTAGGTTGCCATTAGCGAGACTAATCAAGCCTAAAATCAAGCTAAAAATCAAGCCTAGTTTAGCCGCCGACATGCAGCGCCACAGTAAAACCTAAATGGTGATCAAGTAATCGCAGCGTTTCGTTGGTTGTCAAAACGCAATCGACTTCAATTGTTTGGATCAGGGCTATCGAACTGGCGGCACCTTCTTAAAGCCGTAGGATACAGGAGAACGTCTTCTTTCATACCCATTTCACTTAGACGAATTTCTCTTTGCACGAACCTCGAACTTGCGTGCTGCCAGTTCGATACAACGTACGCTGCGAACAGTTGAGCGCCATTTAGGTTTTAATCTGGCGTTACATGTCGACGGCCAAACTTGACCCAACTTCGGCCCATACAACGTTTTGACCTGCCTGACTTGTTTATTAGGGTAATGAATTTCAACTCTATAACGACGACACTTTCTGAGATAAATATATCAATCACACAAGATCAGTTTAATATAATTATTACCATTGGCATACACAATCTTCCTTGTCAAGTTCACTATAGCGTTTATAAGTATGTTTGCCATTAGCGCGAAACGAAAAGCAAAGTGAACATTAATACCATACACATATGAAATCTTCGAATCTCAAGCCCTTATTCTGTATACTTTTGTATACTCTTTGTTCAGAATGTAAAAATCATCGTGAAAATATTTTCTTACGATAACCTGTTAAAATAGAATCGTCGCCTCGGTTTATATTTACTTTATGAAACTATTACACCATTTCGATGCAGTCCCATGCTTGTTGGTCGTTAAACAAACACTTCAATTTGACATTTGGAAGTGTTTCTAAACGACGCGTCGATGGTACGTTGTAATTCGTCGACCTAGTTTGGACATTGATAAGAACATTACCTAAATTAAACGACGCATCATCTAAAAACGAAGAGATAAATTAAACTAATGAGTGCCGAGAAATTTGTCAGCGTCCCTGCTGATGCACAGTACAGATTGTCTCTGTGATAATATGTCGCTGGTGGGTGTTCGTCTCCGGGCTTGCAATGTTCGTGCTTCTCCTTTAATTCAGTCTAGCAAAGTAAATGATATCATTATTTACTGTCTTTCACACTCTTTTCATAATAAATAAACTATTTTGTTTAATTTATTAACCATAAGATTGCGACCACACATTATATAACTTAAAGCAACCTAAAAATATATTATAAATACTGACAAAATCAACAAAACAATAAGAACAATAAGTAATTTAAAAAATCTATTGGTAGAATAATTGTACAGTTTAACGAAATATATAAACGTAACTGATTTTAAGTGTTTTACTTGTTACATACAAATTATGTAACTTTATAAAACTGGCACTTTATAAAGAGTAGCATAAAATTAATGTTATTTTTTTACCTGACAAATATCGCGACAAGGGGGGCAAATAAGGGCACCTTTATGAAGCCAGCCATTTTGCATTATTCTAATAGCGATCTCTTGACCAGCGTGATAACACGTGTACGTGTAATTGGCAACCTGCGTGAAAAGCACTTTTTCTTATACATCGTCATAGAATGAACATAGTTATTCGTGTCATAATAAAAGTAACATTATACATATATTTATAATAACAATAAGGCTGCATTTCCGAAAACCTGTAACGCTCGCTTTGTCTGAAATTTTGCAAATAACATCACTTTATATAAAACGATATTTGCAAGAAGAATTTTCGGTGACACCAGTTTTGCGAAATACGTTTACTAGTGTAACGTTACTTCCTATGTTAACGACATTGGTTGGGTTTGGTTTAAACCTTCCTACACACATCGCCATAAAGTGGCCGACACCTCAAATAAGTACAACCGTCCATATTCTTTTAGTAGCTGCGCTCTTTTTATTTTGAAATTGACGCAAAGTAAACAAACTGGAAAAGGCCCATTTTATAAATTATTGAAAGACATAAAATATGTATATCTATACAAGAAATTAAAAAAAAAACGTAAGTACTGTTGTAATCTTATTATACGTTGTGTGAGTAACGTTGGGAATGGCACTAGAATGAGCACATTTTTTGGCAGATCTTTGGGTTGTAGCTTTCGAGTCGGCAAACATCCTTCTCGTAAACTGCGTCTTTATGCAAACTCAGATTATCTTTCAAGTTTTAGCCAAATCGAGCGCGTCAGGTTCTGGGGATTTCACCAATAATAATAATAGTAATGGTAAAAATAACTGAATTAAGTAATCTGCATACAATAATTATAATTGATACTAACCATAATATGCAATCTACCAGCTTCACATTTATATTGATAGCACCCGGAACCCCAATGTTGCCACTGCCGAGCTTGTTTGCAAGTTCTCTCCTCCCACATCTGATCTGTATGGTCGAAGCATCTTGAATGTGAACCATACTTTTCCAAAGCAAAGTTCTTGTCTGGATCTACATACAAATTGAACAAATTCATGCTGTAATAAAAATTCTTTTTGATACGAGTTGTTGAATAATGGCGCGCTTATTTTTGTTATATCAATGCTCGTACATTTTGGAAAAAAAGAACTAAATGCCTTTATACCTCTTTTTCGTTCTCGTAAAGTGCTTAAAAAAATTTGCAATTTTGTTGCTTTGTAAATACGTGCACAAAATATTTATTTTCTTCTCCTTTGTTAACTGGATGCTCAAAAAAATATTTTTGCAATTTTGTTACGACGCTAAACGAAATCTCAATGAAGAAATTCGTAACACTGACACGATTCGCCGCAAGCTTAAACAAATTATTTTTCAGCATATAAGTCAATAGTTGTACATAAGATATTCTGCAAGTAGTACGAGTTAACACTATGACCACTTGAGCCTTTTCTGCAGTAGAGACCAACAATATGGGCAGGTGTAATATGTTCGAAATTCACGACTTAGTACATTCTCAATAGGGAAGATTATATGCGTTAATCATTTTTTAATAATATGCATTATATCCTTCTTCGGTTGATGGTTAATAATATTATACAGTGTGTTTCGCGACATGTGTGTAATAATGAAAGGGGTGATTCTATCAAGAAGGCGAAAAAATAGAACAAATTCTTTTCGTTTAAGATTTTGTTTCCGAGAAATGTTGAGTTTGACAATTACTTTATTTTATTTTGACACAAAGAATCAACCTTTTTCCAGTTTTACCTGATTGTAGCTTCTTAAGTACAAGTGCACTCGACGAATTTTCAAACTCAATTTTCTCGGAAATAAAACTTCAAGCGCAAAAAATCGATTCTATTTTTGCATCATATTTTGAACCACAGAATCACTCCTTCATTTTGCCCACATGCAGCGAAACACTCTGTATATAAGAGGTATTGATGAACATATTTCTCTTCGCGTTATTGTTTTTTCCCAACGCCGGTGCTTCCATTGGTTTGTTTTAATATTCAAAATAAATTAATTATTTAAACATCAAATACTGAATTCGTGACCATTTTACAAACGAACTGCGCAACAAATTTTGTTTTCGTCACTGGGTAAAGAATATAAATAGTCCGCCTGTGCGTAACATATAAATGATGTTTCTTCGAATTAAAAGTAAAGTGACTGAAGAATGCAACTAACGGGGATTGTTCTCCTCGTAGAGACAATGGGAACCTCTGACTACTATATTCCGGGCTCTCCATGTGAATTCTTGTATGTACGGACAATAATCCGCCAAAGATACCGAGCCGCCATAGTATGGTTCTTGTCCAGCTGGCACAGCAGGAATTGTGTCGAAGTTCTAAAGAACAGAATATCGACATACCATTATGTTATATATACTATACGTAATATTTTCTAATAAATAATATTACTCCGAAAAAATAGTTAGTTTAATAAGTACACTAAGTATTAACAATTAATGAAAAAGTATGTTTACAGCGCTATTATAACAATTGTTAAGTTTCAATAAGATGTACATTGCTTAAAAAATGTTTTTGTTACATAGGGTGAAATGAGAAGATATTGAATAAAATTCGTTTCAGAAATGTTGGATATATCTTGATACATCTTGTACTAGGTGTTCCGTTATTCCTAAAAGAGCCGGATATGGGAGATTCCTCAGGCGCTACTGAACAATTTTTTCCTTTGGCAAAACGTCGCTCGAGACTTTGTTTCTGAAATATTCGCGACAAACACTGGCCACTCAGAGCACGCGTGGAACCCGCGCTCAGGGACGAAGCGTCGCGTCGCGCCGGCTGGCGACGTTCGGCCGGTGCTCCGATTCAAACGCGTCAGTATAGCAGGGAGCAAAAGTTGTATCGTGTACCAAATCGACACAATGAAGAATAATGTCGAATTACTCGTTATTTGTGAATAACAAATAAAAACGTTATACCGACGCGGTTGGATCCGTGCACCGGCTGAACGTCGCCATGAAACACGACGCGACATTCTCTCCCTGAGCGCGGGCTCTACGCGCGCTCTGAATGGCCAGTGCTTTTCGTTAATAATTCAAAAACAAAGCCTCAAACGACAGTTTACCAAAGGAAACAGTTGTTCAGTATCGCCTCAGGAATCTCCTATATTCGGCTCTTCTATGAGTTACGGGACACCTTGTACACATTCTAACAGTATTGCCGTAAGTTGGATATTTGAAAATGGAAAATAGTTTCATTACGTGTAAAGAAGCATTTTGAGTAAATGTAAAGTTTAAGAAGAAAATTTTCCAGATGGAAAGAGAAGTAAGAATAGTTTGTTGTTAAAATTAAAAATATGCGGAGAAAACGTATAGTAAAATCGGTTTCGATCCTCGAGTTTTTCCGACAATATTTTTATTAATTTATACAATTTATAGTACCTGATACTTTTGGGGCAAGGGCAGTGCGTATTTAATTAGATTACATAACGCAACCGAGCTTCGGTCATCAGTACATTCGGTTTGTAATGGATCTTGTTTGACTTTGTTGCAGAAAGGATGAATAGACTTTCCTCTGAAAAAAAAATTTTAATCCATAACGACATAAAATTTTTTATGATGTGATAGTTGTTGTAAGGTTATTTAACTTTGTAAAATGCACAAAATTCTGTTCCTATCCTACAGCAATATGTATTTAATGAACTACAATAATTAGACTAAAATAATTGTCCATGTACAGAAGCGTGATACATCTTTGAAATTTGTACAATCTTTCAAACTCGAGACTCGAGGAAGCAATGTACAGTAATGTTCCGAAAGATCCGACTAGCTTCTGGCTTGAAAAAAGCAAATCGCTATCCCCACTTCTTTCTTTGAAGTCGCACGGTGAGGAAGAAATCCGAGAACAAGAGAGGGGTCCGTACAGCGTGAAGTCGTAAATCTTTACTTTATCTTATGCTTTGTACTATCTCGGCCCCCTCCCTCATTGACTGTGTTCGCTCTCGTCCCGTTCAAAAACAAAGTCAAGCCGAATGACATACTCCTCCCGTAACAAGCGACTAGTCGGCTCTGGGTGAGTCGCTCCTTACGTTACTGTATTCTAAAACGATGCGACAATTCTAAAAATACGTACGATAATGGAGATGATTTCGATGATATCCATTCCTTACACGATTTCATTGCGAAATCGCAGCCAAGGTTTCTACCCCATCCCAATTCTTGAGCCATTGAATAATTTGCGCTGTACCATCCAGTGTCTTCCATAAGAGCAAGAGTTATTCTTGAATAAACTGGGTTTTGAGTATGTGTTCCTGTCATAGCTTCGTTCTAAAATAGCAAAAATTAAAAATAAATAGAGAAGTTTGTGAAAATTACAGTTATATCGTATCTTTTCAAAGTCAAGGCACAGTATAAGAATAACCAGTAGCAGCGCTCCATGTCGGTCCCTTTGATGTTGGTATCCGAGGTTACGTGACAGGCGCCGATGTTGTGATGTAGTAGAGCCCAATGTTCTGATTGGTTTATGCTACGCTACAAAATGACGATGCGTGGCATGGGTGCGCACGAGAAAAACACATTATCTGTACCAAACGCGATGCCGCCCAATCAAAGTACAGGCCCCACTTGCAGTAACACACTCTGTCATTATTGGTTGGGCCTGTCACCTTCTAAGACTGCCACGTGACGTAGCAGTGAAACGGAAAATTCAAGGTAGAAAGAGATGAAACCTATGTATTTATTGTGTATATGTGACATAACGAATATGTTTGCAAAAAGCCTATCCCCTTGCCCCTGTGTTGTTCAGTTTGTGGAGGCTAGGGTGGAGCTCAGCATCTCGGATGCTACAAATAATAGATGCTATGGAGGGAAACTGACGCCATCTTGTCAGTAGTAATCAGAGGCATGCACTGTAGCATTTCTCGGACACGATTTTGAGGGAATATCGCTACTGGTTATTCCTATACTGTGACCAAGGGCAGGTTAGTGTAAAATACGCTTCCAATAGTTAGAAAGAAACAATTTTTCACGCTCTGTACATGTCTGGGTAGAGCGTTATTTACTATTAGCCCAAAGAGAAGCACAGTGGAACAAAATGAACATTCACGTTTAAAAATCAAAACTTGATTTTTGATAGAAATAAGATAGAGGGTTAATTTTTTAAAGTATAGCTAAGACAATAGGGATCAAACGTAGGAAGAGATTACAAACAAGTATTAATCCCTACAATTTATATGAAAGTTAACACTGTTGATGAAAATTTCGGTTTTTCGTTATACGTAATTCGTGACTGAATTTTTCCTTGAGTTATTATGAATAAGTCCTTATAGATTTTGACATGTTGTCTTCCATCCTCCATTCTGCAGAGTTTATGTAGCTCTTCAGAATTTTAAGAAAAACGAATTTAAAAAAGGTCATCCCTCTGCCTTATGTAATTTTTAATACGCTTACCCCAATGTTATTGTTTTAATTCATTAATTACTTAACGTAACTTACCTCAAACACACGTTTTTCCCAATGCGTTAGCGCTGTGCCATCCTCGCCTTGATCTTCGAGTTCCGCTCCTTCCAGGTCCGGGCAATTGAAGTGAGCCTGAACTTCAGCACGAACTTTGGGCGTGACTATCATCTGCATCGATCTTGTCACGTATCCGCCATGTACTTGCCAGTACGGTCTAACCACGGTCTTGATCGTATTTTCACTCCACTGATGCGTTTGTAGCCTGCGATTAGCAATCATCGAAAATTATCTATCCGTTATTATTGTATACTTTGATGAAAGTAAAAGCTCGTTCACTCGCTAAATTTTTATCTCGAGGTCCTTTCAAGGTTATGTTGTGATACACATGACTGAACTTATATCCATGTTACCTTTCCCGTAATAAATAGAAAAGTAACTGTTCCATCTAAAGGATGTTACTATTAGGAAAATCTCCTGTTACGAGCCAGGGCTTGGCGAGTTTGGCCGGGAAAATGTTCAAGGGTTATGGTTACACCTGATAACCGGGTAGTGGGTTAACAGGTCAAACTTGAATGACTGACCTGGGAAGAGGTCCGTTTTCTCCCAGGACTGGCCGACGGTTGTGAAGCGTCGGATAGCCGAGAGTCACGGCAAAGGGAAAGAGTGCGCTTCTCTGGACAGCTGACGTCGTCAGGTAGCCGATAGGCGCGGATGGAAGGATTCCGGATCTCCGGACTATTTGGCGGGTGTGAAGCGCCACGTAGCCGGCTCACCAGAATCAAGGAAGGTGTGTGTTTCCGGACAGCCGACGTACACGCCGGGTAGCCGTATAAACACGGATGGTCAGGTTGGGTTCAGGTAAAGGAACTCGTAACGTGCGTACACCACGAGCGGCTATGATGTACTTTGTGGGTCCCGTTCAAATCGAGGATTTCCTATGTATTGGAAGAAGGTGCAATGGAACAACAACTTGCGAGAAAACTATGACTGGTATATTCAAGATGATATGGAAGTTACAAAGATTGAGCGTATACAATGAATCCACGGGTTTTACGTATAATAATTACACGGGGGCTCACCGAAGATTGAGGTATGAAAGCCAAGCAGTAACTACGTACTGAAAGGAGATATTTGCTCGAAGGGGATTAACCCGTTCTTGCAATGTCTGTGTCAACGAACGAAACTAACGCAACGAACGCGTGACCAGGACTAGCCCGATTTGATTGAATTTCGTGGTCCTTATATACTCGAAAATTAGGCTCGTAATTGTGGAAGGGGTAACTGCAGTTGCTCCAGTTTCGTGGGAACGCTGCGAGGGTGGTCTTCTGTTTTCCCGGATTCTGTTTATTCCTTGTAGGGCTGGCGCCTCCCAGGAATTTGGTCTGTCTCTCCCAGGGTCTGAGTTTCCTTTAGGAGGGATCCCAAGTGTGCAGGTGCGGGCTTGGTCGCGTACGCGTCTTATGATTATAAACATTTGTAAAAAATTCCAACCGTCGTCCTGGATGACACGTTCCCGAACGAATCAAAATTATGAAATAATTTCACCTTGCGTAACACTCCAAAGATATGACCTTCAACTCCATAGGCTGCCCCCCCCCCCCCCCCCGCCCCGAAAAAACACAACAGCTTATAAACGACACAGCAAATCGTGTAACTAAAGTATTTGTTTTGTTACTACAATTCGTTCGCCGCAAGCCCCTATCTCAACAAGTTACTGGCCACAAGTTTTGTTCAAGGTCATCTGAAAGTCATACTATTATACGAAGTTGTATCTGTCTCGCTGTCACCTTTTTCATGACAAGCAGAAAACTACAGAAAGCTTGTTTCATTTAAAGAAATGTTACTGTTTGCAAAATGTAAAAAAATATGACCTCATAGCCTAATTTCCACTAATAAAACACAAGAACTCTCTCTTCAAGCATTTTTTGTATTTTTGCAAATAACGAAATAACTAAGGGTGGCAGTTAAATGCGGCATTCTGTAGGTATATGATTTAATTTAAAAAAACAAATTTGATGTTCAAATGTCCTCCATGTGTCCACTTAAAAAAATGCTAATCATGTCAGTTAATGTGCTTCTCGATACTACTGAATTTCTGTTCCAAACATTTTTCGATACAATTAACGATTTCGAAAATATTACAACTTCCAATCTTGGATGTGAAGGAATATTACTATGAGCGCGTATATGTGTGTAAGCAAAAATAAAGTTTTTTTTCGCAAAATCATTTTTAAGTGAAATTTACAGTTTAGTCATTTGTCTAATATTATCGAGTAGACAGTTTTGTTCAGAATGTTCTCTCTTTGACTGCTCGATCAAGATTGAGATTTTATTCGGAAGCTCCTCCAAAATCTCTGTTCAGTCTCCGGCTGACTGTTTCCTGTTCGACTAATTGGGAAGGGCACTTGCCAATCAAGTATCCGCATTTTTATAATCACCGTCTGCTCCTTACGTTCTTAGAGTGCTATTTTTCAGAGTGGTGGGGTGATTAGGTAGGGGAAAAGTCAGCCGGGGGTAGGTTTGGCAACGCAGCAGAATTTCCTCAGGGAGTGTTACTTTTCGCCTGCGTGGTCACCAGCCGCTAACCTTGGGACCACGCGCTCTTCAGAAATACTGAGTTTATGGTTACTGCAATTTGCCAAGGAAGTCGTGCCAGGAAAGTACTAATAAACAACTATGTGCAAATTTTAAAAACGACTTTCTCAAAAATAGCTTGACGGCTTGCAAACCATAAACCGAGCTAGCCGTTTGCACAGATGATCTATGCCTTATAGTGTGTAAAATTGTCTTCTTCCTCGTGAATTGCCACTCTAGGAAAAGGTATCTCGTATGCACCATCCAATATTTAAAACGAAATATGAACATGTAATACTTGATTTGATAACACAGGAAAACAAGTACAGATTATTGCTAATGCAGAATTTCATAAAAGAAATTTCATTTTGTTACTTGGGGTATATGTATAGTTCGCTTAGGATGTAAAGTGTAAAAGGATCGGCACAAAGAGGCTTGCACACAAGGGGACGAGAAAATGCAAGCTCACGGTCAGCTGGATAGTGGATGCTGAAGGGTGGAAACCAGAGATGGACACCGGCGGGGAGAGAATGATGTCGTTGCTTCGCTGCATGTCAACGTAAGAGAAACAACATGAAGGAAAAAGAAATCGTGGAAAACGAGTAACATGCTTGTCCGGCAATGCCGGAACCTGGTTCGTTACGGTCCATCGATTCGGCTAGGACCAAGAATACTAGGAATTTTCCAATTTTAAAGGCTGATACACAAACTCGGCACCAGGACTACGGGGATACGTGAGGAGAAAATCTTCCTGTCAGACAAAATAAGCCAACACAAAGGGCCGCCATAACCGGATGATGGATCGTCCAACAGAGCTTTTCATAGACGAGCTGGGTGCAGATGAAATGATTTTCTCTTATACGCTGTCCACATTATAAAGGATTTTCCCCCAAATCCTTTCTAACACACAATAACAGAGTACGGTGAAAATATGTTAGGTTAGGTTAAAACTTGAATGAGGTATAAATGTCGATAAAAATGTCGGAAAGATTGTCAGAAATGTACGAAGTATATTTGAGATAATACTTTTAAATATAACTTTAAGTTTGATAGTTATAAAAGTTAGTAGTAGTTATAGCAGTTTATAAAAAGTTTCGTAAATTTTAAATATTACTTAAATATAATTCAGAAGCATCTTAGAATACGGAGAGTACTATGCATAGCTCAGAAGATGTCCTACGGAACGCGTGGAGCTAGAAGGCGCTTCACTTGTTTTGTCTAATGCTGCGCTCTACAAACCATCTCGCAGCTATATTAGCGAAGTGGTAGAGTACGACCCTTTCGGGCGAAGGCAAGCTGGTGTTTCATATCAGGCAACTGCACGCCAAATAAAATTTACTACCTCCGACAATTCTGAAGTATTATGGTATCCGTCGTAATAAAAGGGGTAACATTAGTAACACTGTTCAACATGAATTTTGATATGCAATACGCATTAGGTGATCCTTGTAGAGTTTATCGTCCTGAATACAAATCCGGAAGTAGAGTTGTTGCGATACGTACAGTTTTTTTTAAAAACATGCATTTTTGTAAAAACATACAGATTTTGGCAAAAATAACATATTACGTGAAAATTGAAAGCGATAGAAATTTTCCCTTAGGCTCGAAAAATAGAGGGAAGTCTGTCGAATACAAAGGTTTTCAAAGAAGAAACTGTCGAGGGAAATTGTTGAAAACGATTTTTAATGTGGACGGACCGAGAAAATATCCGCCGGTAACGCGTTCACGGTGCTTTACCGGCCATCACTTGCGTACGCCGGCTTGTCAGGGACGTAGTCACGCATGATCGATACCGAATGGAGTCATTTCAATGGGTACCCGTTTCCTAACAAAAAGTACGTTTCCTTTCGTTCATATATTCTTATTATAATCCCGTAGTTATAAAGAACTCTTACGAACTGCACTCGGCTTTTAATATTTCTACATCAATATATATGATTTATTACTACGTAGTCATTCAAAACAAACAAAACTTTTTATGAATTCACAAAACTGTAATTTTTGTAACATATAAAATTTACTAGAATAATTATTACATAACAATATTAAATAGTTACATCAATTTTGTGAATTAATAAAAAGTTTTGTTTGTTTTGAACGACTACGTATTAATAAATCATATGTATTGATGTAGAAATTGTAGAAATGCTAAAAGCTGAGTGCAGTTAAGAGTTCTTTATAATCCCGGGATTATTATAAGAATGTATGAACGAAATGAAAATGTTGAAAATTGTCAGAAAACGAGTATCCATCGAAGCGGCCTTACTCGCGTGGCTACGTCCCTGACAAGCCGCCATACGCGGTGATGGCAGCATAGCGGCAAAGCGCTGTGAACGCGTCACCGACTGAATTTTTGAAATCGATTTCAACAATTTCCCTCGACAGTTTCTTCTTCGAAAAAGTATATCGAATCCGTCACTATGAAGCAAATTTGTACTAGACTTCTAGTTTTTCGTAAAAATACAAAAGTAGTCAGTGGAAAGTACGCGCGTTAGCTCATTTTTAAACCTTGGTAGCCAATTATAACCATTCAAAATCACGAAAGATAATAAAGTTACATACCGTTGTATTCTAAATTTCTATCGTCTTTAGTTTTCTAGTAATATGTTATTCTTGTCAAAAATCATATGTTTTTACAAAAATTAATGTTTTTCAAAAAACTGTGCATGATGCAACAATTCTGCTTCCGGATTTGTATTCAGAACGATAAACTCTACAACGATCATCTAATAGATATTGCAAAACAAACAAAGTTTGTTGCACAGTGTAATTTAGTATAAAAGTTATTTTTCGCGGGATACGAATTGGTATCATAGTACAAAGCATATTGCGCTTACTTTTCATTTAATAGTGGTTTTCCTGTGTCGCTCCTTCTCGGCGTCCTGGGTTCGCCATTCTCATCTCGGTAGAAGGCGTATAGACTCACAGAAAATCCTAAGGCGTGTAATATCTCGTGTTTTACGGTACTTAGCAAAGTTTCTAGTTCTTGAGGTTTAGTGCTGATACTGTTGGGACACAGATTGGCATGACCAGCTATCGGCCTAGAAAATATTAAATGTTGTACTATTAGCTCATTTTAGAAGTAATATCGCACTTTCATTATCGTATAATGTATGAATAAACATAGTACAAATACAAATAATGTATAAATTCTAAGTTAGTTGTTGATTTGTCATCAGTCGGATAATACCTATTCTCTGTCCAGAATAAAAATAGGCTTGTTTCGTGCATAGCGCCTATGTTTTTCTGTCTCACTATATGCCTCCTTTCTGTCTATCGTAGGGGAGCTGTGTAGAATGGACGAAAACTCGTCCATGCGACTCCTGCCGGCAGGACTATTCTTAAATTGGACAGAGGATACACGCTTTTGAACAGTAAATAAGAATATTATTAAGTTACCGGTCTAATGCCGCTTCTTGCTGGCAGTGTGCAGCGTAAGCTACAGTCAGTCCTTTATGGCATCTTTCCGTTTGCATCGCAGACACATAAAAAACAAAATCTGCTCCATCTATTCCCGGACCTGCCTTGCTTCCTCCTGCTATACCACAATTATGCCCCGTTGCATTACACGTTCTACACACCTAAGCATGAAAAAATAAATGCATCACATATTATTTTATCGCTTCAAAAATAATACTATTGTAATTGCGTGGTAATGATCAATTTTTCTGTCTCATTGTCAGATTTCTTTTATCTTCGACTATGTTACTTTGTCTAACAGGTTTGCAGAGCGCTGTTTCGTTGAACACACAAAGTGTTACAGAATAAAAAAAAATCTCTCCTTCCTTTAGGAATATACTATTTCCGGACAAAGTACTGTAAAATGAACGAATATCAACTTGTCTTTGCTGCGATTTATTTTCCTTGATCGGATTGTGACATAATCTGGCGATTTTGACAGCCCTTGTATACTTTTATGCAATTGCGGTATGTCTTGCAATTTGCTTTAAATTATTTGGACACACTTTCACACTACATTTGGGGTCGTTGCTTTATTACCTTTATGGGAGCATGTGGGATAAAAACAGTGATTACCTATTTCAAGTATAGGAATAACCAGTAGCGACACTCCACCAAAATCGTGTCCGGGAAATGCTGCAGCGCATGCCTCATATTACTATTGGCCAGATGGCGTCAGTTTCCCTGCAGAGCAATTTTGTTTCCCTCGTGCGCACGCACGGTACGCAGCGCCATTTTGTAGCGTAGCAACAACTAATCAGCACAAAACGCGCTACTATACCAACAACATGGCCGCCTGTCACATGACCTCGGATACCAACATCAAAGGGACTGACACGGCATACCGCCACTGCTTGTTCCTATATTGTGCCTATGTAGATACACGAAGGCCGCTTTTAGTGCAAGCACAAGCGGCCGCATTTTAGAGGCAACGCGCATCAAGATGTCAGGCGCATTAAGTAGACAGCTTGCTATTCGAATAATAGATGCTTCCACGACTGTATAAAGCGAAGTTAAAATGTATGAAGTGCAACCGGCCAGAAAATAGTGAACAAGAGAGGGACGTGTATTCGTACAGAAGATGGCGATAGTGATAGCGAAGTATCTTGTTCTTTATCCCTTTCCAATCCAATATTCCCAAGTGTATTCAATAAGGGATGTAAGAAAAACGATTACAATCAGGTGGATAATACAATTCATAATACATATTCTCTGTTCCAGCTAAGAGTAAACCTCTTTCGCGCATGGTATCATCCTCGTTCTGTTTTTCCAGCTGTTTACACTTCCTACCTACTGTGTCCATTGTAGTAGGAGCTGCGCAGATTGGTCGAAAACTCGTCGCTACACGGGTTTACTTTTATTTGGAACGGAGAATACAAGTCGTAATAGAATAAGATATTTACGTTATACTGCTAATGGAAGTGTTGATTACTTACGTCGAGATGGTCCTCGGGGACAACTACTTCGCCACACATTGTAATAGAACGGCAGGTATCAATGCAGTGCGTATGATGATCTTTAACGAAGACTTGGCTACTTTCGCATTTCCTAAAACATAACAAGCTTGACAAATTAGAATGTAATTTGAAAAACCAAGAAGGTAGAGATGTAGTAAGTTGATAAAACGTTTTAAATTTCAATTCATCGGAGAAAGATTGTGATTTCATTTTTGCACCTTTAATATGTACAGTCTGATCTGAAATTTTACAGGGTGTTACATTTAAATGCGAATGGTTGAGTATTTCATGAAAGCTTGAAGTTACGCGAAAAATGTTCCTACAAAAATTGTTCGATATAAAGGGGCACATTAAACGATTTTTACGTAAGTGAAGTGACGGAAGAGATTTGAAAGAAAAGATAATTTTTTATTCAATGCACCTCATATTTTTTTACCAATGATATTAAAGAGCGTGTCGAGACAAATTCAACGACATGCTACATCGTGTCATTCCGTTTAGTATAGCCATAGAAATAAATTTTCGTAATAAATGGATTGTGGACATGGTGTACGATTGCATGGCTTCCAAGATTACCCGATCTTTCACCCTGTGACTTTTTTCTGTGGGATTATTCGAAGCACGTAGTTTTTCAAACACCAATTGATAATATTGACAACTTACGGACAAATACTGTAACTGCATGCAATGGGATATCGGAGGGGATGCTGAAAAATGTGGAACAAGAATTTTTAAAAAGACTGCAGCAGTGTATCTTTAATGACGGTAGACACCTTGAAGGTTAAGGTAAATAAAAAAA
Source organism: Holcopasites calliopsidis (assembly GCA_023838395.1). Taxonomy (NCBI): domain Eukaryota; kingdom Metazoa; phylum Arthropoda; class Insecta; order Hymenoptera; family Apidae; genus Holcopasites; species Holcopasites calliopsidis. Next base: position 285,485 of record JALHAQ010000070.1, read on the forward strand.
TAATTAATAAAGTTTTATTCTTACAGTTTACTGGTGCAAACTGAAAACTAAAATTCAATGTATATATCATCAGAAGTAGTTCTTAACTTTTCGTGATTCCTTCAGCACCTGAATCTTTTCGTACCATGTGCAAGGATAAAGTCTGACCCGTTCTAATACAAGATGTCAGACTTACGCGACGTGATAAGACGAAGCATTCAGCTATAGCCAGCAGCTAGCAATACGGATTAACATGATTTCATTCCCATTAACTTGTGGTTTTACCAACTCAATGATATGATGTAATCGTTGAATGTGTTTCAACACGCTCATTAATATTATTAGTACAAAAGTATAGGGTGCCCTGCAAAAAACGACCTTGTTTGTTGTTTTTCGAATCTCTTCCGTTACATCATCCACACAAAAATTTTTCATACTACTTAATGTGACTTTTTATATCAAATAACTTTTGTAGGGACATTTGTTTAATATAAGCCTTCATTACATATTCAAGCATTCGCATTTAAACGTAACACCCTGCATAATATTACCTCTATAGAATTGACATTAATTTTACGAATTAAAGGCAACATTTTTTTAACTTTATATTATTATACTCATCATAAGGGTAAACACTATCTAAGGAACCACGGATAGCAATTCAGCCGCTCTCTTGAAAAATGGTACCAAACAATACGTCAGAAAGAGCTCACAATTAAAAGTGTAAGTGTAGCAGGTGGGAGGGGGAGATATCAAAACCAAGTTAGTTTCTTTAAATGGAAACCTGTATTTTTTTTACCCATGATATGATAGCGCTTGTTGAGACAACTGCAACGACATGTAACATGATACCATTCAGTGTAACAGAATTGCCACAACAGTACAAAGTAGTCAGAGCGATGCATTAAAACAAACAATATAAATAATGCACGGGCTTCTTATCTTCCCTTGTATCTCATAACACTGTCCAACAAATTTCAACTTTTTTTCTGTTTTGCAATATCCAGAAGGTGATTCTTATAGAGTTTCTATCCTGAATACAAATCCGGGAGCAGAATTGCTCTATCATCCTCAGATTTCGAAAAACATGAGTTTTTGTGAAAACATGCGATTTTGGGCAAGAAGGAGGAATTGCGTGAAAACTATAAACGACAGAAAGTTGGTCTTGATCTTAATAGAATGCACTGACATATAACTTTGTAATATTTTGTGATCTTGAATGCTTGTCAATGGCAATCAAAGTTCAAAAAAGAGTCGGTGCGCGTACTTTCCACTCATTACTTTTGCATTTGTAGGAAAAGTTAGGTTTTTGGCATGAAATCGCTTCACAGTATCAGATTCTGTATGCATTTCTGAAGAAGAAACTGTTTAGAAACGACTTTTAGTTCGGACTGGTCGAGAAAATGTGCATCGGTAGCGCGTTGATGACGGCTTTGACGCCATGTAGCTATCGCTCGCATATGTCGGTCCAGTAGGGCCGTAGCGACCCGTGATCGACATCAATTGGATCCCCTTACATAGCACCTGCTTTCTAACAATGTATTATCATTTCGTTCATGTATTGTTGGACCATTATTCTGAAATTACAATAAAGCCTTACGACGCACACTCAGTTTTCAGTACTTCTGCATAAACAGGTATGATTTGCTAATAGGATAACAACTGAAGCAAACAACATTGTTTATGAACTTACGAAATTTTCATTGTTATGATTGTATGCAATTTAAGATACTGTCCCAAGTATATTAATATTTGAAATTTGTCAAATTATATTTGAAACCAACGCGAAACCCATTTAGGCATCATTTGTACATATTTTTAAGACAAATTCTTCTGAAATATAGCTGAAAGCGGAAAAGTAATATGATTTTGTGAGGTTTCGTGAAGAGGGGGATGCGAGAGTCTTATCAAAGGGCATTGTCGAAATATAAATGTCGCTTGACATTTTTCTCTACCATTCGATGCAGTGGGAGAAAAAATAAATAATCAACGCACAAATGCCTAGCAAAAAGGAACCACTTCTAATGTTGCTGACGCGAGCGAAACTGCAGATACATTTTTATTTTTTTCATTACCAGGATTGAAAAAATGTAACACAAAGAAGATCTTTTATACCAATTAAGATGTTGAAGGAAAAGCTAGATCGATAGCTCATAAATAATTTCCTCAGGATTAAAAAAATGGTTTCGTATTAACAAATCATATGTGTTTATGCAGAAATATTGAAAACTGAGTGTGATTCGTAAGACTTCGTCGTACTTCCGAAATTATTGTCCAAGAAGAAGTTATTATTGTTAAAAAGCCGGTGCTATGTAAGGGGATCCTCTCGATGTCGTTTACGTGTGACTACGGTCCTACCGGGCCGACATACACGAGCGATGGCCACATGGCGGCAAAGCGTCGTCAACGCGCTGCCGATGCACATTTTCTCGTCAGTCCGAATTAAAAATCGTTTCGACAGTTTCTTCTTCAGAAATGTATACAGAATCTGATACCGTGAAGCGATTTCATGCCAGAGACCAAACTTTTCCTACAAATGCAAAAGTAATGAGTGGAAAGTACGTGCACCGACTCTTTTTTGAACTTTGATTGCCATTGACAAGCATTCAGGATCACAAAATATTAGAAAGTTATATATCAGTGCATTAAGGAGATTCTCCTTTATCTGGTAAGATCAAGATAAACTTTCTATAGTTTTTAGTTTTGACGTAATTCCTCCTTTTTGCCCAAAATCGCATGTTTTTACAAAAACTCATGTTTTTCGAAATCTGAGGATGATACAGCAATACTGCTTCCGCATTCGTATTCAGGACAAGAAACTCTACACAGATCACCTAATAGTAATTGCAAAACAAAATTCGTGTTGGACGGTTTTATCTAACAAGTACTTCTGCTTCATGATAAAATGCTCCTCCTATGGAAATGTCAGTCTTATAATAAATTGATACGTAAATGGTACATGAATGGATTTTAATAAATAATAGAAAAGCATTGTTTTTATGTGGCTGGATAGTACGTCGAAACCAGAAGTACTTGTAAGATTAAGAGACATAAGGGAAGATAAGAAGCTCGAGTATTGATTATATTGTTTATTCTAATGCGTTGCTGTGACTATTTCGGACGTGTTTTATGAAAATTCTGTTCCACGGAATGATATCATGTTGTATACCATTGTATTTGTCTTAAAAGGAGCTATCATACTATGAATAAAAAATGTAGAGTTCCAATAAAACAAATTAACTTATTCTTTATATCTCTCCCACCACTAATCCCTAGAGCAAAATTATTTACATCAGGTAATGCCCCTTTAAATATTAAACAACTTTTGCAAGAACATCTTTTTTGTAATTACAAGTCCACGTGACATGTTACACTGGTTCCAATTAAAGGAAATACCCTGTAGATAGAATTAATTCGGATGTAACGATAGCTTGTTGCACATATCTTGAATACTAAGGTAGATCGTGGGTTATATGTGTAGTAAAAGTTCTTCAAAATGTTGATTTTTATAACGTAGGCGACCGCTTACGCCAAATGAAGTGTACTCGTGATTTAAGTTTAACAAAAGGTTTTTGCAAATATTTCGGAAATTAAAGCCGAGCAAACATATCATGTATAGGAAACAGTTATTCAAAATGATGTTCTTGACAACATAGGTATGGCAAACTGATCGGTCAATATACTTTCTTAGATCAGTTTAGGCTAGTTTTAATGCACGAGAGAGGGGATTTGCTGAAGAATATGTAGTTGCCCTCTTTGAACTATACGAAAAACAGTTGCCACACAATAATTTTTAATCACACAGGTTGTATGACGCTGATGAAATTGAAATTACTGTAGTATTGCATAAAAGATGTAAAGATGTAAAGGTGCTGAAACAATCGATTTTATATGCCCAATGCCTGAACAAAGATGAAAAAAATAATTTTCAATCAAATAAAGTAGGTCTTATATTAGAAACCTATTTGTTGTTTAATCTGTATATTTCCATAATTATTTTTATTTTTATTTTATTACGAAGGAACCGAATCTTTTTTACTATAGTTTTCAATAAATTTCCAAAGAATGCAAATATTACTTTTAAAACATGTATCGAATTTCATTAAAGGTGTCCTTTCAATTAGATGAGAGTTATGATTTTAAAAAATGGATCTAATATTAGGCGACTTCATCCTAAATGTTTTTTAAAAAAAGTACCCGTGCTCTTTGTCCGTCACAAAACAAATATCTTAATGCTAGGTTGTCAATTAATGCTTGTGCGACTTGTGTTCATTATTAATCAAACAAAATTTTGCTAACCATTTGTTATTGTTAAAAAATAGTTTCTATATAACTTTTTACAGCTCTTTCGCATTATTTAGCAATAAAACAGAATATACTACAAATCTATTAAAAATATTGCGTTACCACAATTCTAATATATTTCAAGTCCAGCTACAATTCCTATTATGTCTTTCTCTCTTTGATGCAGAAACAACGTCGGATCTTCCATATTCTTTGCCATCTAGATTGAAAATTTCCTTTTATTTGCATAGGAAAGTTTAGATACTCGCGTAGCGTAGATAAGGTCGACTTCGATCCAACTTGGTTGAATGGATACAAATGGTCACTACGGAACGGTGATATTCCGGAGACGTCTGGACAATGTCCATCCATCTATATACTCTTATCTAATGGACGTACGTACGTACATACTATATCAGAAAGGGTAATACTATCGCAGGACTAAGGATACAGAGGACTCTAGGGAAAAGCTGGTACGGGATAGGACGGGCGTAAGTGCACTCTGTTACATAAACGGACGCCATCAAAGTGCATCTATAGGCACACGGAAAGATGCCACCGTCCGTGGCGTTTTAACGCTCGACGTGAATCCATAGATAAATTCCTTGCAGATGCACTTCCCTTATCCGGTAAACACATACAAGAAGAACATTTTTCAAAGCATTCAATTGGAATAACAAATCATTTTTGAAAAATATGTTCAATATTCGATTATTTGGGTAAAGCGTAATTCTGCTGTGTTTATTATTCGAATAGTAATCTGTATTCGAACAATTAGCAATTTGCTATTATTACATAGACGCAATTTATAATGGAATTATCGTACAATTTATTACAAATGTTATTGCACTGCCAGTACTGTCCTTATTAACCTTAAAATAGGTTGTTTTTTAAATTATACCTCAGAAAGTTTGTATGTATTGTTCCTAAACGACATTCGCTTGGAAATACATTTGCACAAAGATAAATACGTGTATTTTTTCTGTACAACACGTGCAGATAATGGCAACTTCGCAAACCCCTTGGAACTGCAAGATTTTATTTCAACACGAATGTGCCTGATGTCAGCGGTGGATAGATGGTGCAAGTCTTAAGCTAAGTTCAGACCCGCGACACGCGACATATTGTTACGCGTTTTCACGTGTCATTGTAGAAGTGTCAGGCGGAATATTTCCATTAGTTTAAATCTGTTGGCGACACACTGAAGTCACGTCAGACATTCACGGATTTCATGCATTTCCACATGGAAATGCCGTTTCTCGATTTCATGGTCTACCAAATCCATCCACTTGGAGAATTTGTACTATGTTGTGGTCGAAATAATGCATTGGCTGCGAAGTTTGGCATTATTGTAATAAAAATTTATTCCTATGATATTTGTGAATTGTATCGTGCCTCGTCGTTGTCGAACACGATACGTCTCGAGCGCCGCTGCGTGGATTAGTCCTACTAGGGGGTGTAAGTCTCTGCACACATTTAGGGGCGCAGCGTTTACTCGCGACACTGCCCGCTAAATTAATATTCAGCAGTTGATTAAAAGTGCGCGAAGTGCTGCCGATTCCAGTGGAGGAATTAGGTCCCGCGTCGAATAGACCGTTGGCGGTTCCAATTTGAGCCGAAGATGCTCTCGGGTGACAATGTCGTGTGATCGCATTCGATCTTTACTTCTCGCGTGTCGAAGTAATTCCTTTTCGTGATCGCGTTCGATCTTTACTTGTCGCGTGTCGAAGTAATTCCGTTTCTTGGAAGGAAGTCCGTCGACGACTTCCTCCCTTGTGTACGCTGATTGGTCAAAACGAAACGGTAATTTTTGCCAATCAGCATACAAGTACCAGGTCCACCACTCTTCCGGTGCTCCCGAAGCGCGGTATATCCCGGAGGAAGTGGGGCGATACCTGGAACCGCGAGGATTCTGGAAATTTTGGCCGCGGTGGGAAATTCCTCTAGGTCCCGCGAGTCGGCGTCGCGTACCGTTACAGTATGGTCAGGACCTTTTGGAAATCCAGGTTTATGGTATTTGTCGATTATTGGGGATGGCGAGAGTAATTTAAGTGGCAACGTTTTGCCCGCACGTGAAATAAATTGCTTGCAGACGGCAAGCAATTTGAGCGAAATTCTCTCCCTAAAAAATAATCTTTTTTCCGCGGTATGTATCATAAATATTACCAAAATTTCCACGCGCATTGTTCCGTGCGACGGAACAATTTGGAATAAATTGCTGAAATAAAATGTTATTTCGATAATATTTAGAATACATTCTTGGAATTAAATTTTGTTTGAATGCAAAGTATATCACTTATTGAGGTATAATCATTTTAATATTACGTTCAGTGTAACATAAACTTTTTAAATGTTAACGAATCTTTAGTATGAGAAATTAATAATAACATCGTGTTATTTAATACATTGTTTAAATAAATGTAACTTTCCACACTTATTTCGTATATGTTTAATACTTTCCAGGACATTTAAACAAATACGGTTTGTACCCTTAACTTCGAGAATGATTCTAAGCCCTGCAATATGTACGCTTGCGTATAAAAAATGTGGGTTTGATATTTTTATCAGAACTATCTTTCCCTAAAATTGCATAAAAACCTATGTCTTCCTGTGCGATACAAACTCTTATTAATTAAAGAGGTCGAGACGTATCTATATGAATATCCCCCTTTCACCACCATCACCACTTCTGGTCTAAGTTATCGTGACTCGGCTAGTGCCAGCGATGACAAAAGGGTCTTGTACATACTGCTGCTGCGGAACGTGATACAAATGTGAGTACCATCCGCTATGTCATGTGTAATGCTGCTGTAGCGACCTCTAATTCCTGTCACTAGAGGGATTTGGCGCGAGCTGCTACTTTCTCTCGAAAGTGCTCGCCCCGACATCAGGTCCTATATAAACATCCTACGACTATCCCTTACTACCCCGACGTCTAAGAAAAGGGTCTGCTAGGTAGCCTTACTGACGAGTCCTCTAGCAGGCCCAGGACGGCTCAGTCCAATTTGTAGCGGTTAAGGTGTAGTGGAAGGATTATTTGTAGCGGTTAAGGTGTAGTGGAAGGACTGAGCGGAAAATTATGGAGTAGGGATTAGGAGACCGTTTCGTCTGGGCCTGCTAAAGGACTCGTCAATAGGGCTACCTAGCAGACCCGTGCCTTAGACGTCGGGATAGTAAGGGATAGTCGCAGGATGTTTATATGTATAGGACCTGGTGTCGAGGCGAGCACTTTCGGGAGAAAGTGGTAGCTCGCGCCAAATTCCTCTAGTGGCAGGAATTGGAGGTCGCTACACTGCCTAACGTGGAATCATGCCTTGACACGTGACGTGTCCAAGGTCTGAGCATAGCTTTACTTCCCTCTTTCGTTTTCGTGATAACAGGTATAAGTGGAAGAAAATGGGAAACGTCGGACCTCGTGAAGAAGTGGGCAAAACTCCTTGGAAAGTAGTTCAATATAAGTATGGACAGCAGTCCCTATTTGTGACCTAATATAGCGCGCTCAGTCTCAAATTTAATTAGTTTCATTAGAGATATACGAAAGCCGTAAATTGGACGAAATTCAGAGATGCGTCTTTTACGGTGCGTATGGCGTCGGCAGATTTTCAGGAATGCGAGGAAGCCAAGAGGTAGAGGACGAAACCAATAAGGAAAGAGAGTGCACGTGACAGGAAGTCGTATAAAAGTGGAAATTACGGAGGCACGGCTGATTTAGACCGTGAATTTTCGAGTGGAGGAATCCTCAAATCGATCGCGCGTTATGTAAATTGATTTGGCCGACTGCGTGATCAGATTAATGGATTAAATGCATCGCTACACGCAAAACGCGAGATGTTACATTATGACATAAATGTAGAACAAGAAAAACGTCTACTTTACAAATTAGTAATTTAACAGGAAAAATAGGGTGATTATTTATAACAGTAAACATACGGGGAAAGTTCCCTAACTTGGACCGGCGCTTAAATGAAACCACCGTCTTTCACGTTTTAATTAAAAACTCTGTAGAATGAGTAATAACTATAACGTGACATAAGCTGTAACTTTTGACTGGTAGCAAAATGTTGAAATCCAATGAGTGTAATTTTTAAGAACAGTTATATCTTTAATGTTATCATAGCATTTATCTGATATTCGAACCAGTTCTTGCCTGTTATACCTGAATGTTAAAATTAGGTTAGTTTCTTAATTACATTACAATATTACAATATAGGGAACTTTCCCGTACATCTGCAATTGTTTGTATCTCTAACTAAATTATCCTATTTATCCTGCCACGTATCGTTTCCTCGCAACAACGTTCTTGTATCTACGCAACTCAATGTATGCATTTATTCGAATATCGAATGACAAAAACTGACAATACTAAGAGATCTAGCTCCAATTCCTTTGACCTTGAAATATGTTATCAAGGTCATCATTTCGAACAACTTTCTTTTATATACAGGGTGACCCATTTGAAGATTTGCACTTAATTATCTCCTAAATTATAGGTTGTTTCTAAATGTGTTCTAAATGAAACTTACCCTGTTCCATGGGGGGCATCTTGTGATGGTCACATATTCTCTCTAGGTGTATGCGTCTCGAAGATTTGGCGGTGACCTTGATTTTTTTAAGTGGAACTGTATGTTTTTTTCTAGATAGGCTTGTAGTCCTTTCCAAGACGAATTCATTGATCTATAACACTTTGGTCTTTCGAGGTCGTTCAAGGTCATTTAATGCCGTTCAAATCTTACCATCGTTAAACGTCCCCAAAACTGAGGATATGGGTTGCTAGCGTCAACGTCAGTAGTCCTTAAATGTTTGGTGTGGCATAGTAGATGGATTCATAGTGGGTCCCCACTTTTTCGATAGTACACTAACGGGAGGACGTTATAATAATTTTCTAAACAATGAACTACAAAATCTTTTGGAAGACGTTCCACTTGCCACAAGACTACGAATGTGGTTCATGCATGATGGTGATCCCGTTCACAATGATCGCCGAGTTCAGAGAACGCTGAATGTCATGTTTCCTCATCGTTGGATAGGAAGAGGAAGTACGATACCCTTCCCACCGAGATCTCCAGATTTGACACCTCTGGACTTCTTTTTGTGGGGCTTTATAAAGGATAAGGTTTACTGTGAAGAACCCACCTCGCGTGAGAATATGAAGGACCGGATTAGAAATGCCTGCGAACAAGTTAGTAGAACAACACTCGAGAACGTAGAACGTTCACTTAGAGACAGAATTAATCAATGTATTGATGTCGGAGGTCACCTCTTCGAATATATCAGATAAAGAGCAATTTCTGGGTGTACAACAAAGGTAAGTAATGAATGCCATTAAATGACCTTGAACGACCTCGAAAGACCAAAGTGTTATAGGTCAATGAATTCGTCTTGGAAAGGACTACAAGCCTATCTAGAAAAAAACATACAGTTCCACTTAAAAAAATCAAGGTCGCCGCCAAATCTCGGAGACGCATCCACCTAGAGAGAATATGTGACCATCACAAGATGCCCCCCATGGAACAGGGTAAGTTTCATTTAGAACACATTTAGAAACAACCTATAATTTAGGAGATAATTAAGTGCAAATCTTCATTATAATCTTTACTTCAAAATTATGATCCTCGACAATACATTTCAAGGTCAAAGTGATTGAAGCGGGGTCCCCTATTGTCAACATTTACTCTCACAGCTTTTTAAGGTATATGTGCGCGTATGTGTTATTATTCTATTATTATATTGCACATCTACGATGGATGTGGACAGTATTCGTATGCCAACCAATTTCAAACAAGACTTCTAGAAACTGTAGTTTATTAGTTAATTTCTTTATAAACAATGAGTATGTTTATATTCTCGCAAAACTCCAGAACAGACACAGTGCAACAAGATCAGTTACTTGTATAACCTGCGAAATCCATAAGATAAAACAAAAGACCGACAGAAATGTGCTAGTTTCCTTTACGAATACTTTAAGGTGCTCAACTATGTGTGTCATTGCATTTATTTTTAATGCTCCCCCTAGCAGAATAAATTTTTACACTACAGAAATATTTTCTGTCATAAGAATACATACAGTACATCGCTGAAATAAGCAACTGGCTCGGGACCGGTCCGTTGCTTGTATCGAACAGGTCTCCTATTTCGGTTTGGCTTTAATCTCCAAGGTGTCGAAAGCGAACACGGTCAACGAGTGAGGGGTTCGAGATAGCGGCAAACCATAAAGGCTCCCGTCGAAGTGAAATGTTATACTTTAGAGGACAGAATATGCATACTCTCTCATTTTAACACTAAACGATCCCAGAGCAGGTAGAATCGTATGAATCAAGCACGCACCTATTTACTAATTCTGTGTCACACACGCTCTTATTCTTTGACAATTGTTTCAATAATTAGGGAAATCGAGTTGTCAGATGTGAAGAAACACCCGCGATATAACAGTTCTCACACTTCGCTGAAATAAGCAACTGGCTCGGGACCGGTCCGTTGCTTGTATCGGACAGGTCTCCTATTTCGGCTTGACTTTAATCTCCAAGGTGTCGAAAGCGAACACGGTCAACGAACGAGGGATTCGAGATAGCGGCAAACCATATAGGCTTCCGTCGAGGTGAAATGTTATACTTTAGAGGATAGAATATGCATGCTGTCTCATTTTAACATTAAGCGATTCAAGTCGCTTGCAGACTTTCTTCCGGAATAGGAAGATAAGATGTTCCGTCCGATGCGGAACAAAACGTTGGGAATTTTCGGCAAGGTTTATGGCACGCATTTCGGGAACAGATTATTTTTGAGGAAAATTATTTGGTAGAATTGCTTGCCATCTGCACGGTTATACGAATATATACATAACCCGCAAGAAAGCGAGAGAGCATTACATTTTCTATCCTTCTACTAGATAACGTCACTGTTCGCTCGGCCGTCAATATTTACGACTTCACGCCTCTCTCTCGTTCTCCGATTTCCCGCTCAGAGCGGCTACTTCAAACAAAGAAGGGGGAATAGCGATTCTCCTATTTCGAACAGTCAGCCAGTCGTGTATTTCAGCGAAATACTGTATAAGGCAAATTGAACGTAGGACATTTTAGAGAACTTCATCGTTCAATAAACTTAAGGGAGTCTGAGGCACTTTGAAAGCACTACTCACGCACACTCACTTCAGTCACATAATGCTGAGATTGCAGATTTGTTGCAGGAACACACTTTCTACATTAGCGTAAACCCGTCGAATGCTAAATCTATCCCAATGTGTTTTCGGAGAGAAATATAACTTTTTAAAACGCGTGCTAAGTGAGCAAGCATTATAGTAAATGAATGAATTTCGTTGTTAAAGTAACGAGGTAACGCATTTTCGCTTGAATATAAAACTAATTTCTTCAGAAATTTTAACTTTTCTTACAACGTGAGCTGCATGTGAAATAATATTGAATATAGTACATTTCGATCCGTACGTTTAGACACGCCGTACACGCCCGCTTTTTTAACGCGAGGCGCCTTTGCGTAGCTGGAATTATCCCTTTGTGGCGAAATGACGTTCGTGTGCATTGACCTGTAAAAGATTGTATATTTAACGACCACATATGCGATTCCGCCGATCGCATATTCTTCTGGGGAACTTGCGGTAAACAACTACGTTTTAAACACATTTGCATTGTCTATAATAAAGCATAGTATTTCGGGCTGAAGTTTCGTTGTCGCGCCGTCGCCACACGTTAAAAAAGACGGATGTGTGCAGGGTGTAAAGAAATTGTATGTAACGGCTACCACAGCGTGATTCCATACTTGCGGATCGGTGGACATTTGTGAAAAAATGTCCTTGACCTTGAAAATTAAGATCAACATTTTTTTGTCCTATCGGATTCTACTCGTCATGGGGGTACAAAGTGTCAAAGGAACCATGGATCGCAAGTGAACTGTGTTCTTGGAAAATAATGTTAAATGTAGCATTAGTTAACACGGGTCAAAGTGAGTCACCGACTCTATAAATGCTGTTTTTACTTTTAAAAAAATAAGAGTTAAGTTCTAAAACGCAAAATTCGTGAGTTACTACTCGCTCGGGTACAGGACAACGAAATTGCCGAACGTGGAAAAGCGTATTTGGCAGTATCAGCGGTTATATTGAGCCGCCTCAAAATTAATAACAATTAGTCCCTTTCGGGACAACCAATTGTTCAAACGTATAAGCAACTGGTTTCGCAAATTCGAATCTTGAAGTGAAAAGTGACAGTGATCGTGCAATGATGGAAATTTTGTGAAATGAAGTTCTTTCTCTGTTCCAACTGAGACATCGGCTGTTGTGCACCACATGTTGTTACTTTTTTGAATGATCAGGATCAGTAGAATGACACAGTGACCTTTTTCCGTCGAAGCAGGTTCATTTCTGGATAAAGAGGTAAGTCCAATTTCAATTGTTGGCGAATTGTTTAAAATTTAACATACGTCATACTTGATAGACTCGTTAATCAGTCCATTCCAATTCTTTTTTGTTCAATTGATAACGGCAAATTGATTTCGTTAGTATTTTAGTTCATTTTCATTCATGAATAATTAATAATTCGACGTTAACTTTTGCTCCGTGCTATACCGGCGTATTCTGTTCGGGGCGCCGGTCGAACGTCGCTGTCTAGCACGATGCGCCGCGGTCGGTCCCTGAGCGCGGGCTCTACGCGCGCTCTGATTTCTAAGTGTTCTTTTGTTAATAATTCAAAAATGAAGCCTCAAACCAGACTTTGGTAAAAGAAAAAGTTGTTCAGTATCACCTGAGGAATCTCACATTTCCGTCTCCTACACTTTCTACGTTACACCCTGTACATGTGCTGTAAGTATAGTGGGGAGGGTCATATCAAACCCAGTTAATTCTTTAAATGCAACCCCATATTTTTTATTCACATGTGTACGCAGTGATTTAGAGCTATAAAAATTACTATGACGAATACGACTGCAGATAAAAAATGAGTGTAAGAAGGAGGAAGCATCGTGTTTGTTAAAACGAAGGATTGGCTCGTATTGTGTAATTCTTTCTGTAACGTTTTTGTATAAAAAGTAACGTGAAATGTGGTCATTGTATTTTTACCAACTGTTTTGCTACAAAGACGTTGACCGACACAATCGATTACGAAATTTTCGATGTGAATGAAAAAACCTATCGAAGTTTTATGGTATAAAAGACATGCAATAATTGCATGTTTATTGCTAAGTAAATTGAAAATCAGCTGACGAACAACAACTGTAATTATTATACTTGTAATTTAATCAGCTGATTTGCATTTTACTTAAGAAGAAACAATTTTTAAACGGAACCTAATCGATACTTATTATATACGATATTATAATAAGTTTACGAAGCACATTAAAGTTAATTTCACACGCATTCGATGGAAGCAATGGATTGGCGAAAGGAAGGAGTAAAGATGTTGAAGGAAGAAAATGTTTCGATAGCGAATATCGGATAGATACTCACGGGGACCTTTTCTGCGAGGTATTATAGCCGAGGGATATTTATGAATCGAGGGAGGAGGATTTGAGAAAATCCTGCAAGAGACGCCATCCTATCCCATTTTGCTATTCCATCCAGTTTTCGTAATCTCTATTGGATCTGGCCAACTCGATAAAAGAAAACCGTACGGTAGAAACGAATCCGTGTTAGAGACTGGCCGCTTGTTCTCTTCCTTCTTTAAATCTTTTCATTTCATCTAAGAGATATGTCTGCGGACTTTCATTTCTTAACATACCTATCTCCGCCTCTCCTGCAATTCTATTTGTCATTAATTTAAGAAAATCCACTCCCATGCAACTTGCAACATACCTGTCAAATTAATTTTTTTTATTGCAATTTATGATTGCAAGAGAATCTTCTGAAATGTAAAGTTCTGTATAAAGAATGTGCTTAACCGTTTGAGTCCCAAGCAGCGCGATTTCGCTCTTCAGATTTTGTGTCGAAAAGTCCCAGTACATTCCGAGCGCTACGGACAACTCACGGTGCAGTCACCGACTGTCGAAGTTGCGCGCTCGACTTTGCTGACGCACGTAAATACTGGACAACGATAGCTTTCCTCGGGCGGCCAAAAAAACCAAGATTAATTTTTTACTGTTAGCATTGTTTCGTGTAGTCATTTTGAATCACATAATTATTAGAAATAAAAAGCACTTATAGAACAACGCGTCTGATCGCTTACTCGACATAAAATTAAACAAGCGCTATCGCGCCGCTTGGGATTCTTCGGCATAAAATTAAACAAGCGCTACCGCGCCGTTTGGGCTTCTTCGCAATCGATTAAGACAAGCGCTATTGCGCTCCACGGGCTTTTTCGATCGTGTTTTTCTAAAAGTCTCTGGGACTCAAACGGTTAATTATAGTAGGTTAAAAGGGATGATAGTAATTTACTTATTCAAATTGTTCCTTTGCTTGAATTTGACAAAGGCATTCAATTCGACTAAGGACATTAATCTCCATTAGGAGATTAATAATGAGATCTATCTTAGGTGCCAGTAACTGATGTCACTCTGCTTGTTGCAGAGCTTCAAATCAATATTGTGCACCATGTGTCCATCTTCCTTGTAAGACAAATGACATTGCTTGATAATAGCGTACATACCGCAGCCGACAGTAATTAATGTCAAATACCGGTGGAAGTTCACGCAGTCAACGTTTGCTTTAATTATATGTGCACTGTTATTATTACTATTTATTTCTCGTGGCGACCACATAGAAAATGATTACCATGAATTTACAGGGTTTTTCGCTACCTTATGCACACGTTTTAAGGAGCGATTGTTGAGGCAATTCTTTTGGTCAAGGACAAAGTTGTTCAGAATCGCCTCAGCAATAAGCCCTTAAAACATTTGCATGAGGTAGCGAAACACCCTGTATATTATTTTAAAAAGTATATACTGGGCGTCCCAATTAACTCTGTCACCTTAATTGTTTCTTAATTGTTTTGTTATTTGAAAAGATAAATAACGCTTCAGTAGAACGTTACTGTTGTTACGTATGACGATATTATTAATTCATCTGTTCTTTTTCCGTTCGAGAATGCGTTATCAAGGGTAACAGTTGAGGCAGCCTTCGGCATGATCCACCTGCGATCGAACCTACAGCTTTATTTGAATAGATAAGTTGATCCCCGTGTTTAATATGTTGTAACCGCCACCGCACCTCCACTTTCTGAAAGAACTTTTATTTCAATAGATAAACCGAACTCCAGGCGTCTCTTATCTGAAGGAGATAACTAAGTTCCCGAAAATTGTGAAGACAGCCTCGCGGCATTCCCACGTAAGGAGTCAAAGTAAAGTACCCCTTCTCCGATTTTTCATCCAGTTTCCTAGGATATCGGACCTACGAAGTTGGTGCGCCTGAAGCCTCCCCTAGTAAGTCGTGCGTTTCGTACTGATGTTCATCGATTCGGGCATAGTAAGATCGGGTTAATCCCTTTCAAGCATCTTCATCAAGCTGTAGGTAATCACTGTTAGACACTCTGGTACTTTGTATCTTCCGTCGGTACGCCCCCACCCCCTCGCACTTGTACATAAATCCGAAATTGTACTTTGCGTGACTTTTAATTTCATAATATATTGCAACAGTTTTTTAAAGTGTTGAATCTCTGGTACCCTGTTACTTAGAGTATATAGTATCTCCTTAGAACAGAACCCACGGTGTACAGGGTGTTAAGAAATTATATGTAAAGACCACCACAGCGTGATTCTACATCTTCGGATACGTGGACATTTATGAAAAAAAGCTTGTGCAAAATTGTCCTTGACCTAGAAAATTAAGGTTAAATTCTTTTGCCCCATCTGATTCTACTCACCCTAAGGGTAAAAAGTGCCAAAGGAACCATGGGTCGCAACTCAACCGTTTTTTTGAAAAATAATGTCAAATGTACCATTAGTTAGCAGGGGTTAGAGCGAGAGAGAGAAAGAGGGAGATAGCCTTGCCGCCCTTCCGCGACGATAGGTCGGCCAGTGTCGTCACATCGGTCGTCGACGCTCTCGGCTCCCCCATTCTAAGCCGTGCAAACTATAAAGCGGCCCATATACGATGAGACTTGTCTCGAGACACGTCCGTGGACATGTCTAGACGGATCGTCCTCACGGACGTACACTGGTCTCTTGGAGACATAACCCCTCCATACATTTTTGGCTTCACCGTCTCTATGCTGTTCTTGCGATGAACAAAGAAAGAAGAACAAACACCACTGGTAGTGGTAGAACGAATAGACTGATGGTAGGAACCGTGCAGCCTTCGTCCGAATAGGAATTTGTTACCAGAAGCGATATTTTGAGGTCTAAGCCCGAAAGGTATTTTATGATCGCACAAAATTATACGTTCCTTGGGGGCCACGTGCATTCTAGGTGCTTGATTCTGCACAGTACGTGTCATAAATACATTGCATTAGAAAACGGCAGTCAGTGCGCAATTGTCTAGTTCTGCCTGGGAAATATTACAAGTAATAGTCAAGAACATAGAAAATTTCTATAAAATATAATACAATATTACTGAAAAGCACGATTCCCATCTCATTTGTATTTGTCCTTTTGATTTCTATGCACCTTACGTAACATAAATTGAGTCTGTTTTAGATATAAGTGTCGTAGGCGAGTTCTTATCTCGTCTTGCGACCAGCTCCGGTCCTCCAACTCCGGCGGAGATTGGCGGGACCGTTCTGTTTATATTAACAGTCTTCTTTTTGATATCTCCAACTAATCCCAGGCCTTCGTCGTAGTCAAAATGGCTGCCAACACTCACCTCAGTAAAATACCTTTTTCGGAGCGGATCGCACAGTCCCTACCATAAGACTACTCGTTCTCCCACTATCGTGCAGTTTGCTCTTCTTTCCTTTTTGATTAAAAGAACAACAGAAAGACAGCAGAGTCAAATAGGTACGGAGGGGATAGGTCTCGAGAGACCAGCGTACGTCCCTTGGGACAGTCCTTCGGACATGTCCGCGGACGTGTGTCGAGACAAGTCTCATAGTGTATGGGGCACTTAATGCGTACTAGCTATTATGGTACAAACAGTAACATCTTTTTAAATGGAATGAGTTATTTCTCCGTTCTTCATAAGAAATGTGACATCGAGACAAATTGAACCATGTATAATAAAATGATCTTGAAATGTCATTCATCTTCAAATCCCACGAGTAATTCTCGTCCGTCGGAAGAACTACATTGGATTTCTCCGACAGCCGATTGTATATTATTTCTGGTATACATATTGTTTTCGAGTAACTTTTCATCAGCGGCGATACTAGTCTGTTGCGGATGCTATAAACTCAGGGTTTTCAAGGGCTCGCGATATGCTGGCCGGCAGATCGCGACCACTCACCTGATGGATAACCGGCTTGGTGGAAATTTTACGACGTTGTCGGTGCCTGTGTATTGAGTTTGGCAATGAGCACACAATAAAGCACACTTTAAAATAACAAATTCTGTAAGTAAAGTATTTATTTTGTTGCCACAGTTCATTTGTCACTAGCTCCAAATTCAATAAGTTACTCGTGAAAATGTTAGCTGAAGGTCATTTCAAGGTCATTTTATTGTAAATGGTTGTATTTGTTTCAATTTCACCTTTCTTATGTAAAACATTAGAGGATGTTACTATTTGCAAAATCTAAAAATATATGACCTTGAAATGACCTTCAATTTCATAGTCAAAGTCCTTGAGAATATTTTTATATCTTTACAAACAAAAAATTGATTAATGGTGACAGAGTTAATTGCAGCATCCTGTATAAGGGGTGGATAGGAATTCCTTCAATAGTTTTATTACGCTAGACTGAAACGTATTTAGTTTTCCACCGGATGCCATCGTAGTTTTTTATTACATACGCGTTGGTAGGATAAATTCCGGGTGTCGATGCAGCCGGTAAAGTTTACAAATAATAAGAAACGTTTTCTCCTGTCTAGCATGTGTTCCGCGTGCGCTTGTTGAATAATGCAACGATTCTCTTCCGCGCCACGGAAACTCTTTCACCCATCCAACTGCTACGCTCCTCAATCCCTGCCTTTTTATTCCCGACCGAAGCTCAAGCAGAACATCGAAAGTCATTGAAAATCCCAGAAGGCTTGTGCAAAATTGATTTGCCGCAAGGATTTCGTTATACGCGACTTGCCAGCACCTTAGAGCTTCGTATAAATCTAGGAAACACAGAGGACGAGGTAAACTTAGCTTTCACGGTTGTTGTACCCCTAGGAAATGCGATCCAAACAAAGAAGACATGGAGATACAGATGAAATTGTAAGTCCAATTTTTCAGTATGAACAAAAAAGTATCTTGACTCTAAATTGCTTGCAAAATTCGATTTAATTTTGATTTTAATCATGATTAAGGATACCATAACCTACGCTCATCGCAATATTTTTTTAGTTTTTCCATAAATACAGTCCAAATTCATGAAAAAGAGAATTGTGGTTTTAGTAAATCCTGTATACAGGGTGTCCCACGAGAACCAAAAAGGGGTGATTATTGAGGTTATTCTGAACACATTTTTCCTTTGCGAAAACGTTGCTTGATGCTTCGTTTTTTAATGCTTAACGAAAAACAATGACCAATCAGAGATACCGCATTCAGTCGCGAGCATGTTCAAAGCCGCGGCCGAACGTACCACAATCTTCTCGCGGTAGAGTGCGGGCTCTACGCGTGCTCTGATTGGTCAAACGTTTTCGTTAACTATTTAAAAACGAAGCCTTAAACAACATTTTGGCAAAGGGTAATGTTGTTCAAAATTGCCTCAGCAATCGCTCCTTAAAGCATTTGTATAAGGCAACGAAACACCCTCTATGTAGTTCAGATACCAACCGTCCCAGCAATCTCACCCCTTTTTGGCTTTTTAGGTAGTTCTGGGACAGCCTACAAGTCACTTCTTAGTTGTAGAGAAAACTGAATATGCCATTCGTTGAATTTTGAAAACACTGTAAGTGCCAATCTTGTGTGCATTAATTAGCTAACGTTGAATTGGCACTTGTACCACAGTATAGGACTAATCAGTAGCGGCACTACCTTAAAATCGTGTTCGAGAAATGCCACAGCGCATGCCCCACTTTACTATTGACAAGATGGCGCGAGTTTTCCTCCATAGCATTTATGTTTTCCTCGAGCGCACTCACGCTACGCAGCGTAATTTTGTAGCGTAGCAACAACCAATTAGAACATCACGCGCTACTACATTAACAACATGGTCCCTTGTCACGTGACTCCGGATAGCAACATCAAAGGGACCGACACGGAGTGCCGCTACTGGTTTTTCGTATACTGTGATTATACTGTTTTCTACAGAGTCAACGTTGAACGTATTGTTGATAACCACCTTTTAACGCTATAGGTAATCATTTACGAAGGGAAGTTGCACCTCAATTTTGTACTACAATATTTGCATTGACACGCAGAACATTTTGCGACAGAAAAATAAAATTGTTTAATCTTGCCATTTAAAGTGTCTTCTAAAAACACTCTTCAATTACAATTGCATTCAATATTATGAGCTGAAATAAGCGTTCTCCATTTTGCCAAATATACTCAGTAATTGATTTATAAATGTGGTTAAAAAATAAAATATATTGATTATTCTACACAAGTATATACTCTAATTGCAGGAAATAAAAAAAATTGACAAATACATCCTTCCAGTCAGTAAAGTTTCGACCTCGTTTGGCAAATGTCCCACTGCGCGTCGTCAAATAATAAGTACCTTCATTTACCATCAATTTAATAGGTACAACATCGAAAGCAATAAATTACGCTCGCGCCGTTAAGTTGTCGGGAACGCAACGGTTATCATGATCCGTGGTGCAAAAACGATCGTGTCGTGACATTTCGTACTCTACATTAAAAATCCTATCTTATAACACTGTTATTATGCGAGTGATTTATGAGTGATGGATCATACTTGCGTACATAGACTTGTGTTTTCCTAATTTCGCGGTCTATGTTACAATAATTGTGACTTATTGTAAATTATTTACCACAGAAACATGTTATTCGACAGCACAATATGTAACTGCCTTTTATGTAAAACTAACACATCAATCATGGCTTTTTGGGTATTAGTTCTTTTTTACCATCTTCTTTGATCATCTTTTTAATGCACAGCACGAAATACAATAGAGTGCAAATTGATGGCGGGAAGAAATGCAGATTATAATTGGTTACGTCTAATTAGTCAAATACCTCGTTCGTTTGCGCTTTTTGACAGGTATTCATTCGTCTCGACTCGTCAATTAGCCACCAACAGGACAATTAAATTCCCTCGTACGTTGCAAAATAAATCATTCTTTAATGTAGTTATTGGGTCAATTTTATTTGAATCACACTAGTAAGTTTTGACGACAGTCATGAAATACTGCTTTACAATTCTACCAGTTTTCCTTTGTTTTACGGCTTTACTATTTGATGTATAAACCATTTACATCAATTTTTTTCAAGTTTTAAAACTCCTATACGCAAATAAATATTATCCAAATTAAATTGTTCTCACGGTTCAATACAAAAATCTAATGAGCTATGAACGTTTTATATTAATAATTGGCTAATGAATGGTTATGGAACCAATATCCAGATAAGCCCATGTTATATCTACTACCGCACGCCTTTTATAAAATATAAAAATATCATATAGCAAAAAGAACAGTTGAATATATGTATTTCCAACACTATACTAACAAGGGAACATACCGAAGTGACAATCACCGATTTTTATGAAATTCAAGTATAATGTAGTTCACACAAAAATATTTCACACATACTTTTTTTATCGGCGATCGCACATGTGAAAAGGGTGAGAACCGTCCCCAAATTTGGGGTTTCGAAATCGATTTCGATGAATATCTCGGCAACTACTAGGGATAGAGCAATTGGGTAAATAAATGAAATTAGTATCTATTAACGACGAAGTTAACGGTGTAAGCTATTCTGTTGAAAATCTATTTGTTGAAATAATATATTGAAAAATGACATTTTTGATAGCTTTTTCCAAGTTAAATGTGAATAAATTTTCTTGAATATTAGTTTATAGAAGCAATGCACCCAGGTACAAACTACGGATAAATTGAAATTTCTATTTTTACTTTACAAAATGGTTACGATATTTGAAAGTTTCTTGTTTGCTATTAGGGTCATTCCATGCCGAATCGATCACTTTTTGACGTCGACATCAGGGATTTTATTCTAACTGAAATATATTGTAGTTCATGTGAAATTAATTGGGGTTTAAGTCATCATTTAGCTTTCTCCGAAATTGTTTAAAAAATACGGACCTTTGAATTTTGCAATTTTTGGCCATTTTGGGGACAACAGGCTGTGCTTTTGAATTTTTATCTCGGAAACTACTCAATCGATTGGTATTTTCTTTCTTTCATTTTAATCTGCAGGCTTCGGTCTATCGCAGTGCATTTTTTGTTTTTTGGGACAAGCAATTTTTCATTATGAAAATTGTAAACAAAATGTTTTTTTTGCAAATTTCTCCATGAAGGCCATCACGGGTTTAAATTTTGAAAAAAATATTTTCAGATTCTTTAAAGTCTTAGCTACAAAATAAGCACTGGATCAGGATAGACACTTGAAAATTAAGGTCACAATGAACTGTAAAAGGTCCGGCGTGCCGCCGTTTCGGGTAAGCAGGCCGCGCGCTAGCAGCGGGTTCTGCTATCACGGTCGGCTGCCTGTACCGCTCGTACCTCATAATACCTCCAATAAAATGTAAAAACAATATCGACAAGATTAATATGCGACTAAATGATCCTTTTCACAGTTAAAAAAAAGTTTCTTTAATCTTGTGGATATGAATGTAAATGAGGATGATCTTTAATGCTTTTAGAACCATGTAATATTCTGATTGAACGCGGTTGAACCGTATTTCTTGGACCTACTTTTTAAGTTTATTATGTAGCCCTTTTACCTTTGCGTCTATTCGATACAATGTTAACAATAAATAATAGGTACTACAATGATATAGATACAAATAATGATGTGTTAAATTAATAAAACTCTTTCTGTTTTTGTATTGTGCAGCTGCTCCGTCAGAAAAGTATATAATTTTATTTACATTTCCTTATATATATATATTGTTTAGGTATTGAACTAAGACGTTCTAAAAAGCCATCAGCAGAACATGTAAGAGTGTCCAGAGACGATCTATCGGTACTAGTCCAAGATATCACTTTAAAAGTGATGTCCGTTATACATATAATTACTACCAAAAAAGTTTCCGAATTCTGAACGTATATTATCAAACCCGGGACAAGAATTGCGCTTTATAAAATAACATGATGACGTTGGTCGCTCGCAAGTAACTCTATTTAAAATAAGTTTGTAGTCTGTAACAATATTATTGGAATCATTGTGATGTGCAACTACTGCTGTTTTAATCGCAGAGAGCATTAATTTTGCATTTTGGTATATGACGCAAAGGCAAACGGAATGCGTTCCACTAGCACCAGTCAATACACATTCTTTTGGTCGCAAACTGCGAATGTGCTAAACCCAATATTCTCCGCGAGGTGTGTCTCTTTAAACTCTCTTTGCTGTCTTCTATTTTCGAAGTATACTTTGAGATGACAACTATTACAAATCAATCACTTCTTAGGAAGAGTTGGAAATAATTGACGCAATCTTAATGTTATACTTCGGAGTCTTTTCGAATCAACGCTATGTCCCTTTCGTTTAAAAGGACTACAACACCTTTGATGCACCATCTTCGGCAATTCACTCACTTTTCTATAATAAGTAATGTACGATGCGAAAATGTCGCAGTGACTGAAAGCTTGGAAAAAGGATGTCCGAATATATAGGAAGTTTGGTATCCGGGAAATCCCACAGTACCTATCATTTATTGTTAACATTGTACCGAGTAGACGCAAAAGTAAAAGAGATACATAATAAACTTAAAAAGTAGGTCCAAGAAATATGGTTCAACAGCGTTCAATCAGAATATTACATGGTTCTAAAAGCATTAAAGATCATCCTCATTTACATTCATATCCACAAGATTAAAGAAATTCTTCTTTAACTGTGAATAGGATCATTTAGTCGTATACTAATCTTGTCGATATTGTTTTTACATTTTATTGGAGGTATTATGGGGTACGAGCGGTACAGGCAGCCGACCTGATAGCAGAACTCGCTGCTAGCGCGCGGCCCGCTTACACGAAACGGGGGCACGCCGGACCTTTTGCAGCTCATTGTGACGTTAATTTTCAAGTATCCATCCTGATCCAGTGCTTATTTTGTAGCTAAGACTTTAAAGAATCTGAAAATATTTTTTTCAAAATTGAAACCCGTGATGGCCTTCATGGAGAAATTTGCAAAAAAGATTTTGTTTACAATTTTCATAATGAAAAATTGCTTGACCCAAAAAACAACAAATGCACTGCGATCGATCGAAGCCTGCAAATTAAAATGAAAGAAAGAAGATACCAATCGGTTGAGTAGTTTCCGAGATAAAAATTCAAAAGCACAGCCTGTTTTCCCCAAAATGGCCAAAAATTGCAAAATTCAAGGGACCGTATTTTTTAAACAATTTCGAAGAAAGCTAAATGATGACTTAACCCCCCCCCCTAATTTCACATGGACTACACTATATTTCAGTTAGAACAAAATCCCTGATGTTGACGTCAAAAAGTGATCGACTCGGCATGAAATGACCCTAATACACATCATATCATTTTTCAATATATTATTTAAACAAATGGATTTTCAAAAAAATAGTTTGCACCGTTAAATTCGTCGTTAATAAATACTAATTTCATTTATTTACACAATTGCTCTATCCCTAGAAGCTTCGGAGATATTCGTCAAAATCGATTTCGCAACCCCAACTGTGGGGCGAATTTTCACCCCTTTCAAATGCGCGATTGCCGATAAAAAAAAATATATGTTACATATTTCCATGAGAACTACATAATGCTTCAATTTCATCAAAATCGGTGATTGTCACTTCGGTATGTTCCATTGCCAGGCCATCACGATACTGAGAAGCCTAAAAAGATGTTATATACAAAAGCCACTGAACCGTTGTTTCTCCGTTAATTATGAAAGGGAAAAAGTGCACGTACACAACTAGAATTTAGCAGGAAATGTAGATGGAGTCTATAGGTTGTGAAAACCTCATGACTGCGCAATTATATCTCGGTGCAACTTCATGTTAGTACACTTTCGTGCTGCGTATATTTACCCAGCACGAAAACCCGGCGGCATAAACTCAGGTTGTTCACATACCTGTGGTTAAGCTACACAGGCTATAATGCAAAAAGAAACTCCGGGAGCAAACCACAAGCATTTGCATCGCGTACAAATGCTAGTTTACATATGTGAAGCACTAGTAGCAAATGTATCCTTTTGATTTTATAATCAATTATACAGGGTGTCCCAGAACTCCCCATAGAGCTCAAAAGGGGTGATAGCTGAGGTGATTCTGAACACCTTTTTCCTTTGCGAAAATGTTGTTTGAGGCTTCGTTTTTAAATGGTCAACGAAAAACATTGACCAATCAGAGCGCGCGTAGGGCACGCGCTCAGCCGCGGAAGTGTTGTGTTCGAGCTTGACGCTCGGCCGAGGCCGTGAATGTGAACAAGTCGCACGGTCTAATAAGAGGCGTTTGCCAAAAGTTATATCGAATAAGGTGTAAACAAATTAAGAACAATATCAAATTATTCGTTACTCCTCAAGAAGGAATAAACTAATTAGTCGTTATTCGTGTAGAATCAATGAATCGATTGACTAATAAACCTATCAATTGCAGGCAGCGTTAAATTAAAAAAGATTGACAGAAGATTCAAATTAGACTCACCCATGCATCTTAAAATGAACCTCCTTCGACGAAAATGGGTCACTGTGTCATCCTACCGATCCTGACCATTGCAAGTAGGTATCCCGCAGTGCAGGACACCTGATGTTACGGCCAGGTCAGCAAACTCACTTTATTTGACAAAACTTACTGCCCGCATGACAACTATCAGTGGGTTATTCTACCGATCCTGGCCATTCGAAGAACAAACACATGGTGTACAACAGCCGATATCTCGGTTGGAACACTGAAAGAACTTCGTTTCACAAAATTTTCATCATTGCACGATCACTGTGACTTTACAATTCAAGATTTGAATTTATGAAATCAGTTGTTCTCACTTATGAATAATTGCTGGCTCCGAAAGGGGCTGATTGCTATTAACTTTGAAGGGTCTCGACTTGGCCCTTCCCACTGCCAAATGCGCTTTTCCACGTTCTGCAATTTCATCGTCGTGTTCCCGAGCGGGTAATCACTTGCGAGCTTCACGTTTTAAAACTTAACTTTTATTTCGTTGAATGTAAAAACAGAAATTACAGTGCCAGAGAGATCTTTACTGTATGGCGTTCAAACTGATTCTGTCTTGAGAAACTATGACGCGGTTTACAACAGTGAACGAGGGCTAGCTGGAAAAACGTTATAAGACAGAGTTACGGGTCCTTACGGGGGGCGCGCTTTAGGGTGAAAGGCCCTTGAGGCCCAGGTGCTGGCCAGCAGAGTTTTTCGGTTCCCAGGAAACACGGCCGTGGCGAATTTAATGGAGACATTTTCCAGTTGCCGGGAAGGCACTGCGGAGCGTTCAAGACACTGTTACATTCTCCGAGATGCTACATCTTTTATCACATTCTTCGTAATGCTATACCTTTTCCGGGGACTGGAAAATGTTTGCACTAAATTCACCATGGCCCTGTTTTCTGGGAACCGAAAAACTCTGCTGGCCAGCATGTGGGCCTCAAGGGCCTTTTCACCATAAAGCGCGCTCCCCGCGACGACCCGTAACTCCCCCTCATAACATTCTTCGAACTAGTCCTCATCCACCGTTGCAAACCGCGTCACAATTTCTCAAGACAGAACCAGTCCGAACATCGAGCAGTAAAGATCTCTCCGACGCTGTAATTACTGTTTTTACTTTCAACGAAAGCAAAGTTAAGTTTTAAAACGCGAAGCTCCCGAGTGATTACCCGATCAGGAACACGACGATGAAATTGTAGAACGTGCAAAAGCGTATTTGGCAGTAGAAAGGGCCAAGTCGAGACCCTTCTAAGTTAATAACAATCAGCCTCTTTCGGAGCCAGCAATTATTCATAAGTGGGAACAACTGATTTCATAAATTCAAATTTTGAAGTGTAAAGTGACAGTGATCGTGCTATGATGGAAATTTTGTGAAACGAAGTTCTTTCACTGTTCCAACCTAGACATCGGCTGTTGTGCACCATGTGTTTGTTCTTCGAGTGGCCAGGATCGGTAGAATAACTCAGTGATAGTTGCCGTGCAGGTAGTAGGTTTTGTCAAATAAAGTGAGTTCGCTGACCTGGCCCTAACATCAGCTGTCTTGCACTACGGGATACCTACTTGCAATGCTCAAGATCGGTAGGCTGACACAGTGACCCATTTTCGTCGATGCAGGTTCATTTCTGGATGCATGGGTGACTCTAATTTGAATCTTCTGTCAATCTTTTTTAATTTAACGCGGGCTGCAATTGATAGGTTTATTAGTCAATCGATTCATTGATTCTACACGAATAACGACTAATTAGTTTATCCCTTCTTAAGGAATAACGAATAATTTGATATTGTTCTTAATTTGTTTATACCTTATTCGATATAACTTTTGGCAAACGCCTCTTATTAGACCGAGCGACTTGTTCACATTCACGGCCTCGGCCGAGCGTCAAGCTCGAACACAACACTCCCGCGGCTGAGCGCGGGCTCTACGCGCGCTCTGATTGGTCAATGTTTTTCGTTGACCATTTAAAACCGAAGCCTCAAAATACATTTTCGCGAAGGAAAAAGGTGTTCAGAATCACCTCAGCTATTACCCCTTTTCGGCTCTATGGGGAGTTCTGGGACACCCTGTATGTACCATTCGCGTCCAGAGGGAAGTCTCATGTAAGGAATTCGCGTCTGGTTGATCAGGTTCCATTAGAGTTGAATTCAAACCAATTGTATCGCTAACTGTATCGCTCACGTGTATTGCCGAAGGATGTTTTCGTAACGTATCAGGCTCGAGCTTCTAGCGTTCCACATGAAAATCGCTGTGACCGCGTCTTATCTAGAGACCCTCTAAACAGAGTCACGAAATCATGTCTAAGTTAGGTCGGTGGACGCCATTTTTCGTCAGATGCGTTGAAACGTAATTGTCGTTATAGTGAGGGTATATACAATGTTGTTTATTATTTTGTAATAAAATAATAAATAAGAAAGTGTACTTTATTTTATTGGAAGGATAAAGCGAAGGGAAACAAAAAATTAAAGGGAAGACGCGAAAAACTAACCTCGCAGGTATACGAATTATTAGTTGGACTCCAATTCTTTCGTGCTACATTAGTAGCCCATTTTGTTCTCCTTTCAGCATCACGGGGAAACGCCTTCATAATATAGCCCTTCCGTGACAAGTTGGTACAGTTTCTTGCACAGCACCCAGGCACTTTTTATAATTTCAGTTCTACCACTTTCACACAACGTTGTATACATATACCGCTACGATACCATCCTTTATGATGCCTTCGACGAAATATGGCGACACCAATCAGAATCGGTGATTGGTTTTCGGAACTCTGTTTAGAGGGTCTCTAATCTTACCCCTGTATCCCCTTAGGAGACTTCATACTGAATGCGAATAGTACATATCTGATTACTAAATATATATCTAATTACTAATTACTAGATAATTACTAATTAATTACTAATTACTAGAATATCTAATCACTAGATAAGCTGCATTTAGTTAAGTTTCTAATATTAGGTCATTCGGAAAGTTCCGCCGAATTTCGTCGTTTGAATTTTGGCCTCGTTCGACCAACTCCTGAATAAGCAGAGCCCCAGATGATTAAAAAGACTGTGGTCTACCGACCTCAGATGAGGCACAGGATGACCCCTCAGCTTAGGAGTCCTTATATCACGTCATGTAAGGGTTTTAGGGCTCTATGCTAGTAAATCAGCCCATAGAATCCTAAATTAATTCTGATTGCTGATCAGGAAGGAAAAAAAATAATCATTGAAATTCACGCTGTCAAAAGTTAACATATTTATGCAAAACGAATAAAATTCTCAAACTCAGTTTTCAAACAGTCGTATTCGTGTGACGGTGTTACAATTTAATTGAAAAAAATTACTATATTGCTATTTTCACGACACCCAACCTAACTCTACTAGCCCTTATTTCTGACACAGGAGGTCAAATTCTGCTTTGAAAATTAATCGATACGTAGTGCATACTCTCCAGTTTTCGTAATTATCAAATTTTTCATCTAAAGCACGCAAGAACAGGTTTGAAAAGAATGTCCAACAGTAAATAATATGTTACTGCATAGACGTGGAAATAACAAGAAGCTTGTTGGGATTAGCTACATGTGGTCAGCTGGTTTGCAGCTGGATAGCATGGTTTGCGACACACGTGTTTAGAAAGCAGTAAAAGAAAGTCCTTGTATTTTTCCAAAACCAATCCGTCAGGTCTCTGGTGGATTGCCCATGCGCACCCTTACCTGCGGAAATTTACGAAGGCTATCGGTGCAAACCGGCGTCCACACTTACTTCAGCGTACCTCCACCGAAAACCGGTAAAAAGTCCGAGCTAATGACAGGATTGGCTAAAACCTAAATAGAAGTTATCAACTGGTGGAACACAGCTTGTGTCCGCGTGGAGTCGCCTTTAAGAAGCGGAAACTTCAGCGGTCACGAAGTGAGTCCGTTAGAAATATGCTACGGGCACATTTCGCGCGTTCCTCGCCTTATTTTGTAAACTATGCCAATCACAATAAATTGTGTTAGAATGCTAACCGTGTGGAATCGTTTGACACATACTTATACACGTCCTGTTGGAATAGATAATCATTCCTATCTAACCCTTCAAGCTTTAGAGAGAACTATAACATAACAAGTATTAAAATTCTATAAGAAACCACATACAACTTTCATGGCGAGATATTCCTATTACACTGTTCAACACGAATTTTGTTTTGTAATAACCACTAGGTGACCCCTATAGTGTTTCTCGTCATGAATACGAATCGGGAAGCAGAATTGCTCTATCACCCTCAGATTTCGAAAAACACGAGTTTTTATAAAAACATGCGATTTTGAGCAAAAAAGAGGAATTACGTGAAAACTAAAAACGATAGAAAGTTTATCTTGATCGTAAAAGATAGGGAAGAATCTCCGGAATACAATCATATATAATTTTATAACATTTTATGGTTCCGAATGCTTTTCAATGGCGATCAAAGTTAAAAAAAGAGACGATGCGCGTATTTTCCACTCACTACTTTTGCATTTGTAGGAAAATTTAGGTCTCTTGCATAAAATCGCTTCACGGTATCGCATTCTGTATGCATTTCTGAAGGAGAATCTGTCCAGAAAAACTGCCGGAACGGTTTTTAATTCGAACAGGTCGAGAAAATGTGCATCGGCAGCGCGTTGACGACGCTTTGCCGCCATGCGGCCATCGCTCGCGTCTGCCGGGCCGGCAGAGTCGTAGCCACGCGTGAACCTCATCGAGTGGATCCCCTTACATAGCACCTGCTTTCTAACAATAATAACTTCTTTCTTGGGTAATAATTCCGGAAGTACAACAAAGTCGTACGAATCACACTCAGTTTTCAGTATTTCTGTATCAGTACATATTATTTGTTAATACGAAGCCTTTTAATCCTAAGAAAATTATTTGCGAGCTTTCGATCTAACTTCTCTTTCTACATCTGAATTGGTATAAAAGATTTTCTTTGTGTTATATATTTTTCAATCCTGGTAAAGAAAAAAATAATAATGTACCTGCAGTTTCGCTTACATCAACAAAATTAGAAGTGCTTCCTTCTTGCTTGCCGTTTGTACGTTGGATCCTTTTGCTCGTTCATAAGTGTCCAACAGTAGTCCGCCAGCATTGAACACATATCCTTTCCTTGGTATCGTTTTTCCATTTTGAAAATGTCTTGGTGAAACCGTTCTCCGTGCTCATCACTCACATTGCCAAGATTTGGAGGAAAGAATTCCAGATGGGAGTGTAGAAAATGGATATTGAGAGACATATTACACCCCAAGTCTTTACATGCTTTTAATAAATCTTGTATGATTGATTCATAATCTGTTGATCTATGTTTGCCAAGAAAATTTATGGTTGTCTTTTTAAATGCGAGCCACACTGCGTTTTCCGAATTGCTTAATTTCTCCGTAAACTCGTCATCTTTCACCAAATCTCGTATTTGGGGGCCAACAAATACACCTTCTTTTATTTTAGCGTCTGATATTGATGGGAATTTGGTTTTTAAATAGTGAAATCCAGGTCCTGCTTTATCCATCGCTTCCACAAAATTTTTCATTATGCCTAGTTTTATATGTAACGGTGGTAAAAACACATTTTCCGGATCGATTAAGTGGTTGTGTTTTATATTTTTTTCCCCAGGAATGAACTGGTGGCGTGGTGTCCAATCTTTTTTAATATAGTGTTCGCCCCTCGCTCTACTGTCCCATTCGTAAAGAAAGCAGCAATATTTTGTGTAACCTGTCTGAAGCATAAGCAAAAGTGCAATTATTTTTAAATCCCCGCAAACTTTCCAATTGTGTTTTATGTACTTTACTTGGGATAAAACAGTTTTCATTGTGTCATAGGTTTCTTTCAATTTAGTTGTGTATGCAACGGGGATAGCCGGATGTACATTGCCATTATGAAATAATACTGTTTTTAAACTGTGTTTTGAAGACTCGATGAATAACCTCCAGTCATTTGGATCATATTCGAAGCCTAAGGTTCTAAATAGGGAATCTATATCCACGCACACACAAAGTTCCTCATATATGAAAAATATTGTTGTATGACGTGTTGCCTATTGCGAAAATGTGTAACTTTGGTTCCAGTGTCAAGCAAATTCCATCCATGCAATCGAGATCCTAGAAGTTCTGCCTGATCTTTGGACAATTGCAAATCTCGTACGAGATCGTTCAGATCTTCTTGTGTTAATAGGTGCGGCTCTTTTGATGTAGACGGAATTGTTATTTCATATTCTTCTGTTTTTTTCATTTTTCTCGCCTTCTGTAGCATCTTCGTATCTGTTGGGTATAACTAATGGTGGTATGGGTACTGGTAATTGCTCCGAATGCGAAACAGTGCATATAGCATAGGGTACATTTGGATATTCCATTTTCCTTTTCCCTTTTCTATTGAGTCCAGAGATTTTACTGCAGCAGAAATAGCAATCCGTTGTGTCGTTGGTTGGTCCCTCCATGATATCGGTACCACAAAGCGCATACTTCTCCGTCCTCCCTTCACCCAAGCCAAAAGAACGGTGGCATATCGTGAACAAGAAACACGCGGAGCCCAATACTTGCCCTGGTCGCCGAGTTTGCACCCAAAATATTTTTCATACGCCTATTTTAACGCGGGTGTCATATTTCGGTGTGTAGCTTTTAAAACCACCTCCCCACAAACATAGCAAAAGGAGTGTGGCTTATTTAAGCACTTTCGCGCGCGCGCGCGCACACACACACACACACACACACACACACAGAGATACGCGTGTGCTCACGTAACACTACACGAAAGCGCTTAACAAATCTAAAAACTGCAAAGTATGCGCAACTCCGAAAAAGTCTAAGTCCGAAAAAGTCTAAGTCCGAAAAGACTAACAAAGTTCTATTCGGTTCGATGATCTGAGTTCTGCACGGTACAGCAGTTAACTAAACTTTGATTCTTATTTTCTAATTAAAAATTTTGTGTCCTCGCTACTCTCCCTCCAAGCATCCCTTGGAACTTTACACAATTAGGTGGAAACATGGAAACACCAATAAGATTTTTGGGGTGTTTCCTCAAATTTGCAACGCCCACGAACACTTGAAAGCCTTGTATGCACGATGCATCAAAATGAAGTGTACAAAGCTCCTTCAGTTCGAGAAAAACAAACCCATTAATTTTGTTATTCAAAACTTAATGCGCCTGGGTCCCGGCCCCGGCTCCAGCTCCAATACGCTAAGTGTTGGCGAGACGCTACAATAGAGAGAGTCCTTAAGCCTACGAGCACTTGAGGGTCCCATATGCACGTTGCATCAAGACGTTGCATAAAGTTTCTTCAGTTTGAGAAAAACAAACCCACCAATCTATATTCGAAACCTTGCATTTGGGATCCGATATGCTAAGTATTGGATTAGACGCCACATCGGAAAAAGGCCTTAGGTACCCCATTGAGAGATTCCGCGGCAACGAGGTGTCGAGAAAAACATGCACTTGGAAACTTACATTAGCCTTTATCAAACCCAACGAAGTGCAGAACATCATACAGTGAGTCTCCAAGCATTGACCTTAAAAGTAAAGCTAAAGTACGTATATTTCACACGGTTTATTTGATACAAAGGAAAATTTACGGAAATGCTTAACATGACTGATTCAAGTATAAGCGCTATCAGCTGTTCTGACACCCCTTAGACAAGCAAATTTAAAGACACAACTTAAAGATACATAGTGAATCAGAGCATTTCAAGATACAATTTATTTTTTCTCCCATTGCATCGAATGGTAGAGAAAGATGTCAAGCGACATTTATATTTCGACAATGTACTGTGATAAGACTCTCATATCCTCGTCTTCATGAATTCCCTCAAAATTATATTACTTTTCCGCTCTCAGCTATATTTCAGAAGAATTACAAGGAATCTGTTTAAAACAGATGTACAAATGATACCTAACTGGGTTTCGCATTGGCTTCAAATATTATTTGAGGAACTTTAAATATTGATACATTTGGGATAGTATGTCACATTGCATACAATCATAACAATGAAAATTTTGTAAGTTGATAAACAATGTTGTTTGCGTCAGTTAACATCGTATTAGAACTGAGTATGATTCGTAAGACTTTGTTGTAGTTTCGGAATTATGGTCCAAGAATACATGAACGAAATGAAACATACATTGTTAGAAAGCAGGTGCCATGTAAGGGGACTTGATGTCGTTGATGCATGGCTACGGCCCTGCCGGCCCGGCACACACGAACGATGGCCGCATGGCGGCAAAGCGTCGTCAAAGCGCTGCCGATGCACATCTTCTCGACCTGTTCGAACTAAAAACCGTTCCGGCAGTTTCTCTGGACAATTTCTTCAGAAATGCATACAGAATTCGATACTGTGAAGCGATTTCATGCACGAGACCTAAATTTTCCTACAAATGCAAAAGTAGTGAGTGGAAAGTACGCGCACCGACTCTTTTTTGAACTTTGATTGCCATTGACAAGCATTCAAGATCACAAAATATTACAATGTTATATGTCAGTGCATTCTGTTAAGATCAAGATCAACTTTCTGTCGTTTATAGTTTTCACGCAATTCCTGCTTTTTTCCCAAAGTCGCATGTTTTTACAAAAACTGATGTTTTTCGAAATCTGAGGGTGGTAGAGCAATTCTGCTTCCCGATTCGTATTCAGGACGAGAAACTCTACAAGGATCACCTAGTGGATATTGCAAAACAGAAAAAAAGTTGAAATTTGTTGGACAGTGTTACCGCATTGTTTTCATTGTTGGTTTACTATTTGCGACTGCAGCTATATTATTTTTGATGCAGATACGACGGGTATATACACGGTATAACAAAAAAGGTTTAGGAGCTGGAAAGCTGATATTCCTGTGGTGATACTGAACAACTTTTCCCTTTGCCAATATGTGCTTTGGGGCTTCATTGTTGAATAATTAACAAAAAAGGTTCAGCAATCAGAGCGCACGTAGAGCCCGCGCTCAGGGCCCGTAGAACAAACACATGGTACACAACAGCCAATGTCTCGGTTGGAACAGTGAAAGAAATTCGTTTCACAAAATTTCCATCATTGCACGATCACTGTGACTTTCCACTTCAAGATTTGAATTTATGAAATCAGTTGTTCTCACTTATGAATAATTGGTTGTCCCGGAAGGGACCGATTGTTATTAACTTCGAAGGTGCTCGATATGGCCGCTGCTACTGCCAAATACGCTTTTCCACGTTCGGCAATTTTTTTGCCGCGTTCCCGAGCGGCTAGTAACTCACGAGTTACTTTACTGCTCGGTATTCGGACTGGTTCTGTCTTGAGAAATTATGACTCGGTTTGCAACGGTGGATGAGGACTAGTTCGAAGAATGTTATAAAGGAGAGTTGCGGGTCGTCGCGGGGGACGCGCTTTATGGTGAAAAGGCTCTTGAGGCCCACGTGCTGGCCAGCAGAGTTTTTCGGTTCCCAGAAAATACGGCCCTGGTGAATTTAGTGAAGACATTTTCCAATCGCAGGAAAAGGCATAGCATTACAAGGAATGTAATAAAGGATATCTAACAGTGTCTTGAACCTTCCGCAACGCTTTCCCGGCGACTGGAAAGTGTCTTCATTAAATTCGCTACAGGCGTGTTTACTGGGAATCGAAAAATTCTGCTGCCCAACAAGTGGGCCTCAAGGGCCTTTCCACCATAAATCGCTCCCCTCTCTATGACCTGTAGCTCTCCCTTCTAACATTTTTCCAGCTATTTCTCGTCCATCGTTGCAAACCGTGTCACAGTTTCTCTAGACAGAATCAGTCCGAACGCCGAGCAGTAAAGATTTCTCCGACGCTGTAATTGCTGTTTTTACTTTCAATAAAGTAAGAGTTAAATTCTAAAACGCAAAGCTCGGGAGTTACTACCCGCTCGGCAACAATGAAATTGCCGAACGTGGAAAAGCGCATTTGGCAGTAGGAAGGGCCAAGTCGAGACCCTTCTAAGTTAATAACAATCAGCCCCTTTCGGAGCCAGCAAGTAGTCATAAGTGGGAACAACTGATTTCATAAATTCAAATCTTGAAGTGTAAAGTGACAGTGATCGTGCAATGATGGAAATTTTGTGAAACGAAGTTGTTTTACTGATCCAGCCGAGAAATCGGCTCTTGCGCCGCACGTGTTATTCTTCGAATGGCCAGGATCGGTAGAATAACCCAGTGATAGTTGGCGCGCAGTAGTAAGTTTGGTAAAATAAAGTGAGTTCGCTGACCTGGCCGTAACATCAGGTGTCTTGCACTGCGGGATACCTACTTGCAATGGTCAGGATCTGTAGGGTGACACAGTGACCTATTTTCGTCGAAGCAAGTTCATTTTTGGAGAAACGGGTAAGTGTAATTTTAATTGTTGGCGAATTGTTTAAAATT
Organism: Holcopasites calliopsidis; assembly: GCA_023838395.1. Lineage (NCBI taxonomy): Eukaryota > Metazoa > Arthropoda > Insecta > Hymenoptera > Apidae > Holcopasites > Holcopasites calliopsidis. Next base: position 320,848 of record JALHAQ010000070.1, read on the forward strand.
TAACGTACGTTGTACTTGTTAGACTCGTTAGTCAGTCTATTCTAATTCTTTTTTGGTCAATTGATAACAGCAAATTGATTTCATTTGTATTTTAGTTAATTTCCATTCATGAATAATGAATAATTCGATGTTAACTTTTTCTCTGTGCTATACCGGCACGTACTGTTCGGGGCGTCGATCGAACGTTGCTACCTAGCACGACGCGCCGTGGGTCGTTCCTGAGCGCAGGCTCTACGCGCGCTCTGATTGCTCAGTGCTTTTTGTTAATTATTAAAAAATGAAGCCCCAAATCATATTTTGGTAAAGGAAAAAGTTGTTCAGTATCACTTCAGGAATCTCAGCTTTCCGGCTCCTACACCTTTTTTGTTACATTCTGTACACATACATATGTACTACATTTATTAAAAAATTCGGTAAAGACACGAACATTTATACAAGCTACCAATACTGTAAAGTACGTATACGTACGCCTATAGCGATAAATCTAATAAATGGCTATAGATGCATAACATACATTGCATATTTATGATCATAACATTTAGTAACATTTATTAATAATGCTTAATTCATTGTTCACGATAATATAGCACATAATGATAAGTTCACTTAATTTTTTTCAAACTTTTTCTCGGTAAAAGCAATGTGACGATATCAAAAGCTTTCAATGCTTTTGAAAACCGCTCTGTTGCTTTTATTCGGGCATGAATGAATATCCGGTGATAGTAAAAAAGGAGAAGATACTGAGGGCAAGGATACTAGAGCTGCTTTTCTTCCCTTGTGTACAAATATATGGCATAACTACATTAAAATTTCAATATGATAATGTTCCGATCTTTCGTAGTAAAAGTACACAGAAGAGGCATTGAAACTAAAGTGTTACAGTAATTGTAAAGTCATCATAGAACAGCGAGATACCTGTTTCGTAAATTTGCAAAAATACAAAAATATTCAACAGCTCTGAAACCTAAAATAATACTAACGGGGTCCGTGACTTTAAATAAAGAATATTTCAATTACTTAAGCATAGTAAATAATTACAAAAATTATTCTTTGTTGCAAGTTGTTGTTAAACATATTGTTTTTCTTAGGAGAACTTATATCTATCTGTCTGAAAAGTGACATTTCTTCACATAGTGACAATAATTCATTACACGCGAAGATAATTTCATATAGCAATTGTTGAATGAACTAATGTTGTTGAACAGATATTCTACATCGATACATACTATTCTCATGTCCAAGTTACTCAGAATCTCCAGCATTGAACAAGTATTTTTACATTTCATATTAAAAATGAAAATTTTGAATGCATTTGAACTATGATACAGTATATGATACAGTATATGATAGAATCAACACACCATGAGCATGCTGAAAGAAATTGATTGACCACATTACCTGCTCAGTCTGATAGTGTTCTTCGTTTCTCGAACCATAAGCGCTCGTTCCCAGAAGTGTACGGCTTCTGGTAAAATAGTGTTCTGAAACAAACAAAAATAATATATTTACACAGGAATTGTAAGTGTGTTTGTTTCGTAACAGTATTTATATAACAAAATAGAATACTTCCTTGCTTATGAACTACGCAGATTTCGAATCACGATTGACAAGAGAATTCTTGGTATTTAGCTAGAATAGGGTTTCCACCTCCGAGTTCAATGACCTTGAAAGATGTTGCCAAGGTCACCGTTCTGAACAGCTTTTCGCTAGACGCCTATGTTACTGCCGCTCAGCAGCTTAAGTTACAATGCTATCTTTAATTATTAATTATGTGCGTTTTAAAAATGCAAGTCTTCTGTTAAAAAAAAATAAATTGGAATATATACAGGATGTATCGCTACAGGTAGTGAAACAATTCTAATCGTGTCGAATCGATTCAAATTTTTTGCACAACAAAAAAAATGGAACCGCTTTGAATCTGATTCGAATCCTATACGGTCGTGAAAGTTTCGTTCGTTTCGAAGCTCTTGATCGTCTTGAAGCATTCTCTCTATGGATGGGAGAGATAACGTCGAACGAGCTATGTATTTGCCTCATGAAATCGATTACGATAGATTTGTGACATTTTTTCAATTACAATGATACGAGATGCGACTGTACTGGCACTAATGATTAGTCAAAATACATTAGCCTGAAATCGTTGAAGGATCTCATCATCAGAATTACAACTGCCTCACGGAAGAAATATTAAGTGTGGCATACCATACAGCCAGAACTGTTGGTCGTAGGTACAAGAATGACATTGTGCAAGCGTTGGAGAACTCGCTAGTATTAAGATAAGCAATATTACTGTAATGTACCAACCCATCTTCTCGTTAGGTAAGCATCTACATACAGAGTGAGTCAATAAGAACTACTATTTACAATAACTCATTATTTACGAGAAAGTTCCTTAACTTAGACCAGCGCTTAAATTGGACCACCACCTTTATTCAGGTATTAATTAACTTAGGCTATATTTCTTCACACGGGATTATCGTTCACCCGTTGTTTAACAACAGCACAGAAACAAAACGCAGTAGAATGAGTAGTAACTGTCGCGTGACGAATGTTTCCTTTTTCACATTGGCTGATCCGATTTTGCCTCCAAATACCACAAGCTATACAGGGTGTAACAAAAAAGGTGTAGGAACCGGAAACCTGAGATTCCTGAGGTGATACTGAACAACTTTTTCCTTTGCCAAAATGTGATTAGGGGCTTCATTCTTGAATAATTAATAAAAAACACTGAGCAATCACAGCGCACGTAGAGCCCGCGCTCAGGGACTGTCTACGGCGCGTCGTGCCAGGTAGCGACATTCGACCGGCGCCCCGAACAGTACGTGCCGGTATAGTACGGAGCAAAAGTTAACACCGAATTATTCATTATTCATAAATGGAAATTAAGTAAAATACAAATGAAATCAATTTGCCGTTATCAATTGAACAAAAAAGAACTCTAATGGACTGACGAACGAGTCTATCAAGTACAACGTACGTTAAATTTTAAACAATTCGCCAACAATTAAAATTAGACTTACCCGTTTCTCCAAAAACGAACTTGCTTCGACGAAAATGGGTTACTGTGTCATCCTACCGATCCTGACCATTCCAAGTAGGTATCCCGCAGTGCAAGACAGCTGATGTTACGGCCAGGTCAGCGAACTCATTTTATTTGACAAAACTTACTACCTGCACGGCAACTATCACTGGGTTATTCTACCGATGCTGGCCACTTGAAGAACAAACACATGGTGCACAACAACAGCCGATGTCTCGGTTGGAACAGTGAAAGAACTTCGTTTCACAAAATTTCCATCATTGCACGATCACTGTCACTTTACTCTTAAAGATTTGAATTTACTAAATAAGTTGAACCCACGTATGAATAATTGGTTGCCCCGAAAGGGGGCGATTATTTTCAACTTTGAAGGGGCCGCTGCTACTGCCAAATACACTTTTCCACGTTCGGCAATTTCGTTGTCTTGTTCCCGAGCGGGTAGTAACTCACGAGCTTTGCGTCTTAGAAGTTAATTCAGATTTTATTCAAAGTGCAAACAGCAATTACAGTCTCGGAGAGATCTTTAGTGCTGGGCGTTCGGACTGATTCTGTCTTGAGAAATAGTGACGCGGTTTGCAACAGTGGACAAGGGCTAGTTCGAAGAATGTTATAAGGGAGAGTTACGAGTCGTCGCGGGAGGCGCGCTTTATGGTGAAAAGGCCCTTGAGGCTCACGTGCTAACCAGCAGAATTTTTCGGTTCCCAGAAAACTCGGCCGTGGTAAACTTAGTGAGGACATTTTCTAGTCGCTGGAAAAGGTATAACATTACAAAGAATGTAGTAAAAGACATCTAACAGTGTCTTGAATTTTCCCCAGCGCTTTCCCGGCGACTAGGAAATGTCTTCAGTAAACTCACCATGGTCGTGTTTTCTGAGAACCAAAAGCTCTGTTGACCAGCACGTGGGCCCCAAAGGCCTTTTCACCATAAAGCACGCCCTCCGAGACGACCCGCAACCCTTATAACATTCTTCGAACTAGCTCTTGTCCACCGTTGCAAACCGCAAGACAGAATCAGTCCGAACCTTAGCAGTAAAGATCTCCCCGACACTGTAATTGCCGTTTTTCACTTGGAATAAAATCAGAATTAACTTGTAAGACGCAAAGTTCGTGAGTTATTACCCGTTCGGTAACAAGACAACGAAATTGCCGAACATCGAAAAGTGTATTTGGTAGTAGCAGCGGCCATATCGAGCCCCTTCAAAGTTAAAAACAATCGGCCCCTTTCGGGGCAACCAATTATTCATACGCGGAAACAACTTATTTCGTAAATTCAAATCTTGAAGAGGAAAGTGACAGTGATCGTGCAATGATGGAAATTTTGTAAAACGAAGTTCTTTCACTGTTCCAACCGAGACATCGGCTGTTGTTGTGCACCATGTGTTTGTTCTTCAAGTGGCCAGCATCGGTAGAATAACCCAGTGATAGTTGCCGTGCAGGTAGTAAGTTTTGTCAAATAAAGTGAGTTCCCTGACCTGGCCGTAACATCACTTGTCTCGCACTACGGGATACCTACCTGCAATGGTCAGGATCGGTAGGATGACACAGTGACCTATTTTTGTCGAAGCAGGGTCATTTTTTGAGAAACGGGTAAATCTAATTTCAATTGTTGGGGAATTATTTAAAAGTTAACGTACGTTGTACTTGATAGACACGTTAGTTAGTCCGTTCTAATTCTTTTTTGTTCAATTGATAACGGCAAATTGATTTCATTTGTAGTTTAGTTAATTGCCATTCATGAATAATGAATAATTTGATGCTAACTTTTGGCGCGTACTGTTTGGGGCACCGATCGAACGTCGCTAGCTAGCACGACGCGCCGTGGACCGTCCCTGAGCGCGGGCTCTACGCGCGCTCTGAGTGGCCAGTGTTTTTCGTTAACAATTCAAGAACAAAGCCTCAGACGACATTTTGGCAAAGGAAAAAGTTGTTCAATGTCGCCTCAGGAATCTCCCATTTCTGGCTCCTACACCTTTTACGTTACACCCTGTATAATGGTTCTTAAGTTGCAACGATCTGAATCTTGCAATCTTATCTTTATTAAGCATAAAAATATTACATCGTAGAAAAGATGGAAAATTGGACGAAAAACAGTGAAGGACAAAGCGGGTATGTGGAATTGTCGCTCCACCAATTTTATTACGAACGCATAAACTGTCAGTCTGTTAGCAACTGATTATTTTGTCAATTATATATTTAATTTTTGATAATAATATAATAGGAGGTCCATGATGGGCAGTACTTAAACAATGTTGAAAGCGCACCTAGTTTAGGTTGTACAGATGAAGTTGTAATGAACAGAGTCGAACATCATGGATGAATGTCGATCGGGCGAACTGCGGCTGCGTGAGTGCGTCCCGGTCGGAAATCGGCCACGTGTCCCGATGACCCACGACGATACCCCAGTCGTCACAATTTTTCTTGGTATAGGATAAATTGCTCCTTATAGTTCTTCTTTATTTTTTTTACAAAGCGTATGTAAATTTTTAAGCGAAAATTCTTCTGCGGTCCAATTTAAGAAACTGGTTTCCCAGGTTGGACTATTGACGTTATTCTGAAAACATGTTTTTGTGACCAACTACATAAAATATCTTTTGTATGACATGTATGTATTAATTATAGTGTTGATATTATTCTCAAATCTTTTTGAAAAAAAAAGTATGAACCCGTTTCCAATTTATGGAGGTACTTTCTCAAGTGGTCCAATATAGAGAACTGTCCCCTATTAGTTTGTTTAGTGAATTATTTTAGATAGTAATTCTTATTGACTCACTCTGTATTTTCGATTGCCCATGTTACTCATCCTTATTCTTTACCCTATGCGTCACACGGACATGATTCTTGGTTCTCATTTGACGTCTCCTATCTTCCGCACTGCAACAAGTGCGAGACCATAGAACCCAAAAGTACTTTATATCATCAACATCCTATTTCACATAATTCGTGCGAATATTTTAAACCTACAAATGATTCCGTATCGCCGACAGACCGCTGCTGCATTGTCCAAGTCTACGTTGAATAAGCCTTTTGTCACCGAATTAGAAGTTCTAATTTTCTTTGTGCCCATTACACTACGATTCGACCCTGACCGTCCCCGTAACATCTGATTCAACATATTAAGACAATTTAGGTTTATGGAACACAGAGCATAAATCCGCATCCTTAGTTTAAATTGATAATAAAACTTTCCCCGATAAACTATTACATAGTATTCTTAGCCTAATTGCAAGTACCAGGAATTGGTTTATAGCGGCGGAAAGTCTGCATTTCTGCTTGGTAAACGAGCCGTTAACGCCTTATTTTCACGCTATGAATAGCGATTGACGTGCCATAAATCCATATCGGGATGTACGAGCAATCAAGGGGACTCGAGGTCTCCTCACCCCCGAGACTCACGAAGCTTTCCAGTACGATCGAGCCATAGAACCGTGCCAGCGACGACCTATGATAGTACGATAGTACCAGCATTAATAGTCACTTGTCCATTCGGATGAGGTTAACGAATCTGTCACAAGGTTTGATTCGTGGAATTTATCGAGCTCGATTCACGTTATGGAGAAACGCAGCGAATGAAACTATAGAGTTCGCAAATCTCCTCGAAAGTGTTACATGAACTCTCGAATATCAATCCGATACTGTGCGAATAAATTAAGTACTTGACTGTTTGTTATAATAGAAATGAATACAAATATCAAGTAAATGCAAAAGGTTTGATGGATCTTGCCATACATGAATTATGTTTGTTTATTAAAAATAATTTATTAAATCAATTATATAGTCCCTTTTGTTTTCAGTAACCTTTTCCCATTGTTCTGATAGTAATCATATGCCTCTACGGGGTGCTTCGTTACATCGTGCAAATACTTTAAAGAGCGATTGTTGAGGCAATTCTGAACAACTTTTTCCTTTACCAAAATGTTGGCTTCGACCTAGCATCCTCTCTAAACACATTAGATGTTATATTTATTACAGTAATTTCGGTATTTGTCTCTCCACGGAGCTCATATTTTAATCTTACCCACAAATGGTATCTGTCAATGTCCATTTTCAACTTAATTTTGTAGCAAAATAGCTCACTCAATCCACCCACTTTCTGTTATGAATACTAACTATCTACATTACTATGGACATACAATACAGTACTTCAGTAATATGATCTACAACTTCTACTGAACAATAGCAATTACGCAAGTTATTAAAAATCCATCAAGCCATGGTTGGAATCGTTTCGGTTGGAATATCTATAATGCAATATAACGAGGGTAAGTTTTTAATGACAGGAAATGACCTTGAATGACCTTGTAACATCAACATGCTATAGGTCGATCAATTCGCCACAAAACGAGATACATCTCTAGCTAAACAAAAACACACGATTCCATTAAAAGTAGATGAAGGCCACCGTGAAATCGCGAAAGTGCGTGCATCCAGATAAGACTTATGATCTCCATAACATGTTCCCTTGATACTAAGTAAGCTCTACTTGAAACATTTTCTTCCAGGACGAATAGTTTCGGTGATAATTGCGTGTATCGCTTCAAATGCGAAACCTTGTATAAGCTGCACGGGTACATCATTTTTCTGTATGACTGCTTACTGAAAACCAATTGCTCCATTTTTCTATTGCTCTACTATTCTCCTTTATCTACTTCCTCCTTATTTTTCTATTATTAACGTATGTAGATATTATGTCAATAACTACAATTACAGTAACTACAGTAACACTAATAAGTAACACTTGCAAGTGACACGTTACTTGTAGAGCTAATATTTGTCTTAAGTCAAAAAAAACGCCCACTTTTTAGAATGGCCAAATTAGCTCTAGCACTTCTTTCAAGTCTTATAAGCCTTTGGAATACATACATCGCGGACTTCACTTGTACTCTTTACCTGAACATTTATGAAAAAGGGTGTGAGGCGGTAGTTAGCGTATAGCGTGAGTTGGAATAAGTTAATTTGTCCCTTTTGTAAGAATACATTGCACGTTACTATTAGAGATTAATTTAATATACTGCAATCATTTGTATACGAATAACGATAAAAACATATTACAGAAGATATTTAGTCAATTAAGTAACTACTAATTATATTTATAATTGTTTTTCTATGCTACAGTAATTGTTTATTGCCATTTTTAACGCGTTAAAAACAAAAAAATGATTAGGAAAGAGTGCATTCTCTAAGTACAGTTGTCGATCCCAAATTTATAACCCATACTACTGCATCCCCGAACCCTTCAAAATTACCTTTGATTACGGCTGGCGAGGATCACTTCGTTCAGTAGATTCATTTTACAGGTGATATACAGGGTGGGGCATTTGAAACTGATAACCGGAATAACTGTATTAATTTTGATGATAGAAACGGTATGGTTTTCTATTTACATTGTGATAGAGCGTTTCAAGACGAATACAATGACTTATATGAAAGTTGTTCCAAGTCAACTACAATGGATACTCAATGTTGGATAGCAGCAATTATGCTATAAACAGTCCGTAGTTAGCTGCAGACGATAAACCGCGCAAATCCATTTATTGCGGACCAGGCCGATGCCACTCGCGTACCTGAGGGTCGGGAAAAACCCGAATCCGAACACCCCCTAAACTTCGCCCCTTCCGCGAGACGTTATAATACACGCCTCCAACTCCTTCCTAATCACTTCCTGCCAATAAACACCAATAGTTCCCCTCTACCAATTTTCAAATAATCAAAAAGTCCCCTCTTCTTATCTATCGCGCCTACAACAAATTTTTAGAATGTAAAATAGAAGTAGTAGCATCTATAGTAGTCGAGGAGAAACAACCCCAAAAACTCGAATCAAACTGATAACCGTCGCACTTCGCATTAGTCGCCGAACCGTTTCCCTTGTACAAATCTTTATAAAAATTTGTATAAATATATTAAGGTGCATGTACGACCTGTACATCTGCACTATCAGTATTTTGGGAAATCAGTGCACCATTGAGCTTCCCACCTCCCGTTAAACTCAACGTGAGGAATTAACATGGTCCTTCGAGCCGGATACACGCATTAGTGAGTATCCAGTAGTTGTTGAAAGGGAATATCAACGTGTTCGGGAGTGAAGTTCGATCATAGAATATATCGAAACTGTCGTGCCGATAGCAAGTGTCGAGCTGTCTGGCAATTGTCGTCGTGAGTCACAAGTGACCACAAAATATCGTTGTCGTCAACATTAAAGTCAAAGGGGAATCTCCGAAGGGTTCTGAGTGCATCACTCTCAAACAACCCTAAATCAAGTCGTTGGACTGCTACTCGTCACGACTGAAAACAATCCGGGACCATACAACATCCCACTCGATCTGGAGTACAGCAGAGGCTCTGCACACCGAGGATACTGGACTACAAGGAAGGTTCACCACATATCAAGGCCCAACTACGTTCCAGGGGAGGAATATCAATCCGCAACCCAGATCTTCGAAGAAGAGGCCAGTTCACCGAACGTCGGGCAGGAAGCTGCAATCAACAACCAAGGATTAACGTGGTCGCAGCACGCAGTACCGAGTCGAGTTTCATCATCAAGGTGAGCAAGTTATTGTACCACCAATTAATCCCATCCGATATTCCATATCCTCACCATAACGCCGAAATATTTCGTTTGCGCCTACCAATAAGTTCGTAAATTCAGTAAAATGGCTGAACGCGCACAACAAATCAAGGGCAAAATCGCCAATTCCAAAAGAAAAATAACCAATTTTGCAAAATTTGTCGATGGATACGTCGCGGAACGTGATTTTCCTAGTCTCGAGAAGAGAATGCACGATATTGATAGGGAATTCGTGGAATTTGGAAAGAATAACGCGGAACTAGAAGCGCTTGTGGATGATCCCAACCTCGCGGATACCTGTACGGAATATGAAGAAATTTATTACACCGCGTATGGTAAAGCTACGTCGTTCATGAAGGAGTCCTCATCCCCGATGAGTTATCTAAACGAAGCCATACCGTCAACTTCGGTACAAGGTTTTCTACGCGAATCTCCTACAGGCAGCTTTCAAACTCCTAGAAGATGCCTGCCCCGAGTGAATTTACCCTCGTTTAGTGGATCCTACGAGTCATGGTTAGGATTTCATGATTTATTCAAATCTCTAGTTGATGACGACAAGGAAATTCCGGACATTGAAAAATTATATCACTTGAAGGGTTGTTTAAAGAACGAAGCCGCGGACGTTCTCGCGTCGATTGAATTGTCGTCAGAAAATTACAAGGTTGCTTGGGGTCTGTTAAGGGAACGATATGATAATCGTAAAATCATTCGGCAAACGCATGTCAAGGCTCTATTAAATCTAAAGCACGTTTCGAAGGATTTTCCTGTTCGGTCGCTACTCGACCAAGTCCAAAAACACGTGAGAGCACTTGAAGCTTTAAAAGAACCGGTTAATCATTGGAACACCCTGTTAATAGAAATCGTTGCCCAAAAATTAAACAACGTCCTTCGGGAAAAGTGGGAAGATTCTAGTTGCGAGTCGACGAATCCTACGCTGCAAGAATTTCTAGCGTTTTTACAACGGCGGGCACAATTCGAAGAGGTAAAGTCTCATCAAGACCTTATAGGAAGCCAAAATTCGTCGGAAAAACGAGCTCCTCATGCTCACGCAAAACAGCGTCCACAACACGCGTTTCCCGCGTCAGCCACGAAACACCCTTGTCCTCATTGTAAAGGAAAACACTCGATCTATGAGTGCGAACCCTTTAAAAAACTAGCGCCATCGGCGCGTTTCGAAGCCGCAAAAGGGGCTAATCTCTGCATAAATTGCTTACGTTCCAACCATCGCGTTGTCGATTGCACGGGTGCATCTTGTCGTAAGTGCCACAAGAAGCACAATACTCTATTGCATTTCGAAAAGCATTCGTCCGAAAATTTAGAACCTGTCGCGTCAAGTCAATCTGTCGTAAATTTGCATGCTCAAGTTTCGTCAGAAGGGTTGCTAGCCACCGCTATCATAGATATAGTCAATGCTCAAGGAAAATCCAGAGCATGTCGAGCGTTTCTAGATGCCGGATCACAAGCACATTTCATAACAGAGAATGTAGCTTCGTTTTTAAATTTACCCAGAAAGACGGTGGACATCTCGGTTTCTGGTGTTGAAGGGATTTCAACCGAGATAAGGCATTCAGTATCGGCAACACTAAAATCGCGATTTAACAAATATTCCAAGACGGTCGAGTTTCTCGTTTTAAATCAAATTACTAAAGCCATGCCATCGATCGCTATTAATCAGACAACTCTCGATATCCCGAAAAACATAGTTTTGTCAGATCCGAAATTCTATGAGCCGTCGGAAATCGAGGTGCTTATCGGAGTCAAATTGTTTTATAAATTATTATGTGTGGGACAAATTTCATTAAAAGATCAACCCGACGCCATTTTGCAAAAAACGCAACTCGGTTGGATTGTGGCTGGGGAGATAAATAGTTTCCGTTCAAGAAGTGACATTCAATGCCATTTAACAACCCACTTAACTCCCTTAGACGCAAACCTCACCAAGTTTTGGGAGGTAGAAGACATTCCTTTAGTCAAATTACTATCCAGGGAGGAACAGGCATGTGAGATTCACTTCAGAAAACACACGCAACGCAACTCAGAAGGTCGGTATATCGTTAGGCTACCCTTCAACGAAAACAAGGGAAAATTAGGAGAATCTCGTTCCATTGCTCTTCGTCGCTTTCACTTTCTGGAAAAACGTTTTGAAAAAAAACCCCAGTTAAGGGAGAAATACTCCGATTTCGTAGACGAATATAAAAAACTAAAGCACTTGTCGGTATTAGACAATGAAAATCTCGCTATACCTGGCTGCTATCTCCCTCACCACGCGGTAATAAAGGAAGATAGCGCTACCACCAAACTTCGCGTCGTCTTCGATGGGTCTGCGAAGACTTCATCTGGCATCTCGCTAAATGACACGTTAATGGTCGGTCCCACGATTCAGGACGACTTGTTCACTCTATTGACTCGATTTCGATCCCGTGCATACGCTCTCACCGCCGATATAGAAAAAATGTATCGACAAATACGAGTGCATCCAAGCGACGCTCTATATCAAAGGATCTTATTTCGCAACCGTCCAGATGAAAAAATAAACGAACTTTGTCTCGATACCGTCACATATGGCACGTCCAGTGCTCCTTTTCTGGCTATCCGTACACTTCATCAACTCGCTGAAGACGAAGGAGTTCATCATCCCGTTGCAGCCTCAGTGCTGAAGCGAGACTTCTACGTTGATGATTTGCTAACAGGTGCAGATACAAAACAAGAAGCCGCAATTCTTCGCGACGATCTAATTGCACTCTTACAAAGAGGCGGATTTCCCATTCGAAAATGGGCTTCCAATGAACCGTCACTGGTGCCCGAAAACTCAGGTAATCCGTCCAGCACGCACATGTCGCTCGATTCGTCCCCATCAGTCAAAACCTTAGGTATTCATTGGAACTCTTCTGAAGATGTAATATTTTACAACGTCAATCCATCTGACTCATCAACACCCGTGACCAAACGATCAATTCTATCGCAAGTTGCCAAACTATTCGACCCCTTAGGATTACTTGGCCCAATTATTGTAAAGGCAAAAATAATGATTCAGACCCTTTGGAAGGCTGGAATTTCGTGGGATGAGTCAGTCCCAGTAGGTATACATTCCGCGTGGTCACAATTTAAAGAACAACTGCCACTCTTAAACAATATCAAGTTTAAACGACTCATTGTCGCGCCTAATTTCGCCAAAATCCAATTGCATGGCTTCTGTGATGCAAGCGAGAAGGCATACGGGGCTTGCATCTACTTGCGCTCAACTGATATGAATGGTACCAGTTATATCTCGCTAGTATGTTCAAAATCAAGAGTAGCTCCGGTGCATCCGTTGACATTGCCGCGTCTAGAATTATGCGCTGCCCTTCTGTTGGCACGGCTGTACACAGCAACTAAACGAAGCTTGCATATCGAGATGACTCAGGTTTACCTATGGTCAGACTCCACGATAACCCTTCATTGGTTAAATACCGAGCCCCACTTACTAAAAACCTTCGTCTCCAATCGAGTCGCAGAGATTCAAAATCTATCCAAGGATTGCGAATGGCGACATGTGCCCACACAAGACAATCCTGCAGACTTAATATCGAGAGGCCAAACGCCTCAAGAATTTCTCGACGCGAACAATTGGAAAGGTGGTCCTTCTTGGCTCTCCCATAATGAAGAATTATGGCCTCAAGAGAAAATTCACTTGAGTGAGATTCCAGAAAAACGTAAAATTATCGCCACTCCAGTCTCCATAAAAACACCTCTTATCAGCGAGGACGTTATCGAAAAATATAGTTCACTGAAAACCCTCAAACGTGTAATGGCTTATGTTTTGCGTTTCGTCTACAATTTAAAACATAAATCACAAAAACATATCGGTCCCATTACCGCGACAGAACTCGAAGCTGCTACTCGAGTTATATTGCTAATCACGCAGTCTACCGCATTTGCAAAGGAGATCCACTCATTAAACGTCGACGGGCGAGTTGACAATAAAAGTCGGCTGGCTCCACTAAAACCCTTCGTGGACAAACAAGGAATCCTTCGAGTAGGCGGCAGACTAATTCATTCGGAATTGCCAGAAGAAAAAAGGCATCAAATTTTGCTACCCGCAAGTCATCACATAACTCGTCTTATCATTCGCGAGGAACACGAACGGCTCAAACATGCGGGAACTCAGGCAACCTTGTACTCCGTTCGCGAATTCTTCTGGCCAATCGACGGCCGCAGGGCTACCAGACTGATAATTCACAAGTGTGTTCGTTGTTTTCGCGCGAAACCACGAGGTATAGACTACGTCATGGGGGATCTTCCACAAAACCGCGTATCTAGTTCTCGACCCTTTCTTCATGTCGGTGTCGACTATTGTGGTCCACTGTACATTAAGGAAAAAAGATTTCGCAATCGCAATAAAATTAAGGTTTACGTCGCCGTGTTTGTCTGCATGAGCACGAAAGCAGTACACCTTGAGCTAGTTAGCGACCTGACCACCGAAGCATTTATCGCGTGCTTGAAAAGACTCTTCTCTAGGCGAGGAATAGCGAAAACAATTAATTCCGATAACGCAACAAACTTTGTCGGGGCAAGCAAAGAGCTTATTGAACTGTACAAATCGTTTCAATCGAAAGACCATAATAAAACCGTTCAGGAGTTTTTAACAGCACAAGGTATTACCTGGAATTTTATTCCACCTCGGTCCCCCCATTTCGGTGGTCTTTGGGAGGCTTCCGTAAAATCATTTAAACACCACCTAGTCCGCACGGTAGGAGATACCTTGCTGACATTTGAACAATTAGAGACCCTTATCATCGAAATTGAGGCTATACTGAACTCTCGCCCTATATCGCCTATGTCTCCCGATCCCAACGACCTGCAACCATTGACTCCTGGCCATTTCCTGATTGGTGGTCCACTAACGAGCTTTCCACAGATGGACCTCACGAGCATAACGTCAAACCGTTTATCGGCTTGGCAACACAGTCAAAAATTGCGTCAACACTTTTGGCGTAGATGGCAAAAAGAATATCTACACCAGTTGACAATTCGTACAAAATGGCAGTCGAATTCCAGCCCTTGCATCCAGCCTGGCACTATGGTTGTCATCAAAGAGGACAACCTACCTCCACTACAATGGAAACTCGGACGAATCATCACCACTTATCCTGGTCCAGACGGCATTTCCAGGGTAGCTACAGTCAAAACTGATGCGGGAGAGTACAAGCGTTGTATTAAAAAGCTCTGTCCTCTTCCCATCATCCCCCCACAAGAACTCAGTGACGAACATCCGAACGATGGAGGCTTAGTCGCATAAACGATTAGTTTAAGTTATTATCGCCAAGAGGGTGTAACAACGCGCCTTATGAATCAACTTAGATATTAAGTGCAACACTGTCTAGCATATTGTTGGATAACATGTATAGTACTGTATATAACCGACCATGTAGCGATGTTCGCATTTATCAAATTAATCAACTGGTAAGATTTAGGATTATTTTGCATTGAACGGGTCCGTTCAAGGGGGCCGGCATGTTGGATAGCAGCAATTATGCTATAAACAGTCCGTAGTTAGCTGCAGACGATAAACCGCGCAAATCCATTTATTGCGGACCAGGCCGATGCCACTCGCGTACCTGAGGGTCGGGAAAAACCCGAATCCGAACACCCCCTAAACTTCGCCCCTTCCGCGAGACGTTATAATACACGCCTCCAACTCCTTCCTAATCACTTCCTGCCAATAAACACCAATAGTTCCCCTCTACCAATTTTCAAATAATCAAAAAGTCCCCTCTTCTTATCTATCGCGCCTACAACAAATTTTTAGAATGTAAAATAGAAGTAGTAGCATCTATAGTAGTCGAGGAGAAACAACCCCAAAAACTCGAATCAAACTGATAACCGTCGCACTTCGCATTAGTCGCCGAACCGTTTCCCTTGTACAAATCTTTATAAAAATTTGTATAAATATATTAAGGTGCATGTACGACCTGTACATCTGCACTATCAGTATTTTGGGAAATCAGTGCACCATTGAGCTTCCCACCTCCCGTTAAACTCAACGTGAGGAATTAACACTCAATTGTCTCAAAGTACTCTATGAACACTTGCGTGCTTTTCTGGTATATCGTTCTTGCAATCACTAGTAAAGGTCACAGAACATTAACATTCAGTTACATTGTACGCTTATCCGTATAGACGGATGCTAATATTGGTTTGACTACCAACTGTTCGCTACTGTAATTCAATGTAATTGAACACTGTGAATGTAATCTATATAATACTTTGAAACAATTTATTTCCCATCTTAGTAGACTTTGAATAATTTTGATATACGTCGTTCAGTAAATATTGACAATAAGTGACCTAACTTCAATTACTTTGACCTTGAAATATGTTGCCAAGGACATCATTTTGAACAACTTTCTCCTATACATATTAGCGTTGCTCACCTTTAGTTTTCGAGATATTTGCAAAAAACTATCGTCACCACTACAATGACTTCTACCTACAATTGTGCATCTGTAGTAGCTCTTGCGTCTGTACTGCTTGCTGCTAAGCCAAACGTGTACGCTGCAAAGGATCCAAAGGTACTCGCCAAAAATTCAATCGCAATGGACGATAAAAGTATTCTAGTTTCTGACGTTTTTTTTCTAAAAATGTCAAGTTAAGGTTTTTTGGAAAATACGACGTAGACGGCCGGCAGCAAAAACAGATACTATCAAACCTACCCTGTACCTTACAATCAGAGTTAGCTTTAGGAGGCAGTTGTTTTCCAAAAAACCTCGATCTAATGTTCTATGAAAACAATATAAAAAAGGAGAGTACTTTTATCGTCTATTCCGGTTGGTTTATCTTGTTAGTGATAAAATGAGGCTATTAAAAATAAAAGTATATTGAAATTGTAGAGACCTTCAACTCCTGCTACTTGAGAGATTTGGCGCGAGCTGTCACTTTCTCTCAAAAATGCTCCCCCGACGTAAGGTCCTATACAGGCTGGAACAAAAAAGGTGCAGGAGCCGGAAATGTGAAATTCCTGACGTGATACTGAACAACTTTTTCCTTTACCAAAATGTCATTTGGGGCTTCATTTTTGAATAATTAACAAAAAACACTGAGCAATTAAAGCGCGCGTAGCGTCCACGGCGCGTCGTGCTAGGTAGCGATGTTCGACCGCCGCCCCGAACAGTGCGTGGCGGTATAGTACAGAGCGAACATTAACATCGAATTTTTCATTATTCATGAATGGGAATTAACTAAAATACAAATGAAATCAATTTGCCGTTCTCAATTGAACAAAAAAGAATTAGAATGGACTGACTAACCAGTCTATCAAGTACAACGTACGTTAAATGTCAAACAATTCGTCAACAATTGAAATTAGACTTACCCGTTTCTCTAGAAATGAACCTGCTTCAACGAAAATGGGTCATTGTATCATCCTACCGATCCTGAGCATTCGAAGAATAATACGTGTTGCACAATAGCCGATGTCTCAGTTGCAACAGAGAAAGAAATTGGTCTCACAAAATTTCCATCATTGCATGATTACTGTCACATTACACTTAAAGATTTGAATTTATAAAATTAGTTTTTCCCACGTATGAATAAGTGGTTGTCCCGAAAGGGACCGATTGTTATTAACTTCGAAGGGGCTCGATATGGCCGCTGCTACTGCCAAATACGCTTTTCCACGTTCGGCAATTTCGTTGTCGTGTTCCCGAGCGGCTAGTAATACGCGAGATTCGCGTTTTAGAACTTAACTCTTATTTTGCTGAAAATAAAAACAGCAATTATAGTGTCGAAGAGATGCCTTTCTTCTCGGATTTCGGACTGATTCTGTCTAGAGAAACTGTGACACGGTTTGTAACGATGGACGAGAGCTAGCTGGAAAAATTTTATAAGGGAGAGTTACGGGTCGTCGCGATTTATGCTGGAAAGGCCCTTGAGGCCCACGTGTTGGCTAGCAGAATTTTTCGATTCTCAGGAAGTACGGCCGTGGCGAATTTAATGAAGACATTTTCCAGTCGCTGGGAAAGCGCTGCGGAAGGTTCAAGACACTGTTAGATATCTTTTATTACATTCTTTGTAATGCTGTACCTTTTCTGGCGACTGGAAAATGTCTTCGCTAAATTCACGACGGCCGTGTTGCCTGGGAATCGAAAAACTCTGCTGGCCAGCACGTGGGCCTCAAGGGCCTTTTCACCATAAAGTGCGCCCCCGCGACGACTCGTAACTCTCCCTTATAACATTCTTCGAACTAGCCCTCATCCACCGTTGCAAACCGTGTCACAATTTCTCAAGACAGAGCCAGTCCGAACAAAGAGTAGTAAGGATCTCTCTGACGCTGTAATTGCTGTTTTTAATTTCAATTAAATAAGAGTTAAGTTCTAAAACGCAAAGCTCGTGAGTTGTTTTTCTGTTTGAACCGAAACATCGGCTGTTGTGCACTATGTGTTTCTTCTTCGAATGGCCAGGATGGGTAGAATAACCCAGTGACAGTGACCATGTAGGTAGTAAGTTTGGTAAAATAAAGTGAGTTCTCTGACCTAGCCGTAACATCAGCTGTCTTGCACTGCGGGATACGTACTTGCAATGATCAGGATTGGTAGGATGACACAGTGACCTATTTTCGTCGAAGCAGGTTCATTTTTGGAGAAACGGGTAAGTCTAATTTTAGTTGTTGGCGAATTGTTTAAAATTTAACGTACGTTGTACTGGATAGACACGTTAGTTAGTCCGTTCTAATACTTTTTTGTTCAATTGATAACGGCAAATTGATTTCATTTGTATTTTAGTTACTTTCCATTCATGGATAACGAATAATTCGATGCTAACTTTTGCTCCATGCTATATCAGCGCGTACTGTTCGGGGCGGCGGTCGAACGTCGCTACCTAGCACGACGCGCCGTGGACTGTTCCTGAGAGCCGGGCTCTACGCGCGCTCTGATTGCTCGTGTTTTTTTTTTTTTTAATTATTCAAAAATGAAGCCTCAAACCACATTATGGCAAAGGAAAAAGTTGTTCAGTATCACCTCAGGAATTTCACATTTACGGCTCCTACACCGTTTTTGTTACACCCTGTACAGGGTGTTCTGCTACTGCATGTCAATATTTTACGGGGTGCTTGTTGAGGCAATTCTAAATAACTTTTTCCTTTGCCAAAACGGTGGATAAAGCTTCGTTATTTAATGATTAACGAAAAACGCTGACCAATCAGAGTGCGTGTAGAGCGCGCGTTTAACGGAGAAGGCGGTCAAGGCTGCAGTTGAGCGTATCACGGTTTTCTCTCGGCTAAGCGCGCGCTCTACAGGCACCCTGATTGGTCAGCGTTTTCCATTAATCATTCAGAAACGAAGCCTTAACCACCGTTTTGGCAAAGGAAAAACTCGTTAAAAATTGCCTCAGCAATCGCTCCTTAAAATATTGACATGCAGTAGCAGAACACCCTGTATAAACATCTTGCAACTATCTCTCATTATCCCGACGTCTAAGGCAAGGGCCTGATAGGTAGCTTTGCTGACGAGACCTCTAACAGGCCCAGGACGAAACGCTCTCATAATACCCTACTCTAGAATTTTCTTGATGAGTCCTTCCACTACTCCTAACTGCTACAGAGTAGTCAAAGTTGAGGAAAGCAGTTAAACTGCATAACTGCCAAAATCTTTTGTAAATATCTCGAAAACTAAAACCGAATGACATGACAACATGTATAGGAAAAAGTTGTCCAAAATGATGTACTTGACAACATATTCCAAGGTCAAAGTGATTGAAGCTGGGTCCCTTATTTTCAATATTTACCATCTGAACCCTGTAAACGTGAAGTTCCCTCGATAAAACGATTAACATTCCCAATTATTTAAGACTTTCTGGCGTTATATATAAAAGAAAATGAACAGATTTAAACTGCTAGATTTTACATGGCCGTAGCTGTTCTTAATCGTGATAATCAACGCTAAAGTGTGTTGAAGAAAATCAGTATGCATTATTAATAATGTTGTAGAAAAAAAAACTGCTACACGTGCTACAATCTAAAAGGAAGATTTCAATAGAACTGTATGCAAAGAACCATGACAGCAAAGGTTTATGGCACGACTTAAAGAGAACGGCTATTTTTGAGGAATCTTCCGGGAGAGAATCAATTATGTTATTTAGAGTTTCGCGCACATCTATCTTACATAGCCTTAGATGTACCATAAACCCGAAGTTCCGAAGGGCCCAACAATTTGGTAACGGTACCAAACCGACCATCGCCACCCAGAGGAAAATTCCGCTGCGCTGACCAGGTTTTCGCACCCCCTATAGAGGGACTTGCAGGTGGCACCCGACTCCGAGACACAACCCCTCGCGAAGACACAAACACTCCGACATACAACACTTTCAAACGCACCACCAACTTGAACACATTGGAGACTCAGCAGCCAGTCTGCATGTTCATGCATTTTGTATTAAGTCAACTTGTGTTAAAAGTTCTTGGTCGAAATCATCGCATTCAAATTCAAAGCGCTCTGCTGGAAATAAAAAGCCAAATGAGTATCGGCGAATCTTTGTGCCTATTCACACATGAGTGACGTGAAGAAAGCCGAAACAAATAACACACGTATTAAGACGTACCAGTGCCATCATGACTGACAATGTGTGATATCCGTATGAGTAACAATAAGTTAAATAACCAATGATATTGATTACACAATATCGGAAGCTTGCAAGCGAATGAGTTTATCTAAATCGCAGCGATCCACGGGGCAACACCTCCGTTCTTTGTTTGCGTGAAACACAAAAAGAATCCAAGAGAAAGGGACGACTGATATTACTTCCGGCTGCCTACAACCGGCTGCGTACAAACGGCCGTTCCTTGCTTCTGCTGTTAACAGCAGGAGTTCCGCTTGAACGGGCGTGCGTCATTAATATCGGCCTAATGGCAAGCGGCTGATAAGTAAAACGAAGCCGAACAAATAAGGTGCCGAACATCGTCGACGTTCAAATACTTAATTTCATCGCTTTTTATTATTTTTCACCGATTACGATGTAGATGAAGTTTCTCGTTAACAGCTTTACCAATTCACGATAAGCCTTCCTCGCTCCATCAACTGTCAACGAGCAATATTTATTGATAGTGTAATGATTTCGAAAGTGCTTGCAAGCACTGCATTTTCTTCATTTAACGAATAAAGTGTTGAGCTCACTTTTATTTTAAATTAATGCTAGAATTTTTGGAATGCAGTGAGGAGAGTTTATGTATTCACTAGGATCGCGTGTATGTGTGAATGTAATTATGGTTTATTCAAACTAAGTGAAACGTAACAACTTATCGTAGGGTTATTGTAAAGACCGTTTGACTTCTGTTTATGTCTGCGCTTTTACTAATTCCTCAGTGACAGTTCGATCAAGACTCTTCTAAAAATTCTAATCACCGCCTACTCTTTGCGCCCTTAGCATGCTATTTTTCAGACTGGCGGGGTGATCAGGCCGGGGAAAGTCAGCCAGGGGTAGGTTTGGCAATGCAGCGGAATTTCCTCAGGGATCATTACTTTCCACCGCGAGGTCACCGGCTGCTAGCCTTGGGACCACGGGCCCTTCGAAAATCCTCGGTTTATGATACTGCAGATTGTTATTGAGGTCATACCAGGAAACTACTAATAAACATGCCGTGTGCAAATTATAAAAACGACTTTCTCAAAAATAGCTTGACGGCCTGCAAACCATAAACCGAACTAGCCGTTTGCACGAAAATCTGCCCGTTTATTGCTACGGCCAGCGGCTACAGCAGCTTCGTTAACTTTGATGTTTCTTTATGTTGAAGCTGACGTTTATTAAAATCACGGTTGAAGCATTACTACATTATTACATGATTTGTTATTAAACGTATATAATTAGTTACAAGTTACTTAACATATTGTAAACTACGATGGGAACGTTATAAAATTAATAATTAACTACACCCAATATTTAAAACTTGATTGCACAAAGCTGATAAAAATAGAGGAATGCTTTTTTTAACTATACCAACGTTAAGACGCTAAGTAATCAAGATACAGGGTGCTCCGTAACTGGGGTACAATTGGAGAGCGATTCTACATGAAAAAAAAACAAGTTGAAAGTATACGATAAAATGTTTTCATTTGAGCCTCCGTGTCCGAGAAAATTTATTTTAAACACTAAGGCTTACCATGCGTACGACACAGAAAAACGTAAGGCAACCTCTTGTGTTGATGGTTTCTTTGTCTTACACAGGGTAAGTTTTACTATTCTCTGTCCAGAATAAGAATAGACCCAAGTTTGGACGTGTTTTGGACCAATATGCGCAAGTCCACGCCTACCCACTGATTTGACGCTCGTGATGGCTCAAAATCCTGTCTCTGGCAAAGAACGATAAAAGGGCTTGAGTGCTGAGTCATAGGCACGGGCCCAGAGCGTAGTGTATATAAGGTGTCCCAGAACTCCCCATACAGCCGAAAAGGGGCGGTAGCTGAGGTGATTCTAAACACCTTTTTCCTTTGCGAAAATGTTGTTTTAGGCGTCGTTTTTGAATGCTTAACGAGTAACAATGACCAATCAGAGATGCCGCACTCAGTCGCGAGCGTGTTCAAAGCCGCGGCCGAGCGCACCACAATCTTCTCGCGATTGAGTGCGGTCTTTACACCGGGAAAGCGCTGCGGTAGGTTCAAGACACTGTTACATACTCCAAGATGTTACATCTTTTATTACATTCTTTGTAATGCTCTATCTTTTCCGACGAGTAGAAAACGTCTTCATTACATTCAACACGGCCGTGTTTCCTGGGAACCGAAAGACTCTGCTGGCCAGCACGTGGGCCTCAAGGGCCCTTTCACCATGAAGCGATCCCCCCTCCCCCCCTCTGGGTAAGGACACTTAACCCTTCCTTATAACATTTTTCCAACTAACCCTCATCCACTGTTGCAAACCGTGTAACAGTTTCTCAAGACAGAATCAGTTCGAACATGGAGCAGTAAAGATATCCCTGATACTGTAATTGCTGTTTTTACTTTCAAAGGAATAAAAGTTAAGTTTTAAAACGCGAAGTTCGCAAGTCACTACCCGCTCAGGAGCACGATAACGGCATTGCCAAACGTGCAAATGCGTATTTGGCAGTAGAAAGGGTCATGCCGAGACCCTTCAAAGTTAATAATAATCGGCCTCCTTCGGGGACACCAATTCTTCAAACTGATTTCATAAATTCAAAACTTGAAATGTAAAGTGACAGTAATCATGATATGATGGAAATTTTGTGAAACGAAATTGATGCACTGTTCCAACCGAGACATCAACTGTTGTGCACCACGTGTTACTTTTTCGAATGGTCAGGATCGGTAGGATGACCTATACTCCGTTCAACGAGACGAGTCATTAAGTAAAAACAAACAGCTCGCTCGCTTTTCAGTGATCGGCCCTGCGACTGCAGTCATTGGCTGTCACGTGTTGCAACTCAGGGCCAAGTTTTGATGGTCCCTTGCCGAGGGCTCTTGCATGCAAGGTCAGGCGGAAACCTAAATGATTTCCAAATGTGCACTTTATGATCACAGGTAAACTTCACAGGTAAGTTGGAAAAAGGCAAAAAACGGTTAGATTTCTACGAGCCTTCGAAGTGAACGTGTGTTTTTATCCTCCGTTACGTATTTTCAATTTTCGTCATGTCGTCGTTCTCAAGTTCTGAGGAAGAAAACGTTGGCATGTCACCTATCAGGACGCGTGCGAAAAGAACATATATTAGTGCAAGTGAAAAGAACATTATTTTAAATATTTATAAAGCAGAACTGTTAAAAAATCCAGGACAATCTATTACTGATATAGTGAAAATAACTGCTCGTACTGCAGGAGTTTCGAAGAGGTAAAAATTACATATATACTTTAATATACATTTTAAAAATATATATTTTAACAGAAGCATTATTTAATTTTGTGACATTTTTAGGTCAGTCTTTCGAATACGGAAGGAAAGCATGTCGGGAGAAATATTGTCTCCAAAGAGAACAAAAATTCGCCAAAAAGTTGTTCAAAAAGTAGACGATTTCGATAAAAATGTCATAAGGCGAATAGTTCACGAATTTTTTCATCGGAATGAAATCCCAACGATCCAAAAAGTGTTAGAGATTGTAAATGCGGATCCCACTTTACCTAATTTTAAACGAACTTCGTTTTATAAGTTATTAAAGAGCATTAATTTTAAGTTTACTCGGCGAGGTCGCGATAGTTTTATAAACGACAGAGAAGACATTGTTGTATGGAGAAGAAGCTACTTACGCCAATTAAAACAATTCAGGGAGGCTAATCGTCAAATATATTACTTGGACGAAACGTGGATTAATGCAGGGCATACCAAAAGCTTCGTATGGAAAGATACAAGCATCACATCAGCTCGAGCTGCACATTCCAGCGGTCTATCAACCGGCTTAAAAAATCCTTCCGGCAAGGGAAAACGCTTAATAATTACTCATATCGGGAGTGTAAATGGTTTTGTGGATGGGGCGTTATGGACTTTTGAGTCGAAAAAAAGCGTCAATTACCATGAGGAGATGAATGCGGCAAAATTTGAAGATTGGTTATCTAAAATAATTGACGCAATAGAAGAGAATTCAGTGTTCGTTATGGACAACGCTCCATATCACAGCCGCAAAATCGAACAAATCCCGACCAGCAAGTGGAAAAAAGCCAACATCCAGCAGTGGCTACGAACAAGAAATATAACGTTCGCAGACGATATGGTCAAAACTGAATTATTACATATTGTGAAACAACAAAAAGTAACAGACGTTTATGCAGTAGATGAAATAGCGAAAAGAAAAAATATAACAATTTTAAGACTTCCGCCATATCATTGCGAGTTAAACCCCATAGAGATGATATGGGCTCAGGTGAAAAATTATGTTGCAGCGAGAAACAGCACTTTTAAATTTTGCAATATGATAAATTTATTTAGGGAAGCGATAAATACAGTTACTGTAGAAAATTGGACAAAATGTATTGATCATGTAATTACCAATTTTGAAGAGAAATTTTGGCAATTAGATGGTATAATTGAATCGGCAATAGAGCCATTTATTATAAATTTAAATGATTGCGACGATAGTTCTATGTTAAATACCAGTCGCGAAAGCAACATAGAATAAAAAAAATAACAATTAATAATAATTACACATAACTTCTGTTGTACTTTTATTTATCCTGTTATTTACGTATATTTATACAGGGTGTAACGTAAAAGGTGTAGGAGCCGGAAATGGGGGATTCCTGAGGCGAAACTGAACAACTTTTTCCTTTGCCAAAATGTCGGCTGAGGCTTTGTTTTTGAATTGTTAACGAAAAACACTGGCCATTCAGAGCGCGCGTAGAGCCCGCGCTCAGGGACGGTCCACGGAGCATCGTGCTAGGTAGCGACGTTCGACCGGCACCCCGAATAGTACGCGCCGGTATAGCACGAAGCAAAAGTTAACATCGAATTATTCATTATTAATTAAAATATAAATGAAATTAATTTGCCGTTATCAATTGAAGAAAAAAGTATTAGAACGGACTAACTAACGTGCCTATCCAGTACAACGTACGTTAAATTTTAAACAATTCGCCAACAACTAAAATTAGACTTACCCGTTTCTCCAAAAATGAACCTGCTTCGACGAAAATGGGTCACTGTGTCATCCTACCGATCCTGACCATTGCAAGTAGGTATCCCGCAGTGCAAGACAGCTGATGTTACGGCCGGGTCAGAGAACTTACTTTATTTGACAAAACTTATTACCTGCACGGCAACTATCACTGGGTTATTCTACCGATCCCGGCCATTCGAAGAATAACACGTCGTGCGACGTGAGAGCCGATTTCTCGGCTGGATCAGTGAAACAACTTCGTTTCACAAAATTTCCATCATTGCACGATCACTGTCACTCTACACTTCAAAATTTGCATTTATGAAATCAGTTGCTCCCATTTATGAATTGGTTGCGCCGAAAGGGACCAACTGTTATTAACTTTGAAGGGGCTCGATATGGCCGCTGCTACTGCCAAATATGCTTTTCCATTTTCGGCAATTTCGTCAGGAATAATTTGATATTATTCATAATTTGTTTATTCCTTATTCGATATGACTTTTGGCAAACGCCTCCTATTAGACCGAGTGACTTGTTCACATTCACGGCCTCGGCCGAGCGTCAAGCTCGAACACAACACTCCCGCGGCTGAGCGCGGGATCTACTCGCGCTCTGATTGGTCCATGTTCTTCATTAATCATTTAAAAACGAAGCCTCAAACAACATTTTCGCAAAGAAAAAAGGTGTTCAGAATCACTTCAGTTATGACCCCTTTTCGGCTCTATGGGGTGTTCTGGGTCAACCTGTATAACATGATATACGAGTGGAGACGAGAAGATTTTTAACAAAAACGTTTAAGAACTAAAGCAATAATGTCCCAATATGAGGAAATGTTGAATTAATAAATGGTATCAAAAGAGTATAGTTATAAATCATTGACCAGTTTATAAATTATGCAAAATGAAGCTATAGGAGTGACCACTTGTGAAACCGTTTCATTAGCCTCAGTAACAATAACCAAAAAAATCTTGTAGCGTTAAAGTGACATTACTACCATCTAACTTTTCATTCAAGTAATTGCGTACAATAAGACATTGTGTTACGAAAAGCTATTCAAAGAGAATAGATGCTCGTTTCAAGACAGCCAGGAAGGAAAGAATTGGTCTTAATTCATCGAGTTTCGTACGGGCAGTTAAATGTCAGCATTAAATGCAAATGCGAAGCCTTATTTAAATTTCAGATGCAATTAGATTCATTTACTTTCACGAACGGCAATTATTCAACTTACGGCCAGAGCCATGCTAGAATTGGTATCGCGGTGAGAATTTTCTGAATAAATCAAACGCAGGTGGCGATGCACGAATCCTGGCAGACCTGGCGAACGGTGCTTCTACTTTTAATGCCGCCATTTACACCGCCCACACCCCGTTTGCACCTACCCTATTTAACCTCCACCATTCTTTCGCACAATGCGATTTATGATCTCGATAACTAGCATTTTATTCATGATTTTTTTTCTACCGACGGTAACTAAGTAGCGGCCACTTTGAGAGAGTAAAGCCTGTAGCTGAAGATTCACCTAATCGATCTATCACCGTAGAATCACGCAGTGGTGGATTCGTTCGATGGTGGAGGAAAGTGCGAGCACTTAACCACTTTAGAACCGTTCCGTAGCTTTTATGGTTATGAAAATGCGCATTTGCTTTTGTTCGGCAAGATTTTTATTCGTTTGTGAGGTAAGTTACTGAATGAGTATAAGCACTTATATTCATGTAAGCATGATTGAGGGGAATGATTCTATGAACTAAAATACGACGAAAATTAAAAGTAATAAAATTACGTTTAAGACTTCGTTAACAAGTTATGGACGTTTCGAAATCCATCCAAAGGCTTCTGAATGTAGGCAACTCGACGTACACTGTCGGCCGTTTGGACGACTGCAAGCGAGCGACGTCAATAGCATATCACAGGAACGAATACCTCTAGAGGAAATTGTGAATTAGAAAACGCGCGATGTTCTCACAAAACCTTGCTGCACTTCATAAGCATTAACACTAGATTTACGGATCTTAATTGTGCACCTATTTATGGATTTTAAAAAAAAATGGAGGTAGGTACACCCTGTACAAGGGCTTGAAATTATTGAGCCTTGGTGTGAAAAGAACTAGGATGTGTGCAGATATTATTACATCGATTAAAGTTAATATAAGTTGCTTAAAAATAATATTTATGATCTCTGCAATTTTAAACATCAGATCTGAAACTTCTCAAATTGATGGGTTCCGTAAGAAGATTGTTATACGTAAATCGACATAATTAGAAACACAATTCTGGAAACAGTATCAACTGTTAACTGTCGTACAAGGCTTTAATTCCACGTAATTGACTTTACACTTTTTAATTACGGACACGACTATACCACTATAAAATAAGATGAGAAGAGTAAAAGAACTAAAAGTAGATATATAAAACTGAATACTACAGGCAAGGAAAACTCCCTTTTAATACCGTCGTTATGTGGGTAAGATGCCGTGTTAACTACACCTTTATGATCGTTGCGAGTGGTTAAAGACTGAAATGCGCTTGTATTCCCTGTCCTGTTGTACATCAGCTAGTAGACACTACCACATGCGTGTTCCTTAGCTGATTATTTTTGCTGACATCTCTGCCATCGAAACTTTACAACATGAGCGTGATAACGATCAATACCACTTACATGTAAAGACACGAAAGAAAAATGGAAAAAATTGTCAAGCTTTAGGAAGAAAAAATTGATGCGTTTTAAAGAAAAACACTGGGGGTGCAATTACGGGTGAAAATATGCAACAACACTTTGAAATTGTACTTCATCGCACTGCCTTCAATATACATATAGGGTGGTCAGTAACCAGCGGTACAAATGGGGTCAGGGCGATTCTATACTCCTGTTACGAGTCAGGGCTTGGCGAGTGCAGTCGGATCTGGTAATTAAGGATAATTTTTGGGAAGACAGTAAAAACCTGAGTTCTTACTGGCGTGTTT
This sequence comes from Holcopasites calliopsidis, assembly GCA_023838395.1. Taxonomy (NCBI): domain Eukaryota; kingdom Metazoa; phylum Arthropoda; class Insecta; order Hymenoptera; family Apidae; genus Holcopasites; species Holcopasites calliopsidis. The sequence continues at coordinate 348,977 of JALHAQ010000070.1, forward strand.
GGTCATAAAATTCACTAAGCTGAACGTTAGTTAATTCCGATGGATATCGGTGCCTAAACGGGCGCTCGGAAAAGGTCCAATACCCCGATAAACACAGATAGAGTCATGTCTCCCCGACCATCGACATGTAAATGCCGGTGTTGTGCCCCGAGAGGTTCGTCTCGGAACGGGAGCGGGATCTATGGCTTGGTTGGGTTCGTGAGCGGTTAAAGGATTGGAATCCACCAGGCGATATTCAATAACACTTAGTTTATTGTAGCTTTCTTGAACTGGATAAAATGTAACTTATTGAAACGATGTGTATTTGACAATGGTTGGTTTTCGAGTCTCTTCTCGTATGAGACTTGTCTCTTTTATTATCTACTTCGGGTGTGGCTGAAAAGGTAGGAGAAGTCACGTGGTATCATGTATGTTCGTTTGGTAACATCTTCATCGTGAGACAAAGTGGACTCAGCACATTCTGTAGAATGTGCACCGTATGGGTTCTGTATAATCTACATATACCTTGGTTCGAGAAAGTTGCATGCTGATTCAACACTCCCAGCTATTCTACGTTATCGGGGCACAACACCGGTATCCCTGATAGACGCAAGATGGGAAGAGTCCAATTCCTCTAGCTGTCGACGCGATGGTTCGTTAGGGACAGAAGTCACCAGAATCTTTGAGAAAATGGTGCGTGCTAGGGTATACCTAGTGTGCGACCGGTGTGCCCATACTCCGTTCAATGAAACGAGTCACTAAGTAAAAACAAACAGCTCGCTCGCTTTTCACGTGATCGGTCCTGCGACTACAGTCATTGGCTGTCATATGTTGCAACTCAGGGCCAAATTATGATGGTCCCTTGCCGAGGGCTCTTGCATGCAAGATCAGTCGCAAACCTAAGTGATTTTCAAATGTGCACTTTATGATCACAGATAAACTTCATAGGTAAGTTGGAAAAAGGCTAAAAATAGTGAAGACATTTTCCCGTCGCTGGAAAAGGTATAGCATTACAAAGAATGTAGTAAAATACATCTAACAGTGTCTTGAACTTTCCGCAGCGCTTTCCCGGTGACTAGAAACTGTCTTCATTAAATACGCCACGGCCGTGGTTCCTGGGAACAGAAAAACTCTGCTGACCAGCACGTGGGCCTCAAGGGCCTTTCCACCATAAACCGCTTCTCCCGTGGCAACCCGTCACTCTCCCTTATAACATTTCTCCTACTAGCCCTTGTCCACCGTTGCAAACCGCGTCAGTATTTCTCAAAACAAAATCAGTCCGAACGCCCAGCAGTAAAGATCTCTCCGACACTGTAATTGCCGTTTTCATTTGGAATAAAATAAGAATTAACTTCTAAGACGCAAAGCTCGTGAGTTACTACCCGCTCGGGAACAAGACAACGAAATTGCCGAACGTGGAAAAGTGTATTTGGCAGCAGCAGCGGCCATATCGAGCCCCTTCAAAGTTAAAAACAATCGGCCCCTTTCGAGGCAACCAATTATTCATACGTGGGAACAACTTATTTCGTAAATTCAAATCTTGAAGAGTAAAGTGACAGTGATCGTGCAATGATGGAAATTTTGTGAAACGAAGTTCTTTCACTGTTCCAACCGAGACATCGGCTGTTGTTGTGCACCATGTGTTTGTTCTTCAAGTGGCCAGCATCGGTAGAATAACCCAGTGATAGTTGCCGTGCAGGTAGTAAGTTTTGTCAAATAAAGTGAGTTCCCTGACCTGGCCGTAACATCACTTGTCTCGCACTACGGGATACCTACCTGCAATGGTCAGGATCGGTAGGATGACACAGTGACCTATTTTTGTCGAAGCAGGGTCATTTTTTGAGAAACGGGTAAATCTAATTTCAATTGTTGGGGAATTATTTAAAAGTTAACGTACGTTGTACTTGATAGACACGTTAGTTAGTCCGTTCTAATTCTTTTTTGTTCAATTGATAACGGCAAATTGATTTCATTTGTAGTTTAGTTAATTGCCATTCATGAATAATGAATAATTCGATGTTAACTTTTGGCGCATACTGTTCGGGGCGCCGGTCGAACGTCGCTACCTAGCACGACGCGCCGTGGACCGTTCCTGAGCGCGGGCTCTACGCGCGCTCTGAGTGGCCAGTGTTTTTCGTTAACAATTCAAAAACGAAGCCTCAGACGACATTTTGGCAAAGGAAAAAGTTGTTCAGTCTCGCCTCAGGAATCTCCCATTTCCGGCTCCTACACCTTTTACGTTACACCCTGTATACTTTAATATACCTTTTAGAAATATGTATTTTAACAAAAACACTATGTAATTTTGTGACATTGTTAGGTCAGTTTTTCGAATACGGAAGGAAAGCATGGCGGAAAAAACATCGCCTCCAAAGGGAACAAAACTTCACCAAAAAATTGTTGAAGAAGTAGACGATTTCGATAAAAATGTCATAAGGCGAATAGTTCACAAATTTTTTGTCGGGATGAAATTCCAACGATCTAGAAAGTTATAGAAACTGTAAATGAGGATCCCACTGTATCTAATTTTAAACGAACTTCGTTTTATAAGTTATTAAAGAGCATTGTTGCGGAAAAACCCGGTTCCAAGTAGAACCGCTACAGCAAACAGTACCGACAATAACCATATTTCCATTCTTACACACACACAAAGGAAGCCCACCATAAACTCATCGCGCCGTAGTTTCGACTTAAAAATGGTTAATAACCGCAATTGAGGAGTAGTAAAACGCCGAGCGGTTCGGTCGCCTCCACCCCCTCCGAGACACCGACTTAGCATCCCCCACATCGCGTCAAACCCCAGAAAATCCCCACGTTACCATTGGCTAAGGTTAAAAATGCGAAAAACCAATAGACAACTAAAACATTCATAACCACACCCACAAACTTTAGCTCGTAGACACAAACACTCCAACAGAGAGATTCACACAAACCACCAAAGCGAACACATTTGTAGGACTCATCAGCCAGTCCACGTGTAACAAACAAGTTCACATTATACTCTGTTTCGAAAATCACATGCGTATATTTTCGATCTGCAAAGCGCTCCGCTGGACGTAAAACTCCAAACGAGCATCGGCAACCTTTGCTCTCTATCATCTATCCGTGAAAGCGAAGAAAGCCGAAACAAGCATTAATTTTAAGTTTACTCGGCGAGGTCACGATAGTTTTATAAACGGCAGAGAAGACATTATTGTATGGAGAAGAACCTACTTACGCCAATTAAAACAATTCAGGGAGGCTAATCGGCAATTATATTACTTGGGCAAAACGTGGAGTAATGCAGGGCATACCAAAAGCTTCGTATGGAAAGATACAAGCATCACATCAGCTTGAGCTGCACATTCCAGCGATCTATCAACTGGCTTAAAAATCCTTCCAGCAAGGGAAAACGTTTAATAGTTACTCACATCGGAGGTGTAAATGGTTTTGTGGATGGGGCGTCATGGACTTTTGAGTCCAAAAACCGTCAATTACCATGAGGAGTTGAATGCGGTCAAATTTGAAAATTAGTTTTCAAAAATAATTGATGTAATAAAAGAAATGGTCAGTGGTCGTTATGGACAACGCTCCATGCCACAGCCACAAAATCGAACAAATCCGGACCAGCAAGTGGGAAAAAGTCAACATCCAGCAGTGGCTACGGACAGGAAATATAACGTTCGCAGACGTTATGGTAAAAATTGAATTATTACATATGGTGAAACAAAAAAAGTAACACACGTTTATGCAGTATATAATTTCAAATAGCGAAAAGAAAAAATGTAACAATTTTAAGACTTCCGCCATATCACTGCGAGTTAAACCCCACAGAAATGATATGGGCTCAGGTGAAAAATTATTTTGCAGCGAGAAATAGCACTTTTAAATTTTGCGATATGATACATTTATTTAGGGAAACAATAAATACAGTTACTGTAGAAAATTGGAAAAAATGTATTAATCTTGTAATAACGAATTTTGAAGAGAAATTCCGGAAATTAGATGGTATAATTGAATTGGCAATAGAACCATTTATTATAAATTTACATGATTCCGACGATAGCTCAATGTTAAATACCAGTCGCGAAAGAAACAGAATAAAAAAATAATAATAAATACTAATTACACATAACTTCTATTGTACTTTTACCTATCTTGTTATTTAAGTATATTTATATAACGAGTAACTCCATACCATAGTCAAAGAATTTTAATTATAAAAAAATGCTTATCTTACGATGCGATGTGGAGATCCGCAACCCGTAAGTCGGCCTTATCCTGCTCATGAACGGATCACGTGCACGTGTTTATGCTTGGTGACTCGTCTCGTTAAACGGACTTATATTACGCAGGTAGAGGTGAGTTTAAGTCAATAATAGGATAAGGCACCGTAACTCTATGTACACCACGTGCGGCTATGATGTACTAATTTGTGGATTTGCTCTAATTAAGATTCTCTAGAGGAATGAGGTAACAGGGAGATGGATATTCACTATGAAACGAGCGATATATTCTTAATTCCAAGTGTTACAATCAAATCTGAACAAGAAACTGAATTATACATCAGCAGTAGACTAAGTACTGTATCGTAACGAATAAATAAGACATTAGGGGTGCCCGAAAGGGATTGACCCGATCTTGCTATGGTTTGAACAGAGTGACTTCAATAGTGGGCTCTTATACAAGCAACTCCTGGTTCAGCCGACCCGGTTTTCTGGGAGATGCGGGGTGCCCTCATGGAAACTAGTTCCAAAATGGCCCCAATCCTAAGCGTGGAAGTGCTGCGAGGATGCTATCACAGTTTTCGGAAATTTAGTTATCTTTCTCAGATGTGAGGCACCAGCAGTTCGGTTTATCTATTTAAATAAGAGTTCTCTGGGAAACGTAAAGTTTCGGTGGCGGTTACAAAATGTTAAACATGGGGTTTAATTTACCTGTTCGAATAGAACTATAGGTTCGATCACAGTTGCATCGGATACAAAGATTTTTTACAGTTGCCTTCGATAACGCATTCTCGAACGGAAAAAATAGACAAAGTGATAATACCGTCGTACGTAACACTCCGTTCAGTGAAACGAGTCAGTAAACGTCGACGAAACAGCCGCGAGTGAAGCGCAAAGGACTGCAGCTCCTAGCTGCCAGGTGTCGAGTTCAGAAGCGGGTTTAACTGATGCTTTGCTGGAGTCTCCCTTGACTTCTCGAATAAGCAAAACTTAAATACTTTTTTAATTTATATTTATATTATATATTATATATTTATATATATATTATATATTATCAGTTATTTGTAGAGAGAAGAATATGGTAACCATTTTCTCAAACACATTTCTTGACAAATTTCGTTAATTTTACGTTAAACTATACAAAGGAGCTAGTATTGTTCGTGGCTGCTAACTTGGCATCTGATTTCAGAGGGGTGTGAGACGAAACCCATTTGTTTTGCCTGTCCTCAATCCAGACCCGTCTTACCTCACAGACGCCAAGTTACCAACCGCGAACGGTACTTGTTAAAGCCAATTTAGAAAAAACTAATTTTTCTTTAAATAGCAGCTATTTGGTCCCAAACAAAAAACATGCCTTTTTCGACCTAAATTTTCAACTTCTCTTATTCATAAAAAAAAGAAGAACGTCGGAATAAAAATTTAGCTTCGTCAAAGACTAGATAATAGACTTAAGAATATTACTACCAATTGGTAAATTAGTCCAGTAGTCTCCCAGATATATCCAATTATCTATCTATTACTATAGTAGATAGAAATTCTCATTGCTTTTGAAGATCGACCTTATCAAAGATATGTAACCCTTTAAACTAAAGTCTTAATTGAGGAATGTCAGTATCAGATGTACCTAGCTGTCGCGTTAATTGTCTTTTAGGCCACATAGAAGTTTTCCTCGGAACTCCTGCGATATGCATCCCCAAATATCTTCCAGTGGGTTCGGAAGGACCAATATAATTCAGTAGCTAATTTTATATCCTGCTTTCCATTGAGTTCAGAGGCACGTTCTATATTTGAGGTCATTGTCCACTTACAAGATTCAATTTTTATTTTCTTCGGACCAATCTATGGGTGGTGGAGACTAGTCATGACAGACTCTGGTCTATGTCCAAATGAAAACTCCATGTCACAATCGATCGATATTCGTGCGCCTTCAATCGGTCCCTCTACTGACGTCCTTTTGAGACAAGAGCGATTTCTTTACCATATTGTGTAATTTCGTATTGTAGACAAGAACGTTTCTGAATATTTTCACATATCCAATTCTCTTTCCGTCGATATTATCAGATTCGATGCAAAGATTACTAAGGTTTTGTAAGACAAAAATTACCTAACAATCAATCTGTCCCCTTTTATTTATAATTTTTCAGCTTGCTCCACGCACCTGAAAATTGTCAACTGTTGAATGTTGAACGTATTGCTGCATTGATCTCACAGAAAGGACTAAAAAATGAGCTCCCAACTTCTTTATCTTTACATCTCTCCATTTTTATTCTTCCGTCGCTCTTCAGGACATTCTTAGTCCTTTGGAACGCTTGCGCAGAAAGACACCTTCGAAATGTTCAGCGTATCGGTACTCACAATTATGAATACTGTTTTTTTTTTCAAACGTCAGAGAAAACGGGATGTTTAATACAACATGCATTGGAAGGAATTGGGCTACCTAGACATTCTCGAAACTCTCCAACAATTGCTTTGAGGTAAAAATGACGCTAGTCACGCTATTCTTAAACACGTCGTGCACAGACCACTCTGATTAAGTAAAGCAAGAATACTAATGGTACTAACACTGGTAACCATGTTTCCTCCGATGTATTGAGTACATAAATAAGTTTCATCCGATTTTTTGTTAAATAAAAGACCTTTGTTTGAAAATAAAAATAAGTAATACTTTATTCAAAGTAATGTCCATAGTTATTTACAACCTTTCCCCACTGTTCACGTAATAAGTGGATTCTACGGTAGAAGAAATCCGTTTTGTGTGAAGCTATCTAATTATCGAGCCGTTTTTTTTTATATCTCCATAAGAACTGAAGTATTAGTGAGAAAGACCATGTTGCATCGATCCTAATAAATGGTAATCTGTTGGAGCAATATCTGGCGAATACGACGGATGAGATGACACATCCCATTCAAATAGTTCCAACGGTTCCTTGATTGGTTTTGCAATGTATGGTCTAGCATTGTCATACTGAAAAATCACATTATTGTGTCTTCTGGTATATTTTGGTCGTTTTTGTTTCAATGCTTGACTCGAACTGACCAATTGTTCTCGATAGCAATTTGCAGTGATGCCTTCATTTGATTTTAGCAGCTTATAGCGACTGGCATTAGCAATAAACGGACAGATGTTCATGCAAACAGCTAGCTCGGTTTATGGTTTGTAAGCCGTCAAGCTATTTTTGAAAAAGTGGCTTTTACAGTTTGGCAGTAGCCGCGGCCAAGGGGCTCGAAGGGGCTCGATATGCGCGCTGCTACTGCCATATCGAGCCCCTTGAAAGCTAATGACAATCGGTCACTTTCGGGGAAACCAATTGTTCAAACGTCTGAGCAACTGATTTCACAAATTCAAATGTTGAAGTGTAACAGTGTGACAGTGATCGTGCAATGATGGAAATTTTGTGAAACGAAGTTGTTTCTCTACTCCAACCGAGACATCGGCTCTTGTGCACCATGTGTTTATTCTTCGAGTGGCCAGGATCGGTAGAATAACCCAGTGATAGTTGCAGTGCAGGTAATAAGTTTTGTCAAATAAAGTGAGTTTGATGACCCGGCCGTAACATCAGCTGTCTTGCACTGCGGTATACCTATTTGCAATAGTCAGGATCGGCACAATGGCCCAGTGATCCATTTTGGTCGAAGCAGGTTCATTTCTGGAGAAACGGGTAAGTCCAATTTCAATTGTTGGCGAATTGTTTAGAATTTAAAGTAGGTTGTATTTGATACACTCGTTAATCAGTCCATTCTAATTCTTTCTTGTTAATATAATAATTCGATGTTAACTTTTGCTTCATGCTAGACCGGCGTGTACAGTTCGGGCGCGCCGATCGAACGTCGCTACCTAACACGACGCGCCGTGGACCGTTCCTGAGCGCGGGCTCTAAGTACGCCCTGATTGCTCAGTGTTTTTTGTTAATTATTCAGAAATGAAGTCTCAAACCAGATTTTGACAAAGGAAAAAGTTGTTCAATATCACCTCAGAAATCTCACATTTCCGGCTCCTACACCTTTTCCGTTACACCCTGTATGGAGTAGTTGAAGTTTAAGTTCATATTACGTGCTTCATCTTAGCGGCAATAATGAGAAATTAAGGTTGAAGAAACAACGAAAGCAGGAGGAGCAGGTCTTGTTAATGTGATGTGTTGCAAAATGCGTCATTTGACTCATCTTACCATTGTAAATGATTTTGTAGAGGTGTTTGTTAATCAGCTGCACAGAAAGCTGGTGAACTAAGAGCCAATTTGTCAAGAGGATTACATTGCCGACGTCGCAAGTTTTTTAAACATAAATTGTTTAATAAATAGAACCGCGTAGTAATGACTGACACAGCTCGAAATATTCATGGACAAACGGTCTAAATATGAGCTGCAGGATGAAATTCATAAGGGAAGTGCCCAGACGGGGAGGATTCGGGTTGCACATTTTACAAGGGACTTTTCTACGAAGAGTTGGGGGAAGAACGTTGGGTGTAGCGTCCTTAGTGTTACCAATGTGTATGAGAAGACACATAACTACCTTTGTGACTACTATAAATAGACCATCAGTATTTAACTCTTCTTAACAGTATATGGGACATGCTTTAAAATATTTCGGTCCGAATGTATACAGATCTTACCTTCCTTTTAGATTATTTCAAATGTAGTCCATATTTAGACCACTTTTTCTATAGCACGTTACGCTGCTTCATGTTGGGTTTTCTAAGATACGACGATGCGTACTCGGATGGTGGCGGTAATCAATTCCCACCACTGGATTCCGTCGCACTTTCCGGAAGGGGGTTGAAGAAAACATTAAGGGGATCGCAGAGCGGACACGTAAAAGTGCCCTCTGTTTACTACCAAAGAGACCTATTTTTCAATAGAAGGTTTCTAAAAGGGATTATTCCTCCAGGTGCTATATCTGCTCTGGAGGACGTGCCTTTCTCTGGGGAATCTTCGAAGAAAGGGGTCAATCATGGCGATGTCATCTAAATACAGCGCATGAAAACGTATTCTCCCATTAACAGGATCTACCCAAGGAAGACTAAATGCTGTGTAAGCTGTTAACTAGAAAAACCAGAATCATAACAAGGGGTACTCGCCACTAAAGGATCGTTCAGACACATCCAGTAATTTAGTCGAGAAGTAATTAATTGTTAGTGAAACAATTTAGTGGAGAAAATTAATTTTATTTCACCTTCCTAGTCGAATTAGGGACTCCGGTATTTACTGCTAACGGAGTAGAATTGTCTAACACATTTGTTTAGTACAGTTCACCTCCCGTGATTCGGAAAACTCAACTGTCTTAGCTTGAACACTTTTTATGCATTAAATCGTTTAATGGTAAGTGATTACTGGCCACTCAACTAAATCGCTGAACGTAACTTAACGAACCTTAAGAGAGAGCCTTCTAATTGCACTCTTGCTTCAATGCTGACCAAACTCTACTTTTCTCTGAAGAAGCCATCTGCTCATGTATCATAGGCAAAAAAGGCGCCGATAAATCGGCAGGACTTACTGCTGTACATTGCAGAGATGTCCTCTGCTTGCGCCATTTGTGACGCTGTCGAGCCCTGTTGCATGACAGCCTCCAAATTCTGAGAGAGAAGTGTTTGACAGTGTCATAAGAAGCGCAGACTGGGAAAACTGCTCATTGCTGATTAAAAATCAAATAATTCTTGAGAGAAACGAGATATAGGGATATCCCTTTTTGAGGTTACAACTAAGGCGATGCGAATATGAATGAGACGATGATAGAATAAGGGGACAATATAGAGAAAGTTTTATAAAGAAGTTTTGACATTGAAAACTTATGTCAAAGTTAATAATTGCGAAGAAAATCGAAAAAAGATCATCCCCCTATCTTATTTTTATCAAGAGTTAGGTTAGGTTGGGTTAGTTATTTGGCTTTGAAACAGGAATGAGCAGTTTTTCTCACTGTATGACGCAAGCGGAGAATACTATTTTCTTTGGAGATTATTATAGAAGTAAAATATTATTAGTGTACAATTGAGAAATAATATAGAGAACAATAAAAAAGGAAATTTAATCCAAGGAAACATTGGACATGTAATACTTTTTCTATGATAAGCCAATCGTAGACTGACGATGAAAACGTTTCTGTTACGTGATGAATGTCTATGAAAAAGCGTTCGTCCGGCTCTTTTTGTCTTCCTTCGAGGATAGTGTTTCGGAAGCGAAAAATAGGTGATCCGGCTTCCTGTTAAGAGTTAAGTCACAGTCTCCTCGATCGAAGTCTTCCCACGAATATCAACTGAGGCATGCCCTTATCTTAGTAAGCATGTCTTCTATTATATCTTATACTTGGAGATAAATATTGAACTGTCTTGTTACCAAGAAAAATGTCTGACGATTTATGAGAATGAAATAGAAATTCTTGGATGTAACGTAAATAAAGTTACGAAGTTAGAAAATAATAAGTTAGGAATAGGAGTGTTTACTTTCGATTATTAAAAAATTGCGTTTAGATTAATTTAACATCAAGAAAAATACGGTAAAGCAACTTATGAACATTCCCAAACTTGCCTTTAAAAAAATGCTGTCAGAAGTGGAAACACCGCTGCGAAAACTTAATTAAAGTCGGATGCTGTTTGATCGACAGGGTGTAAAGACATTGTATGTAAAGACCACCACTGCGTGATTCTACACCTTCGGTTCGGTGGACATTTGTGAAAAAAGCCCGTGCAAAATTGTCCTTGACCTTGAAAATTAAGGCCACAATTTGTGTCGCTTTATCGCATTCCAATCATCATGAGGGTGAAAAGTGTTAAAAGGAACTATGGATCGTAACTCAGTCGTCTCCTTGAAGAATAATGTTAAATGTATCGTTAGACAGCACGGGTCAGAAAGAGAAAGAGAGGGAGATAGTGTTGCACTCCATCGTCGACGTTCTCGGCTCTCTTGCTCTATCTTGTGCTAACTAATGGTATCGTTAAAATTATTTTTCAAGAAAACGGTTAAGCTGCGACCTATGGTTCATTTTACACCTTTTACCTTTACGACGGGTAGAATCCGATAAGGCAACAAAAAAATGTAACCATAATTTTCAAGGTTGAGGACAATTGTGGACGGGCTTTTTTCACAAATGTCCGTCGATCCGAGGGTGTAGAATCACGCTGTGGTGGTCTTTACATATAATTTCGTTATACCCTATACAGGGTGTGAAGAAGGGGCGCAAGGCCATCGCTCCCTCTTTCTCAATCTCTCGCTCTAACCCGTACTAACCAATGCAAAATATTAACATCATTTATTGCAAGAAAACGGTTGAGTTGAGACCCATGGCTCCTTTCACATTTTTTATCCTTATGACGAGTAGAATCCGCTAGGCCAAAAAATTCGACCTTAATTTTCAAGATCAAGGACAATTTTGCACGGGCTTTTTTCACAAATGTCCACCGAACCGAAGGCGTAGAATCACGCAGTGGTGGCCTTTACATATAATTTCGTTACAGTCTGTACATTATAACAAAACAAGCTTGTGGAGTTGAAACGTATTCGCGAGAATTTCACGCGAAGTAGAACCCGCATTAGAAGCCAGCGCAAACATAGCGAACAGATCAAATATGCCTTTTCACCATGTTTGACGATCGATCGTCGCAGTTGACGGGGAGAGGTTTGCCAGAGAACGGAGCAATCAGTTTTCAGGGGTTACTCCCTGGCTCGATTTGTGAGATTATCATACGACCGGCTATTATGCGGAGTAAACGATGGCCCCCGTGTTCGAAGCTTGCGGGGTGCTCTGATTGAAATGCGCTCGGTAATTTCCGGTTATTTGGTGCATACAGCTACACCCGCGACGTGGTACATTAGGTTGCTTCTATAACGCTGGCAACGTTTGATACGACGTAGAATACGCCTATTTTCCACGCTCCATTTCTAATTTCGCGTATCACATACACTAAAATAAGTATATACTATACTATAAGCCAGAATGCTTTAAATAATGGTTCCGATAATTTTATTGTAATTAGGCCCCGGATTTTTATGCACTTATGGAAAATGTAAAGATGTAAAATTAGACAGAATCAAGTAATATGAAAAAATATCCAAATTATTATGCTTTTTATAATGTCTAGTAAGTGAAACAATTTTCTAACGAAGTTCTATGATACCTTTTTTTCTACATTCTCAATAATATGTATTTGCATAAAAATCCGCAGTCTAATTATAACATTAGATGGCCTAGGAAATTCGTGCGGTTCTCCCCGCACATATAATGCGTCAGTTCATGCGTAAACTTTGTGTACAACAAATAGTTTTTGTTACAAAATCTCGCCGCAAAATGTCTGTTACTAACACTGTTATTCGTATGTGTTCGCTTTATGAGTTCAAACTTGAAGCAAAGGCGTCTGAGGCAGGCTGGAAGAATTGAACAACATTCCAAATTAATTCGTCCAAGTGATCCTACTGCGCGTAAGTACTTAAAAAAGTTGAAAGTGGAGTATCTTTCGACTAGAAGGTAAACCGATATAGAATCAGATGCATTGTCACAATTTTTTTTCAACAGACATAAATTTTTATAAAAATGGAATATGCAATGTTGTATCGCACTAGAAAAAGATTATGAAATGTAATAGTGACTAATTCCAATGATCAAATGTAATAGATTACAATGATATTTAAAAAATGCCATTATTTCGTCGCAACGGAAATCGCACGAACTTCCTGAGCCACCTAATATTTACAAAGTGGACGACTTGATCAATTCCAATGACCTTGAAATACGTTGTCAAGGTCAACATTCGGAGCAACTTCTAGACATCAAAATTTTCGAATTTCAGCTACATAGGACATAGTCCTTAGTAATGTACACAATGTGAAAAATGGAAACAACGACTCTATAAAAATGCAACGTGTGGTTTGAAAATTGAGAAACAATTATAGTGATAGGTTACTCACATTAATGAGGTCCAGTTTTTCGTCATCCAACCTGCAACACAAGGCGAAAGATTTAGAATGAAAATCACACGCGAAAAAAAATTGTAACTGCATTGCACTCCCTACACAGGGTGTTCGACTACTGCATGTCAATATTTTAAGTGGTAATTTCTGAATTAATTTTGAACAATGTTTTCCTGTACAAAAATTCTGGTTAGGGCTTCGTTTTTGAATTATTAACGAAAAACACTCACCAATCAGAGCGCGCGCTCAACCGAGAGGGCGCTCAAGACCGCGATTGACCGAACCACGATCGTCTCTCGGCTGAGCGCGCGCTCTATGCGCACACTGATTGGACAATGTTTTTCGTTAATAATTAAAACACGAAGCCTTAACCAGCATTTTCGTACGGGAAAACATTGTTTAGAATCACTTCAGTGATCACTCTTTAAATATTGACACGTAGTAGCCGAACACTCTGTATATTCAACGTCGTTATTACAATGTCCGTGCAACAAAGTAACAACCCGAATAATATACGTAGTAACTGGAAAGCAACAGCACTTAATCTATTTTTCCCCTCATCGTATAGGAGCAGGTTAATTTCGAAAATTTGTAGCAAACCTAGTAGATAAACAACATGTTTAACAACTAATTCTCAGAATAGAATTTCCATATGGGAAACTAGTTGTTCTTACAATTAAATATATATGTGTGTGTAGAAAATTAGATTTGTTAGGTAGAATTCCGGGTAACTGATGAATACGAATTACGAATACAGTATTGGCAAAGGTCTGAGGTCACCATGTGAGATTTGTTTTACAGTTAATTAAATTTTCGGTAATTGTACAAGGTGCTCATTTAAAAACGTGACGTGCACTTATCTTGAAAACTACACATCGTAGAAAAAAATATTTGAAACAAAAGGTTCACGGTTTCGAGGGGAAGATCCAACTTTGCCATTCGTTGTATTCTTTTTTATTTTGAGTAGTTTTCAAGTTCATTTGAAGGTCAAATTGTTTGTTTTTTATATAAACCATAGCTTTTCCTTACAGATTCTTATTGTACATAAAAATACAAAATTTTGAAAATTTAGGAAATAGGAAACAATTTTTTATTAGACATCATATTAAATTATTTGAATAGAAATTTATTTCAGATTTGGTTTCAAATGTAACGATTGAAATATTGGATGACATAAAAGAAGCTCTTTTGCCTACGAATACTGTATTTTCTTGATCCCAATCGTTGGTCGCTAGCGACTGGTTGACAGTACGAAACGGCTCTTAAGTGATCTAATTTAACGCCTGTGCCGACGTTTTTCCTATACAGTTGCAACATCGTTAAACTTGAATGGGTAAATGACACTTATTTATCATAAACCTCCTTCATCAACCGACACAGATCACTTACAGCAGGAGTTTCCAAAGTTTTACTTAGGAGGGCCAAATTGTAAATTCCAGAATCTTTGGCAGGCCAAAAAAAGTGTTATGGACAAATACGTTCAAATCGATAAAAAGTTAGACATAAGGGAAAGATTTATACTAATTTTATAACATAATCGTTATTTATTTATGACAATAATTATTTTTTGTTATAAACTGTTCATTAATACATTTTAAAAATAATTCAGCAAAGATAACTAAATCATTTTAAATAAGAGAAGAAACAAATAATAAGTATGTCCGGACAATACTGTATATATTGTGGGAATGTTTTATGAATATATTATGAGAGTGAAGTTGTTTGAATGAGTTATATTAAGCAACGATAATTTCACATGATGTAATTTGTTATAATAATAAGTGTACTCTTTTATTTTGTGATTAAATATAATTTTTATATTTAAACTATAAAAATAACCATATTTATTGTTTTTCCATCACCCCATCACATATACAATTTATATAATAACAAGGTGTATTAAATATAAAATTTAACATTTTTTTAACTAAACAATTTTTAATTATAATATGATAAAATTTATTTATTTATTTGTAAAAACGTAAATTATCCCTATAAACTCAAGATCGTAGATGATCTGACATCGCGGGCCACACTTGTAGGGTTTGCGGGTTGCGTTTTGGTAACCCCCGACTTGCAGCCTACGAGGGTCAATAAAAAAATAAGATGCACCCGTATTTAAAAAAATGAAATATTCACCATTTGATGATCATTTTTTATTTCTTTGAAAATACAATTTAAGAACTATTTTTCTACAGAACCCTCATGTTCATCGAGACATTTATCATATCAAGGTACCACTTTTTAATGCACCAGTGTAAAATTTCAGCCCGATTAGCTATAACCACCTTTGTGCCTCACGAGGCACTTGAATTTCCCCGTTGGCACCGCCTGTATCTTTTGTTTTGAAGGGTCTTTTTCATTTGCCCGATAACATAAGTTGTCACAAAATCAGCGACACGTGGTAGCGCACGCTAACTTTTATACCTATCGGCATTCCTGCTTCTCCAAAAGGACTATATAAGTATTATGAGATCCAAAAGTGGCAGGGATTAAGAATTCGGAAGTCAAATTCCAGCGTTCTAGCCTGACTTTTGAGAATGCTAAGACTATTCTCAGTTTAAGTTAAGAATAATCCCATGTTTGTACCACTTTACAACGGGTCTGCGCAGCTCCTACTTGACACTTCTGACTGCACGTCGCGCTGTACCTACCAATCAAACGATAGAGTTGACGGAGAGTGTACCTAGCAGTAAGATGGAGAACGAGGTGTTACGACCAGCCCATACGCGAAACATGGTTATTCTTAAATTGAGTGAAGTATAATCCAGAATGTGAGTACAGTAATGTTCCGCAAGAAGCGACTCATTCGGGACCGGCCAGTTGTTTATTATAGAACAGATATACTATTCGGCTTGACTTTATTTTCGAACGGAACGAGGACGAACACGGTCAACGAGCGAGAGGTAGCGGCAAATCATAAAGGGATCCGTCGAGGTGAAGTGCTATACTTTAGAGGATAGAATATGACGTGCACTCTCATTTGAACACTAAGCGATTTCGGTGCACCTTCTACTCAAAAAACGTCACTTCGCGCTTAACGGACCTCACTCTCGTTCATGTATCTCTCGTCCAGCGTGGCGACTTCAAACAAAGAAGTTGGGATAGCGATTTGCTTCTTTCGAGCCAGAAGCTAGTCGCTTCTTACGGAACATTACTGTACGAATTCTCTGAAACGCTTTAGGACCTAAGCCATCGCCATCAGTATGCTCTCGGAATCAAAGAAAAAGCAGCGGTACGGATTGAATATGGATTGAATATGGAAATACGGATTGTATCATGTACGTCAGGCTTTGGAATCAAGAGATGTTTTCGGCCGATTTTCAAAGACGATGCCTTTCGCCCGTTGGGCGTCTGAGCTCCCGCAAGAGCCCAAGTGCTCGAAGGGCTTCAGGTGCGTACCCTATGAACTACGCGTGACGTATTATTGCGAGACTCGTATCAATAGTTTTTCCCTGATGCGCTACACGCACCTTTTTCCATACAGAGGCCCGTCCAAATAGAAGCCCAACTCGGCCTCTAGTTGGGCTGCTGTTTCCAAATAAAGGCCCACTGGTCTTATTTTTGGGACAAAGTGGGAAACTCCGGCTGACGTTTGTGACGTGATCTTGCTAACATTTCTAAAACATTTTGAATTTTCTTGTAATTGCCACACGTTAGAACTCTATTGTCTAGAAAAGAAACTAGAAGTATTCTTTTGTGTGGAATTATGGCGGAGCCCACACTGGAGTACAGTTTCTAAACAATTTGGAAACATTGATATTTAGATATTTAGAGTCCATGTGCTACTGTATGAGATCGATGTGGAATCCATAAAAATCTAAAAACCAAATACAAGCCCGCGGGTTTTTTTACGGAAAATCCCGGTACGCGTTTGAGCCCCTTCGAGCACTTGGGCCTTTGCGGGGACCCAAACTAGCGACGGAGAAAAGAGGCTTAAACTCCGAAAATCGGCCGGGAAGATCCCTTAATGCCCAAGCCTGATATAGGTAGTAACGACCATAGAAAATCGTTTGTATATTTCTTGACGTATTGGTTGTCAGTAAGCGACAACGATTTTATCGTTATGCGACAATCAGTTAGAGCACGTCCTGATGCGATGCGCTGCACACTACAGAGCATGCAACTGAAAACGCGCAGTTGATTCCTTTGAGAGAAAGTGCAATAAAGGCATATATGCCTTTGGGAAGGGTCGACCCGAGAAAGAAAAAGTTGCCAACTAGCAACTATTGAAAAGGTCGCGTGCAAAGAAAGTTATTTCTGAAGAAGGAACTGGGAAGTTGCACAAAATAGTGTACCCAAGGGCGATGAATCGCATTGTCAAAGCGCTACGCGTGCGAAACGACGGCAAAGTGCAGTTCAACCAAACAAAGACCTTTGAAATGTATACCTTACTTTCGAACGGAAGCAGTCTCAACGTGTGTTTAAATTATTGTTTACATCACAGATTCATCCTTTTCATACGATACAAACGAATTACTATTAATTCAACACTAATAATTTATACACTAAATAATTTAGCATTTTAAATTAAGCATGTTGGAGAATTCCAGGGGAATGCACTGGTTCTGGCAGATCGCAACTGCATCCCGAAATAGTAAACACAAATGTATGAGCAGGCAACTTAAAGTGGTAAATATACAGGGTGTCCAAAAATGTTGGAACCAAGCTTATACTACGTATTACTGAGGTCAATAGATGAAAAAAGTTCGTATAAACTTATGTACGAAAATGCTTTATTGAAAAGACATATGCTCTTAAAGACATTTATGATTTTATTGTGGCAGTTACAAGAGATGTTGGAATTCCTCCTTCTACAAGAATTCAGGCTTCCACTCGTCCAATTAGTGAACCAATTGCCGAACTCTTTCAAATATTCCAACTGTATTGCAAATAATAGTAAATGCATTTTGAATCCATTCCCAAAGCTCATCTTCTGCTTCTATCGTATTTTTACAATTTGCGTTACTCCATAAATAGAAGTCCAGAGACGTTCCATTAGGTGATCTAGAAGGCCAACTAAGTGTTTCACCGCGTTCGATTTAGCACCACGCGTAAGCGTTCGCTTAATCCCCCTCTCAAATCACATTCCAATACACAGCGTGTTTCGCTACCCCATGCAAATGTTTTAAGGACCAATTTCTGAGGCAATTTTCAGCAACTTTTTCCTTTGTCAAAATGTTGGTTAAGGTATCGTTTTTTAATTATTAACGAAAAACGCTGACCAATGACAGCGCGTAGAGTGCGAGCTCAGCCGAGAGATCGTGGTACGCTCAACCGCAACCTTGAACGCGCGCTGTGATTGGTCAGCATTTTTCGGCAATGTTTGAAAAACTAAGTTTTAACCAACAGTTTGGCAAAGGAAAAAATTGTTCAGAATCGCCTGAGCAATCATCTCTTAAAATATTTGCATGAGGTAGCGAAACACACTCTATATATTTTTGAACAAATTTATCGTTTAACATCATCGATCTTCCAATTTATTAAACTTATTTTTCCATTGGAAGTTATTTTACCTGTTCCATCTTCCTCGTATTATCCTTATTAAAAGCAAGTAGCAACGTTCCACATACATACACAAAGATGTGTACAGTTGTGCTCACAGTTAGCAGTGAGTTATGACATAGATTGATATGAGAACCCAGGGTGATTGTTAGTGGTTAATTATACAGTAGGATTAACTTGGTTGACACCACCGCAAACCGACCTCTATAATTTTCTGGGTAGCCTGAATTCGTGCGTAATGGAGACTACTATGCGTAGGTCCAGGGCAAGGTAAGTGAAGGATGAGAAGAGGCAATTCGGATCTTGTTACGTCATATTTTTTGTTCACGCGTCCATACAATTGCCAGGCCAGATTGTTACATGTTATTGAACTTTATTTAAGTTATTGTAATAATGGATACTCAGCACTATTTTATATTTGTATAGTAAACTGTACTAATGTTATGCGAAAAAAATACATACAATGTTCCATACAGTGTATTTATTGAATGTTGTTTTTAAATATTATGAACCTCCTTGACCTCCACGTCGGGTTTGCACGATGCGCCAACTACTGTAATTAATAACAAGAAAAATGTCGTCATAGGGTATTCTTTCCAGAAGTACGACTGATATTTGACAAGGATAAACAAAAAATACAATACCGGGTAAGTCACCTAAGACTTGCTACCTGAATAATTCGTAGTCGTGGGGATACGGAAAAATGGTTGAGACAAAAGTTATTTGGTTCCTAGGAGGCCATTATGTGATGGATATAAATTTTGTAAAAGTGGTTGGGATTTTGCAGATTTTGGAAGCACTCGAACTTTTTTCAATCGGTTAAAAATAAGGAAAAGGAGAAATATATATTTGAATTTCGCGCTTTCTATTGACTGTAAGCGGTCTTCTTCTGTTCTCTCCTTTAAATGATTCTCTTCTCCTCCTCTCTTGGCTTTGGCTTGTATACGATACAAGAGTATATTCTTCCATTTTTATTATTAAATATTATTAAAGGTGCCTGTGCAGTTTCATTTATTCCAATAAAATGGAATCATGTGCTTTTAAATATCTATGGTCGTAACCTTTCTCAAGACGATTCTAACGACTAGAGTTATTCGGGGTCACTGATGGACAATGGAGGCCATGAATATCAAAAAGTGTGCCAAGCCTTAGATGACTCAGCCTGTCTATACAGCTGCCAGATGGCAGTGTATTCTCACTCATACAAAATTGCACTCTGAGATTACGCAGAACGTCATCGTTCGTTCCTTAACAGGGAGCAATCTCTTGTTGTCGTAACGTTGCTGCATAGCGTGACGTTCCGCGTGAAGATATTAGGCAAAAGTTCTGGCAGCAGACATCAAGCTGAGCTGACAATATTAGAATAGAGCACCAATGTCAGCTGAAATATGCCCGTGAGACAACGGCTGCTCGTATAAGTTTAATCCTACGCACAATATAACCTTCTTGGAGTTCCACTTCTTCTGGTCACATGCTTTTTGTCATTCCGCTTTTCCTCCCTGCTGCTCTTATTCCCTTATTCATTCGTTTATCTCGGATCCCTTCATTATTCCTTATTCCAGCTATTGCTTTCCTAGTTCCGCGCTTACTGTGGGATGTAATAAATTATTCAGTCTCCTTTCATTTTTGTTTCCTCTGTTGACGTTTTTGTCCTAGACTTCGCTAAGTAATATTAACAATTGAAATCGCTTAACAAAGCAATATTCATAGCCCGAGCAATATTTCTCATCCCCATTTTTATATAGAGATAAAACAGACGTTCGTAAATACGTGAAAATATGGCACGATCAGGGCCGCGTTTTCTAGTACGCAAAATAGGCACGTGACTGGGGTCCGCTGAAAAGAGAGGCCTGCGTAGATGTGCCCTTACTGTATGAAATAAATGAATCCGCTGATTTTTATTTCTAAATTAAAATAAAATATATATAACGTTGATAATACATTTATTGCAACGCCATTGTCGTATTTGAGTAGTGTCTTTTGTCAATAGGTTGCCCAACTCATTCTTGTTTATACAAGAAAGGCCCCGATTTTCAATTGTACGCCTGGGGACCAAAAATTTCTAGACGCGGCCCTGAGCATGATTAGTGTTGCAGGCTTTAATAACATTGAGCTACGCCTAAAGGTTAACGCATTGAATTGCGGGACTTTATAATGTGGGACCATAATCCCACCATAAGGTGGGACCATGTAATATGAGACAAAGTCCTCACATAATCGGAAATATGTACTACGCCGGGTGGTTAAAAATACATTTAAATGGTAATTCCCTTCTTACTGATTTTCAAATGGAATCAGGCATTCAATTATAAAGTGGGCACTCTAATTATGAGAATATCTCACCTAACCAAATCTAACCAAAAACAAAATATTTCTCATGAGCTTGTACAGAAGATATAGACAAAAATGAATACATTATATAAAAACCCGTTTAAATCACTTCTCCGTGTGGAAAATCACGCGGTAACTATCGAATAACCATTCGAATTCATGACACGTGCTAAACAGATTTGGCCGCGACAGAGTGACACGTTTGGTTTTCGGTACAGCATCGGGTACCTGTCTGCCGATCAAACCAGGGAGCTCTGTAAAGATATGTGCAGCGCATGATTTGGTCCACCCTCATGCATGTGTCTACCTCACGACCTTTTATATCTCGTTCCGTATTCCATACTAAGTCCGACCAGAGGTATACACTGAAGCATGACACTCAATTTTATTCACAGTGCGAAGTCTTGCGCGTCCATATCACTGGGTGAACATGTCCGTAATATCAGTTCGTATTAATTCTTAATAATGAACAGAATTCGAATATATGGTGCTGACACTGTGAGGGGGGGGGGGGGGTAGTGTCATCGACAAACAATCACAAACCGCCACCCTCGGATAATCCCAACGTAGCTCCGACACTTTACTAATTACACGATTGTGGTATGAGACCTTAGTAATGAACAAGCTCCTTGCTCGAATCAATGATGTGTCCGGATTAGTATCAAGTAGCAGAAGCAACACCTACACCCGTGTCAGTAATACTTAAGTACCTGCATTACAAAGTGCGATACAAAGGTGAGCTTTAATGTAATGGCATACTTTTTACATAGGCCAACTATCGAAATCTATCGGGCCACTTGACAAGTCATACATATCGCTAAGTGTTACTATTGCGGCACCTTTAATTGGCACTTCCTTTAAATCCACTAGCGAGGGATTCACTCTATACAATACTATAATCAACGAAAAGATAAATTGGTTGATGAAACATAGGTTGACCTACCTCGACGAGATCTGAGATTCTTTAAATTTCTCGAAGAAATTTTTTGACAGTTTTTGAAAATTCAATTTTTGAACTTCAGACATGGATGCCTAGTGTTATGATTTTAGAATAATATTACTTAAAATTGCTTCATTAAGCTTCAACATTTGAATTTAATATCAAGGCTTAGAAATTCTCACATGCACGGGCCTATAACTTATGCGTGTTTAATGAGCTATTGATGGCGTGCTTCTCTTATACCATGTGTAGTAACTAACCTGCCATAAACCTACATCGTAATGCACGAGTAATTGAGGAGCGAGTGTCTGGTGGGCTCACTACACAAGACACTATTTCCTTAATGGGTTACTTTATTTACAGGCTGTCCACCCTGTTACAAGTTTAGCAATTATTTTTGGAAAACACTAGACGATACCCGTGTACAATCTTTCAAGCTATTAAATAACTAAACTGTACTAAATTATCAGTAAAACGCGGAAAAAAAAGAATATATTGGTGTTTATGGAAAACGTGCTTCTGGATGGCCATGGTATTATTCGCATCCAGAATGAAATCTCGTGAGGTGGCACAGAGGTAAGGCGGGTACGCCGCGCTCCCCGCGTGTACGTCAGAAGCTACAGCCTAATAGGTTACATATACTTTCTTTGTCAATATGCATGAGCGATACAGATATCTAATTGATTCGAATTCGGCTCTAATGGAACCTGACCAATCAGACACGCATTCCCTACAGAAGACTTCATCCTGGACGCGAATAGTACACACATGTACGAATGTGTAATGTATGGTCAGCGGATTTTTATGTATCCTCATATTTTTATAGTAAAAAAAGGTACAGCTTCGGTAGAAAATTGTTTATTTACCAGGTTTTATAAAAAGCATTGCAATTTAGATAGCTGGAATATTTTTTCAAATTCGGTGCGTTCCCTGCAATTTTTCATCTTTAAATATCCTACAAATGCATAAAAATCCTAGAATATTCATTATTATGTAAATGTTTCATCTTTTTCGAACCATAGTGGCGTGAATCCAGTTGCAAACCAACGAGAATTCTGCGCTTGCAATTTTCGCATTAACGGCGTTCATCGGGCAACCTAATTCCATGACGCGCCTCTGCGGGGACAGTTGCCGGCGATGGAACGATTGCAACTATTCGAATGTCTGGTATGCTAATGGCAACGTGAACCGTGAATTCATGAGTGATCTTCCACTGTCGTGCTTCTATCAAGTCAAATATCCAACCTAGATTCATACATTTTTAGCGCGAGAATTTCAACAGTAGAGAATGCGAAATTGTCGGAAATTTGTCGTCGCAGTAAATCTCTAAGAATATTTTCTTATTCGTTATTTTGTATTCCTTCGTAGAAGAAGCGGTGGTAATATAGCCCCACATGATTTACACATTTATAATAAAGATACCCAACGATCACTGAAAACTAAGCGGGTCGAAGTATTGTGTATTTGTTCTGTGATAAATGTTACGTAGAATTGATATGCTTAAGTAAATTACACTGTAAGCTAAAAGTATCCCCATTCCACTTTAAAACAGAATAGCTTTACCATAATTGCACCGAACGACTTGAAGTTTTGTCAGAAGATAGCAGGATTAGGTTACTACACATCGAGTTTTTGAAGTTTTGAAAAAATCCGAATTTTTCAAAATTACAAGAAAAAACAGTGCAAATAATTTTTTTGTACTGTTTTGTCTGGGCTTATAATAATAATTGAAAAAACGCATTTTATAGATTTAAGTTAGATATATGTATCCTGGAAGTTTTATTCAAATCGGTTAACGTTGTTGTAAGACATAAACGTTTAAAGATCGCAGCATAAAGTGATTTCAGCCGATTTCTGCGATTTTGAACTGTATACTGCGATCTTGAAATGTTTATATCTCACAACAACGTTCACCGATTTGGATGAAACTTTCAAGATACATACATCTAACTTAAATCTATAAACTAAATTTTTTAAATTTTCATTATAAGCCCCGTCAAAAAAGACGAAAACATGACTGCCATTATTTTTCTCTTGTAATTTCGAAATTCCCGACTTTTTTTAAACGATAGAAACAAGACATGTAGTAAACTAATCCTTCTACCTTCTTGCAAAACATCAAGTCGTCCGATTCAATTATGAAAAACTTATTTCATTTCAAGGGAAGGTTGGGCATACTTTTAGCCAGCAGTGCACTCAATCTTTAACATTTTCAAAAATGCGGTTAATGTTTCCGAACATATACCTGTTGACAAAATGGCCCCGTCCACAATGGAGGGTAGTATGTTTTAACTAATATTACCTGCAAATTAACTTCATTTTCTTCCTCAACGACTTGTTGACAATTTGCTTAATAGCTTTCAAAATGTACCTCTCACGCTAGTATTTACTATAATAAGTACTCACTCGACCCTCATAGCCAGGTCAGGCAAGTCAACGCGTTGACCCGGCCAAAATCGAGACGAGTTTCGACGTCGACATGCAGCGCCACATTAAAAACCTAATGGCACCCAATTTTTCGTAGAAATTCGTCTGACAAGGAATGTTCGCGAAGTGACATACGCCGATTTCGCTGAAATTTTGTATAACTATTCATTTGTTCAACCTATTAACTCTGCCGTATTTCGTTGGTGCTATCTCTCGACTTGAAGAGAGAAAACACCCCCTTTGTCCGAATCACCCTTCTCCTTTATACACGTATACCGGTTAAATGACAACAGATAGAGAAAAATATTTCAAACAAAAGTTCCTGTTTTCAATGAACAACACACTCGTGGCAACAAACTTCCGGAAAAGTCATTTTTTCATAAAAAATCAATTTCTGCCCCCCCCCCCCACCTTTTTGGAAATTTCGATTCTTTCATTGTAAAGCTAACTATTTTTCATTCTGCATTCAACAATGTATGACATTGTACAATTAACATAGATATTACAAGATAAAAGAGCCACTACGACCTTGTGTGGGTCGATACCTGCAGTTATCGTTCTTGATAGGTCCAAAATCAATGCCGCGATTAAGGAAAGTGTTTTAGCTCACACATTATTTATCATATGTATACCTGAATCCACGGTGTTTCAGAACTCCCCATAGAGCTGAAAAGGGGTGATAGCTGAGGTGATTCTGAACACCTTTTTCCTTTGCGAAAATGTTGTTTGAGGCTTCGTTTTTAAATGGTTAACGAAAAACGTTGACCAATCAGAGCGCGCGTAGAGCCCGCGCTCAGCCGAGGCCGTCAATGTGAACAAGTCGCTTGGTCTAATAAGAGGCGTTTGTCAAAAGTTATATCGAATAAGGTATAAACAAATTAAGAACAATATCAAATTATTCGTTATTCCTCAAGAAGGAGTAAGCTTAAAATTAGTCGTTATTCGTGTAGAATCAATGAATCGATTGACTAATAAACCGATCAATTGCAGCCCGTGTTAAATTAAAAAAGATTGACAGAAGATTTAAATTAGACTCACCCATGCATCCAAAAAGGAACCTGCTTCGACGAAAATGGGTCACTGTGTCATCTTACCGATCCATTGCAAGTAGGTATCCCGCAGTGCAGGACAGCTGATGTTACGGCCAGGTCAGCGAACTCACTTTATTTGACAAAACTTACTACCTGCACGGCAACTGTCACTGGGTTATTCTACCGATCCTGGCCATTCGAAGAACAAACACATGGTGCACAACAGCCGATGTCTCGGTTTGAACAGTGAAAGAACTTCGTTTCACAAAATTTCCATCATTGCACGAGCACTATCGCTTTACTCTTCAAGATTTGAATTTACGAAATAGGTTGATCCCACGTATGAATAATTGGTTGCCCCGAAAGGGGCCGATTATTTTTAACATTGAAGGGGCTCGATATGGCCGCTGCTACTACTAAATACATCTTTCTACGTTCGGCAATTTCGTTGTTTTGTTCCCGAGCGGGTAGTAACTCACGAGTTTTGCGTCTTAGAAGTTAACTCTTATTTCATTCAAAGTAAAAGCAGCAATTACAGTGTCGGGGAGATGTTTACTGCTGGGCGTTCGGACTGATTCTGTCTTGAGAAATTGTGACGCGGTTTGCAACGGTGGATGAGGGCTAGTTCGAAGAATGTTATAAGGGAGAGTTACGGGTCGTCGCGGAGGGCGCTCTTTGTGCTGAAAAGACCCTTGAGGCCCACGTGCCTACCTAGCCTAATCTAGTTGGCTAATTATTGGCAAATGCGTAAACAATTTGCTACAACATAAAAAAGGCAGAACGCAAGGACGTTAGTCGATCGCTGAGTCAGGCTCGCGACGATGCGAATTTTACAGGTCCAATATCAAAAGTCATTCCTGCTTGGACAGGGAGCTCGATAAATGTGATTTATTGTAATAAGGTCTTTCCGCTTCACGAGCCTGGCGAAAGTTTGCGTACCAAAAATGCACCTTCCGTCGTTCGTGTGGCGCAGCTTTTGAAGTCCATTATCATCACGTGAAATTTCTTTCGGTCCACGGACTTAGCAGATGAAAGATGGACGTTGTTAAATTTTAACATTTAACAATTTTACCGAATTTTTTTGTTAAAATTTAATCGTAAAATATGATTTTAAAAACCTCTCCTATGCTCGTTATGAGCTCATTGTTATTATTAATCTGTATACGTTGCAAATTTAGCATTTATAGTTTTTGCTTCATTTGATAAGCATTAATAATATGATATAAGGACAATAATTTAAACAATTTTTCAAGTGTTTAGGAATTTAATCTTCTTGTTTAAGCTAGCTGGGCTTAAAATAAGCCGCACTGGCCCAAGAAGTAAGTTACCAGTGCCACCATCCAATTATGATATGATGTCAGCTACAAGAATATGTAATAAGAAATATTCTATTTAAAAATTTGATGGCGATTTTTAGAGAGCCTCGAGGGTCACTGTAAGGTTAACTAATTGATGCCATAATGTGCTCCATCAAAACCATGCAACTTTTGTCTAAAACATTTTTTTATATCTTTTTGATGTTTCGAGATATCTGCCCTGCGAGATTATAATGGGACATCCTGTAGAATAATAGCTCAACGCGAGGTGTCTTTCAATAGAAGAGATTTTATTTTACAACCGAATGTTTGTGATTTCTCTCTTTCGGTCGTAAAACAAAGGACGACTTATATAATATGAAATAGATTATTATATCATACACACGTGGATATTTCAGTATTATAAAAATTTCACTTTAAGTAGCATTAATATTTTACACTTTCATCTGTAGCATTAATTACACTGTCCAACAAATTTTAACTTTTTTCCTTTTTGCAGTATCCACTATGTAATCCTTGTACAGTTTCTCGTCCTGAATACGAATCTAGAAGCGGAATTGCTCTATCACCCTTAGATTTCGAAAGACATGAGTTTTTGTAAAAACACGCGGTTTTAGGCAAAAAGGAGGAATTACGTGAAAACGAAAAATGGTAGAAATTCATTTTGGTCCTAAAAGATAGGGGAGAGTCCCCCGAATACAATGATATATAATTTTGTAATATTTTGTTTTTTGTGGTTTTGAATGCTTGTCAATGGCGATCAAAGTTCAAAGACCAAGATGAATTTTCTGTCGCTTTTAGTCTTCACGTAATTCCTCCTTTTTGCTCAAGATTGCTTTAAAAGAAGCTCATGTTTTTCGAAATCTGAGGGTGATAGAGCAATTCTGCTCTCGGATTCGTATTCAGGACGAGAAGTTCTATAAGGGTCACCTAGTGGTTATTATAATATAAAACAAAATTTGTGTTGAACAATGTTATCACTGTTAGGTACCGTTATTAGGAGCAGCGAAACAGAATCGTTGGCATCACATGGTTTCTGTTAATTTGAATACTTCCACATAATAGACCCTGTTCAATATTTAATAAATCTCGCCGATCAGATAGGCAGAAAAATCGATATCAATGGACCAACATCGAACCTGCAGCTTGTCAATTTTCTTGTGGCAGACTAATAGCTTTCAAAGCTACCCTCTTGACACAGTAATCGAATTCCAGAAGCAGTAGCCCGACACGCTTCGATAAATCGAGAAATCTGTGCTGGTGCGCCTGGAAGGGTGCCAATTATTGGACGGAATAACGAGGATCAGCGGTGACGAAGCGCAGCGGTGCTCGCGCTAAATCTAATTAGATAAACTGATCTTCGCGGATGTCCAATTCTGCAGGTACACAGCCGGCAGCTATGTATACAGTAACGGGAGCGAATAGTCTCACGTGCGCACATCTGCACCGTACATTTCCGCGTATATCTACGCGTAAATTAATACCTTTCGATATGGAATATTCTCGTACATCCTCCACTTTCACGGATTAAAAGGATGGAACATAAGGCTCGCTGTTATAGACATGCGGTAAATTGTCGGTAATTTGAACATTCATTTTCAGAGTTCTCTGCTGTTTGCACTTCGGAATACTGATCGTGCAAATAAGATAAAAATGACATTTAGCTCTTTGATCTTGACATATTTTGTCAAGGATACTGCCTTGAATAACCTCGAAGAGGATTTAACCGTTGCTTTTTAAGAAGTTATTAATTGACTTTGACAACATACTTCAACGTCATTGAAATCGACGAAGTCGTCTGCTTTGTCAATGATTATCAAGCTATTTTTTATATCATAATACTATGATCGTTACCAATGGATAGCTTTAAATGCCTGTTTTTCGTTCATACATGTACCGCATTCTTATACCCGCATTATAAATCATTTATGCCTTTCAACGCACAAGATAACTGTGGTATTCCCAAACTACTTTTGTAAATAATTTTTTAATAAAGGAAGATGACGACTGAAACTTTCTGTAAATTATTCAGAAAGTGCCCTTGAGAATGTATGTCAAGGTCAAGGTAATCAGAGTTGCCTCTTCTAAACGTCAGTTTTACTCAAGTGATGTAAAGCAAATACCATAGTATAGCATTGTTAATTTTGATAAAACTTTTGAATAAACTATTTGACTGTTTGGTCTTTCTTAAGCAACTAAAAATGTGTTTCCTATTGTACTAGGTATACAGGGGAGAGTTGTCTATATTGGGTCGGCTCATAAATTTGACCATTTGTATATTTCTTTCAGAAGTAAATAAACAGACCAACAAATGAAGTACCGTTTCGATATTGTCACATGTTCCACTACCATTTCTTAAATTGATGTGGCTGATGGATACATTTTAAATGTATTTCTTTATTGACATGCAAGAATGGTCTAATGTAAGAGCCGATCCGATACAAGCAACTCTCCTCTGTCATGTCGTATTGTCTAGGAATGAGAATGAAAAATCTCGCTGACGGAAGTTTTCTATCTAACCAGGATTCTGATAGGAATGAATGAGAGATTAAACACGTATTCCGTGCGTGTGTACTTGGTAAACGTAATCTGTTTCAACGACGAAAGTTCTTTGCGCAACCACGAACCAGAAGGAATATACTTCCCCTTTAACTTCGCAGTTCTATTCCTTCAACGTGTAGCTCTAAGCGTTAGTGTTATTTCTAAGCAGATCACGTAAAAGTTCAAAAGAATCTTACAATCTGAAAACGTAACTTGGCCAGATATGCACAAACAGCTTAAATAAAACCACGATTAAAGAGATATTTATAACGGTTATTGACATTCTTAAATGTGTCTCTTCGAAAGTCGACTTCTATTGACAAATGGGAGAAATAAATCTGCAGGCAGACAATTGAAACCAATAATGCGGGATACACGAAGACTTCATTAAATTGCATGCTTATTTAGATTAATAAGTAATGTAAATACTGTTCTGTCTTCAGAAAGAGTTGAGCGTGCAAATTTTATTAAAAATCATGCATACTTAAGCGTTATGGAAAAATTGGCAGTAAGCTTCACCGTTTCTGAGCAGTTACTCAATATAGGTTGTCTTGATTAGAATATTTCAGAAGGATACTAAAATGCCGTAATAAAGTTTCTCACTTATTGATTATTTTAATCCAACAATCGGCGTTTAAAGGTAGTACAGCTTGAAAGATTTATCCTATTATTATTCAGATTAATAACCTATTATTAATAGGTTATAGAACAGTGCGCAGAACGATAAACCGTTATAGGGATAGGCGATTCCGCTCAAAAGTATCAGTACTTAAACGTCGGTGTCATCGAAAGCATCGATACTTAAGAATCGATTACTTTCAAAAAGTATCGAAGAATCGCTCTACGCTTTACGGATACGAACCCAGCTTAAGGGGACAGACTTCTTCGGGGTCTACTCCGAATCGATCGAAGCGCGATTGCGAAGAAACGGGCATTAATGAAAATATAATTTTGTACATGAACTATCTGAAAATGTGACATCTAACGTGATCCTGTTGAATTACAGACGGCAAGTCCGACGGCACCGACGAGATACTGTTAAAGACTGCCAGTCTTATGGGAGTTCGCGTGCCAGAAAAATTCGCTGTTTTCTTACGCCCTCTAGAATATATTGTGGTTAAAAAAAGAAACAGAAACTAAATTACGGAAAATCTCATCGGTAACGTAAGTAAATGGGTGCAGTGCCGTAGGTAACAAATAAATGTAGGTCGCTGGCATTATCCATTCTATAGTACCTTCAAACATGTGTAATTATACATATTTTATTTTACAATTTATCACACTCGTATTGTCTTACTTTCTGTACAACTTTCAAAGTTTGTACAAGGTTTCTATTGCACACTGTTTGAGCACTTTGCAGATGTAGGAAAAATAAAAGTAGCTAACTCGTCACATTTTAAAGAAATGTTAGAATGTAATAAAAATCAATTAGAAAGGTACTTCTGTATTTATACAATAATCCTTCTTAAAGCAGAAATTGTGCTTAACGGATATAAAATTGCAAAAAAAAAAAATATGTATAATGTACGATTAATGAAAAAATTCGTTCATTCTTATCGAGACTGTTAATAGACAACAGCAACTCAATGTATTTATTTCTTTATCGGGTAACATCACCTCTGGTGCTTGACAGGCTAAAATGTCTGTAATTACATATTCGGGTGGGCGGAGTGGCGAAATAAAAGTATTAACTGGAATTATACATATATCATCAACTTTTCCCTTATCAATATTAAACAAAATGTAATAATAAGTATATTACATAAATAAGTATTGAATAAAATATACGACAGGACACATAAACCAAAAATTAGTTCGTAGTATGTTTGTCCCTGTTGTATAGCATAATCTTCACTTTTAGCTGAAATATTATTGGAATCACTTTGTCCGATTCAATAGAACGTCATGTGGCATAACGCAACAATATGATCCTCAATCACGGGCAATGTATAATTATCGCGAATAATATAATTGTTCAATACTCTGAAGTCCACACATAACCGAGCTTCACCATTCTTCTTTCGTACCATTACTATTGGCGACGCATACTTGGATTCGCTCGAACGTATTATACCTTTCTTTAACAGTTTATCAATTATATCTTGCAATTGCATTTTTTCAGAATATGACAGTCTTGTAGGGTTAAAATGAAATAGTGTGCGTTCGCGTAAAATGTAGTCATTTTCATTTTGACTGCTGGTTCTTGCGGACGTTCTCCTGTTAAATATTTTACATTAAACATATCACGAAGCGCTTGTTTGTCACAATTCGAGATTTCAGAATTAATATCTCACGAATTAATCAGTACATTATCTTCCCGAGAATTACTAATATCAATATTCACAATTTCACGTGCACCATTATTTAAAATGGTTATTTCAAATAATAACAAATGGTTTAGCGCTGTAAATTTGTGGCCGGGAATTTGCAATAATTCATTTCACCATCTACAATTAAAAGTTGACTGTTTGGATAGTAGTGAACGTAACTGTGTTTTGCTACTAGATGAAGTGCGAATAAAGAAATGTTTTGATTATCATGAACGTCGACAAAACGTTGAAGGTTTTGAAGATTTAGGATCGTTCGGATGCAGTAAAAAGGTAGCGACGAATGCATTGGTTTTTATGGTCAGAGGTTTATTACATAATTGGAAACAACCCGTAGCATATTATTTAAACGGCAATGCTGTAAAAAATATTAATTTATCAAATGTATTAGACGAAGTTTTAGAAGCTACAGTCAGCACAGGATTAAAAGTACGTGCTATTGTCTGTGATCAAGGTACTAATAATCAAAGTACCATTAAAAACAAGATTTCTGTCCATTGTCCTTATTTCAACCATGGAAATCAGAAGGTGTATACGATTTTTGATGTGCCACATATTTATAAGTCCATAAGAAATCAACTCTTCGTTCATTATGGCAATTGGAAGATGGTAAAGCAACGAGAGCTGCTTGCAAGTTATCTGAGAAACATATTTATCCGAACACTTTTGAAAGAATGAAATGTCGTTTAGCTCTGCAAGTATTTAATCGTAGAGTCTCAGCAGCTCTTTCAACCGTAGGAATAGTAGAAGGAATTAAGAGTCAGACGGTGATGCATACTGCTGAGTTTTTCAGAATTCTGAACGATACTTTTGATTCTTTAAACAGCAGAAATTGCAATGATCCAAATCCCAACAGATGCGCATTATCAGAAAGTCGATTAAATGCGGAAAATAATTTAAGACAATTATTACAAGATTGTTCCAAATGGCGTACCATGACAAAAAATGGTCTCAATATACCACCATGTTTTGAAAGTTTGGAAATTTCTGTTAAAGCTATTTTGCAATTGTGGAATGATCTTAAATACGATGGGATTAAATTTTTTATGACATCCAGAGTAAACCAAGATCCACTGGAAAATTTATTTTCAATGATTCGCACTTATGGTGGAACATATAATCAAAATCCGTCTGCAAAATCTTTTCGTTTGATATTGCAAAAAAAAATATAGTATTAAATTTATCGAAACCGGCTCAGTCTGCAAATTGTTTGGATGATGAAGATGAAAATTTGCTTCCAAGCTCGAATCGTAATGCTGCAGTTAATGCTAAGTTCGTATCGTCAAGTCCAACACGCTGTGAAAATGAGAGAAATGAAGAAAAATGTGGTAACGCCGAAGAGATTGTTATTGATGCGTCATATCTTAATGATCAGACATTAGAAGCCTCCGCCATTGAATATTTTGCAGGCTTCGTGGCCATGAAGTGTATAATTAAGACTAGATGCGAACAATGTTCTATCTCGTTAATTAGTCAATATCACTATTCTATACAGGATAGACAAATATTGACATTTTTCCGTGCCTATGAAACAAACGATGGAGAGACATTCGGACATTTATGTACTTCATCCACAGAAGTTTCAGTTGTATTCAAAATAATGAATGCAATATTTGACAGAGGGTATCCCAATATTAGAGAAGTGTTGGATGGCAGCAATTATATTATAAACAGTCCGTTCGTAATTTCACCGAAGTTAAGCATGGAAACAGTCTACCATAAAGAACATTGTGTTTCGGCAGCTAGCTGCAGACGATAAACCGGGCAAATACATTTATTGCGGACAAGGCCGATGCCACTCGCGTACCTGAGGGTCGAGAAAAACCCGCATCCGAACACCTCCTAAAATTCGCCCCTTCCGCGAGACGTTTTGATACACGCCTCCAACTCCTTCCTAATCACTTCCTGCCAATAAACACCTATAGTTCCCCTCTACCAATTTTCGAATAACCAAAAATTCCCCTCCTCTTATCTGTCGCGCCTAAAACAAATTTTTAGAATGTAAAATATAAGTCAGTAGCATCAATAGTAGTCGAAGAGAAACAACCCCAAAAGCTCAAGTCAAACTGACAACCGTCGCACTTCGCAATAGTCGCCGAACCGTTTTCCCTTGTACAAATCTTGTAAAGTTTTGTATAAATATATTAAGTTGCATGTACGACCTGTCATCATTTTGGGAAATTAGTGCACCATTGAGCTTCCCACCTCCCGTTAAACGCAACGTGAGGAATCAACAAGAAGAGTATAGAATACAAGACACTTTATTTCCATTAATTGTGAAAGCAGTGGAAATAAAATATCCAGGCTTCTTTCATCACGAAACTTGTAGTTCCCATCGGAAAGATCTTGCATATTATATGATGAAAGTAAAAATTCATAAAGATCTAGTTTGGTTGAGAAATCACATAAGAAGGACTGATTATCGACACAAACCTGTACAAAAAGTAATAAATGTGCAGAGTATGTGAAACGGGTTTCGTTATATGTACTAAGCTGGCAGTTTATACATTGTATTCGGGACGAAAAAATTGGTCTGATTTACGCAGTGTGTGTGTGTGTGTGTCTTGCAATTGCATTTATTTAAAATGGTTATTCCTTTCGGCTCTACAAATTTAAAACCAAATTGGTTTCTGTGTCCTGTCGTATATTTTATTCAATACTTATTCATGTAATATACTTATTATTACATTTTTATAATATTTATAACTTCAGATAATACTTTTATCTCGTTAATCCGCTTATCTCAATAATTACAAACGTTCTACCCCGTCAAGCACCTGTGGTGATGTTATCCGATAAAAAAATATATTCATTTATTTTTTGTTTATTAACTGTCTCAAAAAAAAAAAATAATTGAATTTTATTATTAGTTGTACATTATATGTATTGTTTTTTTTACTATCTCTCTCTATTAAGTCATATTTTTTTTATTAAAAATGAGTTCTTTTATAAATGGGACAGTAATCTTTAAACCTATTTTTATTATATTCTACTATTTCTTTACAACGTTACGTAGTACTTATTCTTACTTTTTGTTACATCCATAAAGTATTCCAACAATGTGTAATACGAAAATGAGTCAATAAGAATCTAATAAGTTATAAAGCAACATAATATAATTACATATCTTCAAACAGTTATATAGTGGATAATGTCAGCGATCTACATTTATCTATTAAACGACCTGCTCGTTCATTTACCTACCTTGCTCAACGCATTTACCAACATCGCTAGACTCATTTACCGACGGAGCCCAGGCCCACCAAACCCATTTCTCGGGACGGCAATTTACACGGGGGCTGGCAGTCTTTAATAGTACCCTCGTCGGTGCCGACGGCATAGTTGTCAAATCGCATCGTAGAAGAGTTCTGTCACGCTGTTGCCGCACCAATTACAATTTTAACCATCAGGAGATTTCGACTGAATACGGCTTGAGCCGATATTTCGATTCATACCGAATATACCGAATATGTAGGAGAGGACGGCACGAGCTAGAGAGTATCGAGACAATTCATATTTACTACCACGTTCAACCGAAGAACTTTTACTGATATAATGCGCTATGCGTCAATAATTTTATAATGACAATGAAAAATAAAAGCAAACATTTATTACATAGGTTTTATGCGAGTTATGAATATGTATATTAATATTGATAACTTTGTAATTTAATCCATTCGCTTTTTTCTCATTACCTCAATTATCGTACAAAATGAGAAATGAAACTAGGAGGCATATTTGCCGGAATACATCGTAGTATAGGTTTTGGTCAACGTGTTGAAACGTTACTGAGTTACAGATTTCGATTATTATTGGATATATTGTAGAAATCACTGTTTTGAGCAATCTTCTCCTCTTGTAAAAATGTCGGACTCTCTTAGTTTAAAACTTACCTAATAACAACTTTCGTTACTGGACATTGAATCCTGCCCATAGGTGCGCACCTATGACACAGCTACAAGCATATGCAGTATGCAGGTGCGAACGAAAGCTTCAAGAGAGCTGTTTATTTGTTAGTAATACATACGATATAAAGATAAAGTGGCCGATAGCCGATGAATCTAAACATACCGCCGGGCGACCGGGTTCCGTTTATGCTTGCGGGTGTGCCACAGATGCGCAAGTATGGGCAGGCTTCAATATGTGTACCAGTAACGAAAGTTTTCTGTGAATATCTTGGAAATTAAGGGAGTCCGACGTTTTTTCAAGAGGAGAAAATTGTTCAAAATGGTGATTCCTATAACATATCTAAAAATGATCGAAATTAGGAACTTAGTAACGTTTCGAGAAGTTCACCAAACTATTCAATAATAAAATCAAACGTGTATTTTAAACATTAATTAATTCATTTTATCAATTAATGTTTTATAATTAATTTTTTAAATTAAATTTTTTAATTTGCACATGGTGTATGTTAGAGCATCATGGCCAGATGGTCACTTCTTCTCCAATACCAATTTTTCCAACACTTAGACAATTTATTTCAAAGCAAAAAAAAAATATATATATATGTATGATAGACTAAAAGAATAGACTAAAAAGTTCTACTGTTACACACAGCAATAGTGTCTCATCAATCACTTATATCCCGTCTTGAACCTCCTCTTCTTCCATTTTTCTGTTTATAAAATTATTGACGCATTGTGATTTCTATGTGTAATAGCTTTTCGATTGAACGCATTAGTATATGTATACATTGTTGTGTATATGTATGTATTGTTTCATTCATGATACTCTTTCCCTCTCGCTAGCGCTGTCCTTTTCTATGTTCAGTAAGAATCAAAAGCACGGCCGGAGCCGCACTCATTCAAGTTTCCCTGATGGACAGAATTGCAATATGTACACATATGTGGCAACATAGTGACTAAACTTTCAATACGTTCTGGCAATTCCGTCTTTCGTTCGCGCTGTCAAATTCTAAATTACATTTTCCGACTGATCTGTATTACCATCAACACCGATGTAACATGGCCAAGTATAACATAAATGCCCCTAACGGAAAATTTATGAACTATTCTCGTGTCAAAACGTGTGTAAACCCATTTTTCGTTTTACGTCTTCAAGAAGTGTTAAATTTACGAAAAACCCATTTCCACGACATTATACTAGTTCAATAAATACTGGTCTGGTGTGCTATAAGTGGAAAAACCATTAAATCGTGAGATATTTGGAAAAATGTCACTGCGGCAGCCATCTAGTTAGTTTATAGTAGCGTCTGTCTCATGCTTACAGTTTCTAATTTTACATTTTTCTCAACGTATAGTGTTTATTGGAGTTTAAACGGACCAAACCAGTCTGTGGTAAAGTCTGCCCGTGCATGCTGTACCTGCAAAAAATTCATTTATGCAAGTATCGCGACGACAAACGAAAAATACGAAACCAGTTGTCTCTTTCACACATCGCGTATACGTGCATGACTTTCGTTGCTTGTGTGAACGCACGCACACAGTTCACAGCACAGGAGTCTGCCTCCTTAAATTCCTTGCAAAGTTCTTTATAACAAGAAAAACGACGCAAGAATAACCAACAAACATGATTGATAAAATATTTCATGCTGGGCCATGCCTTGACCCATACTACTTTAGCTATGCCTGGATGTCTACTGATGTAGTGTATTATAAATTAACTTAAATTTTAAGTAGTGTGTGTCAATCATAAGTAATGGAAGTAAATGGTTGGACGCCAGGCATAACTAGTATAAATAGTATTCTTATATTTTAAGTAGTATATGTCAATCATAAGTAGTACAAGTACGATAAATGGTCGGGCATCCAGGCATAAATAAAGCAGTATGGGTCAAGGTATTGCTTAACATGGCTGTCTTAAGTAGGTAGTATCAGCCCATAATACTGTCATGCGTAATTTAAGTAGTACATGTAAAGCATGAGTAGTACAAGTAAATGGTCGGACATCAGGCACAACTAAAGTAGTGTGGGTCAAGGTATGACCTTCATAAGTAAGAATGTTAAGCCAAGTTAAAACATGCGCCTGATGTCCAACCATTTACGTACATAAGAGTCCAATGCTGGGGGCGTTAGACGTCGTAGAAAAGAACTTCGACTCTTTTCTCGATTCTTCGCTAGAAAATAATCGAGCTGCTGAGAATCGAATCTTGAAATAACCGGTAAAATAATCGATTCTGCAAAAAAAGAATTGATGGCTTCTAAAGTAATCGAATAGTATAGCCCAACCCTAAATCGTTCCACGCACTGTTCCATAACCTAACAAGATCTAATTCACTACATTTTCATTGTTTAATTAAATGCATATTTCAGTTAAAGGAAACAATATACAAAATGACAGAGCATGCTTCTCGAACATTTACCATCTGTTCAAAATGTCTTTTAGAGAAGAAGCATTTAAAGAATGGAAACGATTTGCGATTGAATGTTCGCGATGAAATAGCGAAGCAGCAGTACTTTAATAATTCAAGATTGTGCATTGCGAGTCAGAAGTTCAGGAGATACCGAGGCGAAAAACGTTCTGACATCTCATGAAAATATCAAAGCCGTTTCACCTCCACTCCCACGAGCTTCTCATTTTTAACATACCTACACGAAAGCCGTGTCATGTATCAAAGCGGTCGGATTCATGGAGAGCAATCTAATTTGAGACTCGCTGGCGTACCTGCACGAGAGACCGAAAACGCGATATTTCACGGGGAAGATTTTCGAGACGTCCCGTTTCACCAACATTACACCGTCGACATTCCGAATATGACACAAAGTTGAAAATCCAATAACCGGTAAAAGTCGGAGAAACGCGGATTACTGCACGACACAATCGGTATTTCCGAAGCTCGAGTATTTGCCATTTTCCGTGGAATTGGAGTCAATTTAATCCAGTGACCCGTTCGTCGCACATATTCATTTGTGATTTGTGCTGGTTTCCTCTTCAATTCAATGCCTATTCACGTCCTTCAACAACGCTCGTTGTTCTATTCCCCCTCTCTTTCCGGCTTTTCTAAAACTTCCGCGAATATGTCATCCGTCCGTTTCTGGAAACGCTCCTCTGCACAGATATCGACCTTACGAACAAATATGTACACCTATCTTACAGATACATCTGCAGGATAAGGGTAACTCAGATTGTAGCTTTTGCTTGCTTCCAAATCTACAACAACGATTTCCTTATAAAATTGTATCGGGCGAAATTTCTACTTCAAATCTGTTCGACATGAGATTCACCCTCTTTTATTTAATATATATCTTTTCCAAGCCGGCGAATGGACTTGACTTCAGAAGATCTTTGGTAGAGGAAGATGCTAAACGATATTCATTTTTGGGCCCACATGAAAACTGAAAATTCATTTTCATACGACGAAACCAAAACGTCGACGTAATGCGTACCACCTACGTCTAGAAACGTCTAACCCCAGCATACACAGAGTGTCCCAGAACTCCCCATAGAGCCGAAAAGGGGTGATCGCTGAGGTGACTCTGAACACCTTTTTCCTTTGCGAAAATGTTGTTTGAGGCTTCGTTTTTAAATTATTAACGAAAAACATTAACCAATCAGAGAGCGCGTAGAGTTCGCGCTCAGCCGCGGGAGTGTTGTGTTCGAGCTTGCCGCTCGGCCGAGGCCGTGAATGTGAGTAAGTCGCTCGGTCTAATAGGAGGCGTTTGCCAAAAGTTATATCGAATAAGGTATAAACAAATTAAGAACAATATCAAATTATTCGTTATTCCTCAAGAAGGAATAAACTAATTAGTCGTTATTCGTGTAGAATCAATGAATCGATTGACTAATGAACCTATCAATTGCAGCCCGCGTTAAATTTAAAAAGATTGACAGAAGATTCAAATTAGACACACCTATGTATCCATAAATGAACCTGCTTCGACGAAAATGGGTCACTGTGTCATCCTACCGATCCTGACCATTGCAAGTAGGTATCCCGCAGTGCAGGATAGCTGACGTTACGGCCAGGTCAGCGAACTCACTTTATTTGACGAAACTTACTACCTGCACGGCAACTATCACTGGGTTATTCTACCGATTCTGGCCACTCGAAGAACGAACACATGGTGCACAACAGCCGATGTCTCAGTTGGAACAGTGAAAGAACTTCGTTTCACGAAATTTCTATCATTGCACGATCACTGTCATTTTACACTTCAAGATTTGAATTTTTGAAATCAGTTGTTCCCATTTACGAATAATTGCCACTTATTACACTGTTCAACACGAATTTTGTTTTGTAATAACCACTAGGTGACCCTTATAGTGTTTCTCGCCCTGAATACGAATCCGGAAGCAGAATTGCTCTATCACCCTCAGATTTCGAAAAACACGAGTTTTTGTAAAAACATGCGATTTTGGGCAAAAAAGAGGAATTACGTGAAAACTGAAAACGATAGAAAGTTCATCTTGGTCTTAAAAGATAGGGGAGAGTCTCCCGAATACAATGATATATAATTTTGTAATATTTTATGGTTCTGAATGCTTTTCAATGGCGATCAAAGTTCAAAAAAGAGACGATGCGCGTACTTTCCACTCACTACTTTTGCATTTGTAGGAAAATTTAGGTCTCTGGCATGAAATCGCTTCACGGTATCGGATTCTGTATGCATTTCTGAAGAAGAAACTGTCCAGAAAAACTGCCGGAACGGTTTTTAATTCGAACAGGTCGAGAAAATGTGCATCGGCAGCGCGTTGACGACGCTTTGCCGCCATGCGGCCATCGCTCGCGTGTGCCGGGCCGACAGGGCCGTAGCCACGCGTGAACGATATCGAGTGGATCCCCTTACATAGCACCTGCTTTCTAACAATAATAACTTCTTTCTTGGGCAATAATTCCGGAAGTACAACAAAGTCGTACGTATCACACTCAGTTTTCAGCCTTTTAATCCTAAGAAAATTATTTGCGAGCTTTCGATATAACTTCTCTTTCTACATTTGAATTGGTATAAAAGATCTTCTTTGTTTTATACTTTTTTCAATCCTGGTAAAGAAAAAAATAAAAATGTACCTGCAGTTTCGCTCACGCCAACAAAATTAGAAGTGCTTCCTTCTTGCTTGCCGTTTGTACGTTGAATCCTTTTGTTCGTTCATAAGTGTCCAACAGTAATCTGCCAGCATTGCACACATATCCTTTCCTTGGTATCGTTTTTCCATTTTGAAAATGTCTTGGTGAAACCGTTCTCCGTGCTCATCACTCACATCGCCAAGATTTGGAGGAAAGAAGTCCAGATGGGAGTGTAGAAAATGGATTTTGAGAGACATATTACACCCCAAGTCTTTACATGCTTTTAATAAATCTTGTATGATTGATTCATAATCTGTTGATCTATGTTTCCCAAGAAAATTTATGATTGTCTTTTTAAATGCGAGCCACACTGCCTTTTCCGAATTGCTTAATTTCTCCGTAAACTCGTCATCTTTCACCAAATCTCGTATTTGGGGGCCAACAAATATACCTTCTTTTATTTTAGCGTCTGATATTGATGGGAATTTGGTTTTTAAATATTGAAATCCAGGTCCTGCTTTATCCATCGCTTTCACAAAATTTTTCATTATGCCTAGTTTTATATGTAACGGTGGTAAAAACACATTTTCCGGATCGATTAAGTGGTTGTGTTTTATATTTTTTTCCCCAGGAATGAACTGGTGGCGTGGTGTCCAATCTTTTTTAATATAGTGTTCGCCCCTCGCTCTACTGTCCCATTCACAAAGAAAGCAGCAATATTTTGTGTAACCTGTCTGAAGCCCAAGCAAAAGTGCAATTATTTTTAAATCCCCGCATACTTTCCAATTGTGTTTTGTGTACTTTATTCGGGATAAAACAGTTTTCATTGTGTCATAGGTTTCTTTCAATTTAGTTGTGTATGCAACGGGGATGGACGGATGTACATTGCCATTATGCAATAATACTGCTTTTAAACTGTGTTTTGAAGAATCTATGAATAACCTCCAGTCATTTGGATCATGTTCGAATCCTAAGGTTCTAAATAGGGAATCTATATCCACGCACACACAAAGTTCTTCATATATGCGAAAATATTGTTGTATGACGTGTTGCCTATTGCGAAAATGTGTAACTTTGGTGCCACTGTCAAGCAAATTCCATCCTTGCAATCGAGATCCTAGGAGTTCTGCCTGATCTTTGGACAATTGCAAATCTCGCACGAGATCGTTCAGATCTTCTTGTGTTAATAGGTGCGGCTCTTTTGATGTTGACGGAATTGCTATTTCATATTCTTCTGTTTTTTCATTTTTCTCGCCTTCTGTAGCATCTTCGTATCTGTTGGGTATAACTGGTGGTGGTATGGGTACTGGTAATTGCTCCGAATGCGAAACAGGGCGTATAGCAGAGGGTACATTTGGATATTCTATTTTCCTTTTCCCTTTTCTATTGAGTCCAGAAATTTTACTGCAGCAGAAATAGCAATCCGTTGTGTGGTTTGTTGGTTCCCTCCATAACATCGGTACCGCAAAGGGCATACTTCTCCGTCCTCCCTTCACCCAAGCCAAAAGAACGGTGGCACATCGTGAACAAGAAACATGCGGAGCCCAATACTTGTCCTGGTCGCCGAGTTTGCACCCAAAATATTTTTCATACGCATATTTTATCGAGGGTGTTATATTTCGGTGTGTAGCTTTTAAAACCACCTCCCCGCAAACATAGCAAAAGGAGTCTGGCTGATTTAAGCACTTTCGCGACATAATTGTACACAGCACAAAATGCTATATTGCACACACACACACACACACACACGCGCGCGCGCGCGCGCGCAGATACGCGCTTGCTTACTGAACACTACGCGAAAGCGCTTAACAAATTAAAAAACTGCAAAGTATGCACAACTCCGAAAAAGTCTAAGTCCGAAAAGACTAACAAAGTTCTATTCGGTTCGATGATCTGAGTTCTGTACGGTACAACGGTTAACTAAACTTTGATTCTTATTTTCTAATTAAAAATTTTGTGTGCTCGCTACTCCCCCTCCAAGCATCCCTTGAAAGTGTACACAATTAGGTGGAAACATAGAAACACCAATAAGATTTTTGGGGTGTTTTCTCAAACTTGCAACGCCCACGAACACTTAAAGGCTTAGTATGCACGATGCATCAAAACGAAGTGTACAATGCTCCTTCAGTTCGAGAAAAACAAACCCATTAATTTTGTCAGTCGAAACTTAACGCGCCTGGGTTCCGGCCCCGGCTCCAGCTCCAATACGCCAAGTGTTGGCGAGACGCTACAATAGAGAGAGTCCTTAAGCCTACGAGCACTTGAGGGTCCCATATGCACGTTGCATCAAGACGTTGCATAAAGTTTCTTCAGTTCGAGAAAAACAAACCCATCAATCTATATTCGAAACCTTGCACTTGGGACCCGATATGCTAAGTATTGGGTTAGACGCCACATCGGAGAAAGGCCTTAGGTACCCTATTGAGAAATTCCGCGGCAACGAGGTTTCGAGAAAAACATGCACTTGGAAATGTATACATTAGCCTCTGTCAAACCCAACGGTGCAGAACATCATACAATGAGCCCACACGCATTGACCTTAAAGATAAGGCTAAAGTACGTATATTTCACACGGTTTATTTGATACAAAGGAAAATTTACGGAAATGCTTAACATGACTGATTTAAGTATAAGCGCTATCAGCTGTTCTGACACCCCTCCCACAAGCAAATTTAAAGACACAACTTAAAGATACATAGTGAATCAGAGCATTTCAAGATACAATTTATTCTTTCTCCCATTGCATCGAATGGTAGAAAAAGATGTCAAGCGACATTTATATTTCGACAATGTACTGTGATAAGACTCTCACATCCTCGTCTTCATGAAACCCATCAAAATTATATTACTTTTCCGCTTTCGGCTATATTTCAGAAGAATTGCAAGGAATCTGTTTAGAAAAGATGTACAAATGATACCTAAATGGGTTTCGCATTGGCTTCAAATATTATTTGAGAAATTTCAAATATTGATATATTTGGGACAGTATCTCAAATTGCATACAATCATAACAATGAAAATTTTGTAAGTTCATAAACAATGTTGTTTGCGTCAGTTGACATCGTATTAAAACTGAGTGTGATTCGTAAGACTTTGTTGTACTTTCGGAATTATGGTCCAAGAATACATGAACGAAATGAAACATACATTGTTAGAAAGCAGGTGCTATGTAAGGGGATCCACTTGATGTCGTTGATGCGCGGCTACGGCCCTGCCGGCCCGGCACACGCGAGCGATGGCCGCATGGCGGCAAAGCGTTGTCAACGCGCTGCCGATGCACATTTTCTCGACCTGTTCGAATTAAAAACCGTTCCGGCAGTTTCTCCGAACAGTTTCTTCTTCAGAAATGCATACAGAATCCGATACCGTGAAGCGATTTCATGCCAGAAACCTAAATTTTCCTACAAATGCAAAAGTAGTGAGTGGAAAGTACGCGCATCGTCCCTTTTTTGAACTTTGATCGCCATTGACAAGCATTTAGAACCATAAAATATTACAAAATTATATATCATTGTGTTCGGGAAACTCTCCCCTATCTTTTAAGACCAAGGTGAACTTTCTATCGTTTTTAGTTTTCACGTAATTCCTCTTTTTTGTCAAAAATCGCATGTTTGTACAAAAACTCGTGTTTTTCGAAATCTGAGGGTGATAGAGCAATTCTGCTGCCGGATTCGTAATCAGGACGAGAAACTCTACAAGGATCACCTAGTGGATATTGCAAAACAGAAAAAAAGTTGAAATTTGTTGGACAGTGTTATCTTTGAAGCGTCTCGACTTGGCCTTTTC
This sequence comes from Holcopasites calliopsidis, assembly GCA_023838395.1. Lineage (NCBI taxonomy): Eukaryota > Metazoa > Arthropoda > Insecta > Hymenoptera > Apidae > Holcopasites > Holcopasites calliopsidis. The sequence goes on from JALHAQ010000070.1 coordinate 393,227, forward strand.
TACTGTCAAATACGCTTTTGCACATTTTACAATTTCATCGTCGTGTTCCTAATCGGGTAATGACTCGCGGGTAATGAATTGCTGTTTTTACTTTCAACGAAATAAAAGTTAAGTTCTAAAACGCGAAGCTTGCGAGTGATTATCCGCTCGGGAACACAACGATGAAATTTTAGAACGTGAAAAAGCGTATTTGGCAGTAGAAAGGGCCAAGTCGAGACCCTTCAAAGTTAATAACAATCAGCCCCTTTCGGAGCCAGCCATTATTCATAAATGGCAACAACTGATTTCATAAATTCAAATCATAAAGTGTAAAGTGCCAGTGATCATGCAATGATGGAAATTTTGTGAAACAAAGTTCTTTCACTGTTCCAACCGAGATATTGGCTGTTGTACACCATGTGTTTGTTCTTTGAATGGCCAGCATCGGTAGAATAAACCAGTGATAGTTGCCGTGCAGGTAGTAGGTTTTGTCAAATAAAGTGAGTTCGCTGACCTGGCCGTAACATCAGCTGTCCTGCACTGCGGGATACCTACTTGCAATGGTCAGGATCGGTAGGATGACACAGTGACCCATTTTCGTCGAAGCAGGTTCATTTATGGATGCATGGGTGAGTCTAATTTGAATCTTCTGTCAGTCTTTTTTAATATAAGGCGGGCTGCAATTGATAGGTTCATTAGTCAATCGATTCATTGATTCTACACGAATAACGACTAATTAGTTTATTCCTTCTTGAGGAATAACGAATAATTTGATGTTGTTCTTAATTTGTTTATGCCTTATTCGATATAACTTTTGGCAAACGCCTCTTATTAGACCGAGCGACTTCTTCACATTCATGGTCTCAACCGAGCGTCAAGCTCGAACACAACACTCCCGCGGCTGAGCGCGGCCTCTACGCGCGCTCTGATTGCTGAGTGTTTCTCGTTAACCATTTAAAAACTAAGCCTCAAACAACATTTTCGCAAAGGAAAAAGGTGTTCAGAATCACATCAGCTATCACCCCTCTTCAGCTCTATGGGGAGTTCTGGGACACCCTGTATGTATAACCTAGATAAGGGACCATGTATAAGGACTGAATGCTACTTCAACATTAGACGTTAGACTTTTGAAGTCAGATATCAATAACATAGACAGTTTAAAGTATATTGTTATTATCTACTATTCATCGCGTATTAATAAAGTTTGTGTTAATATAAAGTTTGATCTCCCCTCGATCGTAACAATTTACAAATATCTCATAAGGAGCAACAAATGTTCTTACCACTTCCCCAAAAAGCGATGGAAAAACGACAAAATATGGGAGGTACGTAACAGACATTTAGCTTTCAAGATACCAAAAACAATATTCCAACATTATGTTACGGAGGCTCTATCTGCCCAAGCTGTTCCGTTTTAGAACAGTTAGAACTGTCAATTTTATAACGCAGACCTACAAAAACAGTGCGCGAAGAATTACTGGAACGCGCCAGGTGCAGCATATCGCCACAAGACTGAAAAGGCAACGCCAGGGACAGAAATTTTAAATTTCTTAAATTCATTTCCACGTTTAATTACGTTATTATACGATCACACGCTTCTCCACCATACCATTTCCTACTAAATACAGTGTATTAGAAGAGATGGTTAAGCATTATGAGAACATACAGTAAGTTGTGCTAGGTTAGTGCAGTAGACACAGGGTGGGCCAAAAGTCACGAAACGATTTCAAATCGGAAAAATCGATCGATTTGATATTTATTTTTTCTTTTTGCTAATTCAATTAGGATCATTGACTAAAGGGACCAGAAAATGAATATTTTCTATGAGTGATGGTAAAGTAAGCAAAATGGTAAGTGTATAATCATTGTTGGTAAATATTGACAATAAAGGACCCAGTTTCAATTACATTGATCTTGAAATATGTTGTCAAGGACATCGTTGTAAATACTTTCTCCTATTCATATTACCGTCGCTTGGGTTTAGTTTTCGAGAGCAAAAAGCTTTGGTAGTTATACAGTTTGGCGAGTTTTCTCAACTTCGGCCATTTCAGTATAGTTTTCTTTTAATACCTTCGTTTCATCACTAAAACGACATATGAACTGAGGGAAACGATAAAAGTGTAATAGAATAAAGGAAAACCAATATATATTGTTGTAATTGAAACATAAACATTACATTTAGTGATGAAATAATACAATACATTTATTATACTTAGCCATAGTGAAATACGAAACTTTCGTCGCGGAAAAGAACTTTCTGTCTCCCCCATTCACTTTCTCTCTCTTTCTCCCTCTCATCCTTCTTTTCCTTTTTCAGCTACCAACATATATTCATAAAAAAATCCCAGAAAAGTACTCTACTTTTTGATATTGTTTTTTAAAAATGTAAAATCAAGTTTTCTTCGGAAGTAACTCTAATTGCAAGGAACAGCTTAGGTTTGACAGTATTTTTTGCGACCCGCTCACGCTGACCGCCTATGTAGTAGTTACTGTAATTTTCACAAAACCTTAATGTGACATTTAAGAAAAAGACAACAGAAATTAGAATATTTTTGTTGTCTATTGCGATTGATTTCTCGGAGAGGACCTTGGGATGCGTCGCGGCATACACGTTTTGGGTTAGCAGCAAACTCTGATGGCCAAGTCTAGCAGGTCAGCACGTTGGCCCGGCAAAAATCGAGACGAGCTTCGCCGTCGACATGCAGCGCCACAGTAAAATCGTGATGGCGATCAACTGTTCGCAGCGTACGTTTTATCACACTGGCGGCTCGCGACTTTGGGGATCGCGCAAAGATAGATTCATCTAAGTGGGTTTGAAAGAAGACGTTTTCCTGTGTTCTCTTACAGCTTTGAGAAAAAGTCGTCAGTTCGATAGCCGTGATTCAAATAATTAAAATTGGTTACGTTTTGGCAACCAACGAAACGCTGCGATCAGTTGATCGCCATTTAGATTCTAATGTGGCGCTGTGTGTCGACAGCGAAACTCGGCTCGATTTTGGCCGCTGTCGCTGCCATTAGTCTCGCTAATGGCAGCCTAATGACTACTGGGGTATTTTTCCAGAACACCCAGAGATTGATCAATCTCAATAAATTCGTTTTAGAACTTCCATCGTAACTTCAGTTGTCTGAACAGTGGTTTCATTCTGCTGAAACCACATCCGAGGTGTGTCCACTACTACGAACTCCAAAGAATTCTCAATCGTCACTCACAATACTGCTCTCCTGTTACCGCTGCAGTACTGTCATCTCTGTTTTGGAAAGAAGTACGATACGTTGACTTTCTCTAATATAGTGTTTTACATTTTAACGCCACGCTATACCGTGCATTTGACAGAGTGTGCCTGATGTTGATTGATTGTTTGGGCTCCCCAAAACTTGTATTCTTCATTTAGATTTTGCCAGTGTATCCAAAGTTAGCTTCCCTACTCGCATGATAATTTTCTAAATAAAATCATGGGTTTTTCTTGCTAATTCTGAAATTCTAATTGCAAATTGTAGGCGTGATCGACAATCTACTTCCCTCAGTCTTCATATTATTTAAATTTTGCAAAGGGACAAATGTAAATTTTATGTTAAAGTGCGTTGCAGTGGCACCCGAGAGAAGTCAAGTTAGCAAGAGCTCTCACTGCTTCATGTTGTTGGTTTATCTGGAACAGCTTTGCCTACGAATGGTTCCGTGCCAATCGATCACACTTAGACATCAACATAAGGATTTTATTAAAATTGAAGTATACTTTAGTCAACGTGAAATACAGGAGAATGTTAAGTCATCGTTTTGGATGTTTCGCAATTAGTTTAAAAGTACAGGCATCGAAGAGAAAGACTTCGATTGTCATCAAATACGTCAATTCTTGCTGCTTTTAGTAAAAGTTATTTTCTCAAATGAATTTTTAGTCCCAAAATTACCGAGAACAAAGATTTTGCATTTCCTTGTTTCTATAGTGAACGATTAAATTTTCTGACTAAGGACAAGACGACCTGCTTAAGCAGGAAGGATTTGTAGCATTGAAATACTTGATCCCCACTGTTTATCAAACTAACTCAAATTTTTTCGTATGAACATCGATCATGTTAGACAAATGTCAATGCGCAGAATGTATTTTATAGCCATACAGAGTCTATATTTCAGTATGTCACACGAGACTGTCGCACCACACTTCTGTACTCTCGCATTGATAGATCTCCGCGCATGACACTACATGTTGAATTAAATTTATCGGGATCCTCGTGTGCAGAAATAAAGATGAGAGTAAAATACTGAGGCTGGTGAAACACGGTTGTGACATCGGCGGCCTTTATGAGATGAAGTGGTCTTTTACTTTTATCGCAAAAATTGTTTGTAAACTGGATACAGTGATATGGAGGAAGTATCAAAATGAAGTAAATCTTTCCAATTTTCTTATGCTCCAGAAAACAATACCTTTCACTGCGTAGTTGACTAATAACGCAAAGTACTCAATAAATCTAACCTTCATTGATATTGTAACATTAACACGTTCGCGATAGACGAAAAAATGCAACTTGCATTGACCAATGCAAAAATAGTTGTAACAAGGTAAGATAGTAAATTTCATACTGAAGATATGCCCTAATAGCCGTTAGATGTCATTATCGAAACTAATGGCAACAACACCGGCCAAAATGGAGCCGAGTTTCGCTATCGACATGCAGCGCCACATTAATCCTTTGCGCTCCGAATTATTTCTCAATTTTGTTGCCAATAACTCCCTAGTATTTTAAATGATTTATTTGAAATTTAGTTCAAAGGACAGTTCCTTGACTGGTACTTATTTTAAACAATTCTTTTTATTAATGCTATTAGACGCAGCTCTCAAACATTGTTGCAATTTATATTTGTAAAATATTTAAATGTATTACCAAATATAATGCATATTTAAATTGAAAATTTAAAAATGTCGAGTCACACTCGATACAAGAGTGCAAAGGGTTAAAAGCCTAATGGCGATCAACTTTTCGCAACGTTCCGTTGTGTGCCAAAACGCAACCAACTTTAACTGTTTAAATCAGGGATATCGAACTGGCTGCTTTTCCTCAGAGTTGTAGGAGAACATAGTTGAGCATCTTCCTTCATGATCGTCATTAGGCTTTTAACGTGGCGCTGCATATCGACGGCGAAACTCGACTAAATTTTGGCCAGGTCAACGTGTTGACCTGTCTGATTTAGCTATCAGGGTGTACAGAAGCACAGTCGTTTATCTGAAAGAGCCTGCTTCTAGTAAAAACTTTTCCACGAAGGTGGTACAGCTCTATACAGGGTGTAACGTAAAAGGTGTAGGACCGGAAATGGGAGATTCCTGAGGCGAAACTGAACAACTCTTTCCTTTGCCAAAATGTCGTCTGAGGCTTTGCTTTTGAATCGTTAACGAAAAACACTGGCCACTCAAAGCGCGCGTAGAGCTCGCGCTCAGGGACGGTCCACGACGCGTCGTGCTAGGCAGCGACGCTCGACCGGCGCTCCAAACAGTACGCACCGGTATAGCACGGAGCAAAAGTTAACTTCCAATTATTCATTATTCTTGAATGGAAATTAACTAAAATATAAATGAAATTAATTTGCCGTTATCAATTGAACAAAAAAAATTAGGACGGACTAACTAACGTGTCTATCAAGTACAACGTACGTTAAATTTTAAACAATTCGTCAGCAATTAAAATTAGACTTACCCGTTTGTCCAAAAATGAACCTACTTCAACGAAAATAGGTCACTGTGTCATCCTACCGATCCTGACCGTAGTAAGTAGATATTCCGCAGTGTAAGACAGATGATGTTATGGCCAGGTCAGCGAACTCACTTTATTTGACAAAACTTACTACCTGCACGGCAACTATCACTGGGTTATTCTTATCAACGGCAAAGATGCCCTGAACCGGCATGTCCGCGTTCGCCGGCCCATCAACGGCTGTCTGGAGCCAATGCGGGGGTTGAAGCTACGGCCCGCGGGCGGGTGAGTGGAGGATTACCTCGGCCAGGTATTTCCTCATACCCTAGGCCGGGTTGGGTAAATCCCGGCACGTCTAGCTGGAGGGCCAGGGGCTACACCCTTTCGCATAGGATGGCTCCCGGTCGACAAGGGGGACGTTAAACCTTTGTTCATATATGGCGCCGGCCTATCCGGTAACCTTTTTTACCAGAGTCACTTCGTGTCGATAGGGATTTGGCCCCCCGACAAGTTGCTTCTCAGCTTCGACACGCATAAATAGGGCCTTTGTAATCAAGCGGGGAAAGTCTCCCACTGCGGTGGGGGTGCCATGATGGCCGAACCGCTCAAACAAAAATAATGCGCATGGATAATAGCAAAATTTCTAATTTTTCTTTTTGTAACCGGGATGATAGGGAGGAAACTGGAAAGCGGACCAAGGGAAGCAGACGGAGCTGTGAGAAAACACAGGATGTAGATGGGACAAGGATAACTATACCATCGGAAAGCAGCTTGGAAGAGAGCAACCCTGGGAAAAAAGGCGATGAACACCTGATAAATACGAGCACCCCAAGAAAGAACGAGAGGGGTGAGTACATATATCTATACCTAAATGTAATATGTGAGGAAATGATTAGGGTTATAGCTAAGGATGAAAAGATAGACTCTCTTAAGAAGGAGGATTTCGTAAATGATCTGAGCGCGATCATGGTCGGTGTGAGGAGATCAGCCGACACCGCGAATATTGTAGATAATATAAGTGGTATCCTGGGCGGGGAGTTAGAGAACTGGGAATCACAAGTTAAAATAAGTCTTAGAGTCCTAGAGGCAACAAAGGAGGCCGAGGTGCATACCCATGAAACGTTACAGGACCTTATGGCTAAGGGAGCAAAAGTGATTAAAAGATGGAAGGAGAAAGAAGCAACACTTTACTCTCCCGAGTCTAGTGCCAGAACGGGTGGTACGGGCAAAAATATAGTGAAAGGGAATAACGAAGGGGAAAGCGAGGGAACGAAGAGGAAAAGAATGGCGAACAGCAGTCAGTCCGATAGTACACCGAACAGCATTGTTATGGAAACAAAGAAAGGGAAGACACGTAAACGTAGAGTTACGGAGGGTGAGGAAAAAGATGAGAGGACCTCTGATAAAGAGCAGGTGGAGACTACGTGTGCAGACAGGGATAATGGAGAAACCCTGCATACAATAATTGTCAAAAAAGGTAAGGAAATGAACTATGTTCAAACCTTACAATATGTAAAGAGAAAGGTCAAGGCAGACGACATTGATGTGGTCATGATGAAGAAGTGTTATGCAAATGAAAATGTAATAATTAAAATCAAAGGGAAAGATCATGCAAACAAGTTAGCGAACAGGCTATATGATGCAGGGATTGACTTTTACTGCTTCAACGGAAATATGAAAAGAATCATCATTTTACGTATTGACGTCACCTTAAGTGGGGAGGATATAATTGGCAGTATTTTAGGGAAATGTATTAATAAGAATACTAGCCAGCAGATCACGTGTATTGAGATAAACAGTAAGGAAGCGGATAGAATCCTTGAAGAAGGAAAGATACAGCTGGGCTGGACAGTGTGTCAAGTAAAAGAATATAGGTCTATAAGAAAATGTTTCCGATGCGGGGAAGAGGAGCATATAGCAGAAAAATGTGTAAACGGCAAGAAATGTTACAAGTGCAATGGGTATGACCACCTAATGGCTGAATGCGCCGGTGGGAAAGGTAAGAGGGACGAAATAGAAACCCATACCGCGGAGATCATCGCGGTTAAAGGGCCACAATTAGGGCAACTTAAGAGTACAAGGACAATAGGCATCCAAACGGACTGGTTGGAGGACACCAACAGGTCTACCCCAAAGAGGCTGGGTCGGGGAAATGAAGAAAAGGAGAAAGAAAGAAAACGGTCAGAAGTTGTAGGTAGGAAGACGAGAAGAACGAAAGAGACTAGAGAAAAGACTAAGGAGAGCAATCGACTACGGGTGCAAGATAGGAATATGGAGATGGAGGCCAGGGGAGTAATGGACGCAAAGGAAAGAGAAGTAATTAAGGAAAGAGGAACCGCTGTTTATGTGATATATGAGAACAAGGGTTATAAGGAGGCTATGGAAGAAATTAAGAGGAAGGTAAACCTGGGACCGGAAGAATTAGAAATAAGGGGGGTTAAAACTGTCAGGGCCACCAGGACAGGGGCTATCTTATTTGAGTTTAAAGACAGAGAGAAAGCCCTGCAATGGAGGACATTGATAAACGAGAAACTGAGCAAAAGTATCAAGAAGTGGCTGTCATAAAAATGCCAAGTGCGGTTGCTGAGGAGTTAGACAGAAAACAAAAAATTAGGATTGGCTGGACAATGAGCGGGATTAAGATATTACCCTATGTACCAATGAGGTGCTGGAAATGTGGGAACTGGGGCAGTCGTAATCACAAGTGTAAGGAGAGAGCCAAGCAGAAGAATGAGAGGAGTGAAGGAGAAACTAGCAAGGGTGGAGAAGAAAAGGGCGAGGAGGAACCTGCTAGCAATGCAGCCACAGCAGAATAGGGTAATAAATGGGCAAGAAAGTGAACGACGCAGGTACAATCGTGCAAATGTTGAGGAAGTTGTGGCTGCGAACATAAAATACCTGCAGATAAATTTAAACAAATGTATAGTGCACAAAACTTAGCGCTTCAATATATGAGCAAATATGATCGGGATAATAAGCGAGCCCAATACAAACCAAGCAGGCGGTTGCTGGTACAACAGTGTAGATAATTTAGCTGCAATTGTAGTTAAGACAAGGTCCGATACGAAGCATGAAATGTTGATGCACTGTGAAGGGATTGTGGCTATTACAGTAAACAGGTGGACGATAATATTCACGTATTTCTCCCCAAATAAACCTTTCGGTGACTTTGCCAGCTTCTGGCTTAAGATCATGGAGCTGGTAAACGATCTGAAGGGAAGATTTGATGAGAATATTATAATAGCAGGAGACATAAACGCCGAAGCCAGGATATGGTCTGCAAGAGAAAATAGGAGAGGACGTTTCATGGTTGAACCTAAACGAGATTCAATGCTGTAATATAGGACAGAAACCTACCTGTATCAGGTGGAACGGTGCATCATCTGTGGATGTAACACTCTCAACTGCCACGGCTTTTCAACGCGTAGACAAATGGAGGATAAGGGATGATGAAACGTTGAGTAACCATGTCATGATCACCTTTCAACTGAGCGAGAATAAGCTTGGGCTCTTAGTAGAGAATAATATCCCCAGTGGTTCCAGGAGATGGAACATGCGCAGGGCTAATTTGAGAAAACTAAATGCTGCCATAGCAAATTAACGACTTGAAGCCATAGAATCAGCAGAGGAAGGGGCTGGGAACCTTGATAAGTGGTTATGCAAGATATGCGATAGGTGTGCCCCCCGAGTCAAGAAAGGAAAAATGCGGAAGGTAAAAACCGACATCTACTGGTGGAGTGCGGATCTAGATAAGGCCAAGAAAGCATGTAATAATTACAGGAGGAAATATCATAAAGCTATTAGGAAAGGTAGTGAGAGCAGCGTTCTGAGAGGATTATGGGAAAAATATAAAGACAGTAAAAAGGACTTCAGATTAGAAATTAAAAGGCACAAAAGGAACGCATGGAAAACCTTTCTCAGTACGTTAAACGATGATATTTGGGGAAAGCCTTACAAGATGGTCAGAAACAAACTAGGAGAAACGAAACCCATAAGCATGAACAAAGAGGAGGCCATGCAGAAGATCCGAGAGTTGTTTCCTCCGGGACCCAACTTCGTTAGACCACTATTAAGCACGGAAGATACACCGCAAACGATAAGAGAAAACGAACTATGGGCAGCAGCAAATAGTTTCAAAAGAGGGAAGGTCCCCGGCATGGATGGCTTCGAGCTTAACTTACTGCGTATGATATGCAAAAGAAGACCTGAAGTGCTGCTAAGCGTATATAACAAATGCTTGAAGGAAAGACGATTCCCCACGATATGGAAGAAAACGAGGATCGTACTGATACCCAAAGGGGGTACTGTGGTAGGAAACGGTGGTGGAAATGGTAGGGATGAAATGCAGGTGTTGGATAGGGAAATTAAGTATCGCCCTATCTGCTTGGGCAGTGCTGTTGGCAAGATATTTGAGAGGATTATGGTAGATAGAACAAATAAATACCTGGAACTGAATAATAAAATTAATGAGAGACAGTATGCATTCAGAAAAGGTAAAAGTACTATAGGTGCAATAAAGGAAGTAATTGCGTGTTAAAAGAGGCCTGGCCGAAAAGAAATATACTACGTCCGTGCTATTAGACATTAAAAATGCGTTTAATGAAATCAGGTGGGGGGACATTGTTAGGGAGATCCTAAAGGCAGAAATACCTGAATATCAGGTCGACCTCATTGCAAACTATCTGGAGGACAGATGGGGGGTCTTGAGGATAGACGGTGAGGATATAGATATACAGTTTAGCAGGGGGGTACCACAGGGGTCGGTCCTGGGTCCCCTGCTCTGGAATGTCGCATTTAACAGAGTTGTGGGCTGCGTCAAGAAATACTTGGGCGGAGATGAACCGGCGGCAGACGAATGTAGTGTAGTATGCTATGCAGATGATGTTATAGTTATGGCAGCGGCGTATGAACCAGGGACCTCCGCGACCAGAGCTGGTCTGGCCGCAAGCATAGTAGCCAGAGAGGTCAGAAGGCTTGGGCTACAATTAGCCAAACCAAAAACGGAGGTAATTACCTTCCGAAAGAGAAACTGGCCTAGAGCCAGGATTCAAGTCCACTTGGACGGTATGCAGATACCAAATAAGGACTCCGTAAAATACCTTGGTGTCATTATAGATGAGTTGCTTATGTTCAATAAGCACCTGGACATGGCTACCGGTAAAGCTACCGGGGCCATGAACAATTTAGCCAGACTAATGCCTAACATAGGCGGACCAGAATTCAAGAAAAGGAAACTTTTAGAACTGGTTGGGAGGTCCATGGTTCTGTATGCCGCACCTGTGTGGGCCGAAAGTATGAACAAAAAGACTTACGCCGAGCGTCGCTACCTAGCACGACGCGTCGTGGACCGTCCCAGAGCGCGGGCTCTACGCGCGCTCTGAGTGGCCAGTGTTTTTCGTTAACAATTCAAAAACAAAGCCTCAGACGACATTTTGGCAAAGGAAAAAGTTGTTCAGTTTCGCCTCAGGAATCTCCCATTTCCGGCTCCTACACCTTTTACGTTACACCCTGTATTTCTACACTCACCATACACTGCCCATTTTAATTAGACTCATTGGAATATCTCGGAAGAAACTGAAGGTGTAAAAATATGTTCTTAGATAAGTTGTTTGATATCCAGAGGAACATTACGTGACATAAATAATTTTGCTGCAGTTGTAGTGGTGGGAGAAATATCCAAACTTAGTTAATTTTCTTTAAGAGTATGCTGTATTTTTTTCATAATATGATAGCGATTGTTGAGACAGATACGATGATATAACATGACATCATTTCATGCAGTAGAATTATCATAAATCAGGTCCGAAAAAGTGAGGACAACGATACGGCTAATTGCCAACCGATGTACCTACGTAGAGTACACCCAGCAATTAGCATTATTCTGACTCCATTCAAGCTGATTTATTCATATCGACTAGTTATTCATCATAAAAATATACAAAATATAAAGGGGTACAAAATTAATGGCTTTAAAATAGCACTCCTATTATGGGACAGTACTTAAAGTTAAAATTAAAAAATCATTTATGCTTTATCTTCTTAAGATAAATTTGCACAAATAAATGCAGCATCAGTAGCGCCATGCTATTCGTGGACCCATTTGTGGCATTTTATGCATTCAACGCATTATTCACCAGCGTGACATTTACAGTAGGAACATGAACAATATGAATAAGAATCGAAGCTAATAAAGAGAGTGATCAAATATCGGTAGAGAAACCACTCCAAATATAAATATTTAATGTTATGCAAGCCTTCCTTGTAAATAAATATGGAGACTTGCGACGATGAAAAACACATTTAGTGGCGCATTACTGAAATGATTGTATCCACGCAAACGGCAGACTCGTGCAGACAACGTTGCTGTTTGTTTTAGTAATTTTAATCATTACCAAAGTATCGCAACACTTCCTTGTAAAGATTTCGTGGGCTATAATGTCGGGCACTTGTCTCATATCTGATACCGTTACCCTATAGGTTGTAGAAATAGACTAACCATTACTTATGCCTTATTAACGTTACTTATTTTGATACTTAACTACAGTAATTCTTATTATAGGCGATATCCAACTTAACCCTGGGTCGTTGAAACCGATTTAGGAGGCTGTAGTGGCCACATCTGCAATCGGGAACCGTTGAATAAAGAGAAGTTGAAAATCCAGCGACTGAAATTTATTGTATAGTAGATTCTCGATAGGTGAGTCAAAAAGGGGTACACAAGATCCTCAGTTATCATGTAGCAAAAGCGATCTTGATACGCAGGTATGTGGAGTATCAAAGTCCGCAAAGTGACAAAAGCGTGTTTAAGCTCGATGGCGTCTTACAGGGTCCAATGGACGAAGAGGAAACGGTAGTGGGGTTAACTTATCCTCACTTACGTGTAGGTCGGAAATTTTCACTCATCGAGAATCTACTGCAATGTGATATGCAAAGCAACCTTTAACTCTTTGAGGCACACGATTTTAAAGAAAATAAAAACCTAAGTTGCACAGAATTACTTTTAATGTAAGAAAAAAATGAAAAAAAAAACGTTCGTTTCAATTGTTTAACATGAGGAACTTCATATTTTTGAGGGGCATTAAAATATATCGCCCCATACATAAAAATCTAAGCAAAAGGTGGGACAGTTTTTAACCCACCCGATCCCAAAGAGTTGAGAATCATTTCAACGATGCATTTGACGATGAACAATCGATAGTAGTAGGTGACCCATTCTTGTGGTTCTTTCTCGACTCGTTTCCGTGAAGGTTGTCGTTAAAGGAAAGAAAGCACTGTAAAGGGGAGTAAAGGAAAAAAGCATGGCGAAGAAGAGGGACAGAAGAGAGAAAGGTAAAAGTGGATGAGAAGAAAAGCGTGGATAGGGAAATCCCGAAGGAATCCGGAGCAAGCCAACGAATCCTACGTTTGCATTCGGTATATTGTCGTGCTCGTTCTCCCTTCGGTTCACGCTCGAGAGCCTGGAACAAAGCTCTTAACTTACATAATTTCCATTTCAGATTATTCACGTTGGTATTGCCGTAGTACGGTTTCGCGTGCATTGTCAGCCGTGGCCGTCACGGGACTCGCAGCCGGTACAGTTCAAATTGAATTTCTATGTGGAAACTGGCTCTGCTTGACAGTCAGATATGTCGTTACTTTGTCGACCGTCTACTAATACAAACACAGTAAGCTTTTCGTCACCAAGTATTCGATACTTCAGCACCTATAGCTAATCAATTGGGTCGGGCCAAATTTGACAGGCTCTATGATTCGATGTATGTAGAGAAGAGGTAGGGTGAAAAGGGCGACTTTGTTTGGGTCAAGAAGACAAAAAAAGCTAATGGATAACCATAAATTTAATTGGTACTGTAGGATTTTATTATGAAGTGTGCAGTGGAAATATTAACAAATGACCGTTTATTAACACAATGCAACTAGTCGCAATTCTCAATGGCTATGCGACCGGACTGGTTTCTAAGGGGTCACAGCCAGGTGCAGCCGATCACATCCGGTTCCAGTCTGGTCACAGATTAATCACAACTTGGTCGCAGCTCTGTCTCTCTTCATTACGTTTCCTGTTTGATATACCATGATTCTTTTTCTTTTCTCTCTGTTTCTTTCTGTTGCAAACGAAATATGCTCACGCTTGTTATAAACAACAACAATAAACATCATACTTTCATATGTAGAAACGCGTGTATGCAGTCACATACTTTACCGGTCCCGAAATATTTCGGAACTCGAACACTTTCGGGATTCCAACCGATCTCGCCCGACTTTTTCGGTGCCGACCCGATCCTATCCTGGAATCTCAAGATCTCGCACAGGCCTGTTGCGCATTTTTTCGTCGCTAGTATCATGTGCTTTTTTTTAACTCTGTTCATTGTTGTTTCATTCCATTATACTAAATACTATATTTTATATCCTCATGTAATGCATGTCGCACATGTACACGCTTTGTTTTCTGTCCGCGATGTAATACCGGCGAAGAGTGAAGACTTTTGAACTGTAGGAGATGCATTTGTGGACATTAAATAGCCTTTTACGTAACACACGTACATGCACGTGTACGGCGCATTTGTATATGTTATTTTTGTACACGTGAATGCAGGTATACATATAATAAATAATTTGTGAATTCAAACATTTTCCATAACCCTGGTATTAATTTTGGACCCATCAAGAATTATAACTGCGAGTATCGACCCGCCCAAGGCTGTAGCGGCTCTTTAACTTCGTAATATCTCCGTTGATTGTACAATGCCTTATATCGTTTAATTAAGAATGAAAAATAGTTTGCTTGACGATGAAAACATCGAAATTTCATAAAATGAGAGGGACAGCAAAAATTATCTTAATGGGAAAAATGATTTTTTCGAAAATTTGTTACCTCCAATGTATTGTTCATTGAAGACAGTAAAACTTTTGTTTGAAATATTTTTCTCTATCTTTTGTCTTTTACCCGATATATGTGTATAAAGGAGAAGGGTGGTTCGGAGAAAAGGGGTATTTTCCCCTTAAAGTCGAGATTAAACAACAATGAAATACGGCAAAGTTAATAAGTTGGAAGAATGAATAATTATACAAAATTTCAGCGAAATCGGCATATGTCACTTGCTGAACATTCCTTGTAAGTGTTAAAACATGCTTCCCTGCTCTATGCATTCACATACCACATTTTCGCAGCATGCGACGCGTATACACTTCCTAGAACCACACGCAATCCACCAGCCATTAATTAGATGGCAACGGTAGACCTAATGATTTTTCTTTTATCAATCAATCACTTTTCCACAGAATTTTATGTATCGGGACAGTAACGCTCCAGGGACGCCAAAATGGACCATCGAGTTTCATAGTTACTGAAGTCAATACTATGCGTTTGGCCTACCGTGCACAATCAGTGTCACTGATCAATAAGGCTGTGCTCACACTAGCCACTTTGTGACCACCAATATCTGTCACCACAAACTGGTCCGTACAAAACATTTAGTGTCGTCACCTTTTCGTTGCGCCTGTTTGTAAAATAATACGATTTGATGTGAGCGGAAATGCAAAACAAAGTCTGGAGCATGGACAATAACGTTTCGAAAGAACCGACTCGCTCGGGACCTTCCAGTCGTTTCTTTCGGAACAGGTATACTGTTCGGCTCGACTTTGTTCTCGAATGATACGAGAGCGAACACGGTCAACGAGCGAGAAGCTCGAAATAGTGGCAAACTATAAAGGCTTCCGTCGAGGTGAAATGTTATACTTTAGAGCAGTGGTCTGCAAACTTTAAAAGCTAAAGAGCCAATTTCATTATTAAAGGCGTCGGGAAAAATTTATAAGGGCCATAGTTATATTTTAATAGCAAGTTTTTTAATATAATTTATTGAACAGTCAATGCACCATCATATACAGGGTGTCCCAGAACTCTCCATAGAGCCGAAAAGGGGTGATAGCTGAGGTGATTCTGAACACCTTTTTCTTTTGCGAAAATGTTGTTTGAGGCTTCGTTTTTAAATGGTTAACGAAAAACATTGACCAATCAGAGCGCGCGTAGAGCCCGTGCTCAGCCCCGGGAGTGTTGTGCTCGAGCTTGACGCTCGGCCGAGGCCGTGAATGTGAACAAGTCGCTCGGTCTAATAGGAGGCGTTTGCCAAAGGTATATCGAATAAGGTATAAGCAAATTCAGAACAATATCAAATTATTCGTTATTCCTCAAGAAGGAGTAAACTTAAAATTAGTCGTTATTCGTGTAGAATCAATGAATCGATTGACTAATACACCTATCAATTGCAGCCCGCGTTACATTTAAAAAGATTGACAGAAGATTCAAATTAGACTCACCCATGCATCCATAAATGAACCTGCTTCGACGAAAATGGGTCACTGTGTCATCCTACCGATCCTGACCATTGCAAGTAGGTATCCTGCAGTGCAAGACAGCTGATGTTACGGCCAGGTCAGCGAACTCACTTTATTTGACAAAACTTATTGCCTGCACGGCAACGATCACTGGGTTATTCTACCGATCCTGGCCAATCGAAGAACAAACACATGGTGCCAACAACCGATGTCTCGGTTGGAACAGTGAAAGAACTTCGTTTCACAAAATTTCCATCATTGCACGATCACTGTCATTTTACACTTCAAGATTTGAATTTATGAAATCAGTTGTACCCATTTATGAATAATTGCCACTTATTATCTTTGAAGCGTCTCGACTTGGCTTTTTCTACTGCCAAATACGCTTTTGCACGTTCTACAATTTCATCGTCGTGTTCCTGATCGAGTAATCACTCGCGAGCTTCGCGTTTTAAAACTTAACTTTTCTTTCGTTGAAAGTAAAAACAGTAATTACAGCGTCGGAGAGATCTTTACTGCTCGATGTTCGGACTGGTTCTGTCTTGAGAAATTGTGACGCGGTTTGCCACGGTGGATGAGGGCTAATTCGAAGAATGTTATAAGGGAGAGTTACGGGTTGTCGCGGGGAGCACGCTTTATGGTGAAAAGGCCCTTGAGGCCCACGTGCTGGCCAGCAGAGTTTTCGGTTTCCAGAAAACACGGTCATGGTGAATTTAGTGAAAGCATTTTTCAGTCCCCGGAAAAGGTATAGCATTACAAAGAATGTAATAAAAGATGTAGCATCTCGGAGAATGTAACAGTGTCTTGAACGCTCCGCAGTGTCTTCCTAGCGACTGGAAAATGTCTCCATTAAATTCGCCACGGTCGTGTTTCCTGGGAACCGAAAAACTCTGCTGGTCAGCACTTGGGCCTCAAGGGCCTTTCACCCTAAAGCGCGCCCCCCGTAAGGACCCGTAACTCTCCCTTCTAATGTTTTTCCAGCTAGCCCTCGTCCACCGTTGCAAACCGCGTCATAGTTTCTCAAGACAGAATCAGTCTGAACACCATACAGTAAGGATCTCTCTGACACTGTAATTGCTGTTTTTACTTTCAACGAAATAAAAGTTAAGTTCTAAAACGCGAAGCTCGCGGGTGATTACCCGCTCGGAAATACGACGATGAAATTTCAGAACGTGGAAAAGCGTATATGGCAGTAGAAAGGGCCAAGTCGAGACCCTTCAAAGTTAATAAGAATCAGCCCCTTTCGGAGCCAGCAATTATTTATAAGTGGGAACAACTGATTTCATAAATTCAAATCATGAAGTGTAAAGTGACAGTGATCGTGCAATAATGGAAATTTTGTGAAACGAAATTCTTTCACTGTTCCAACCGAGACATCGGCTGTTGTACACCATGTGTTTGTTCTTCGAATAGCCAGGATCGGTAGAATAACCCAGTGATCGTTGCCGTGCAGGTAATAAGTTTTGTCAAATAAAGTGAGTTCGCTGACCTGGCCGTAACATCAGCTGTCTTGCACTGCAGGATACCTACTTGCAATGGTCAGGATCGGTAGGATGACACAGTGACCCATTTTCGTCGAAGCAGGTTCATTTATGGATGCATGGGTGAGTCTAATTTGAATCTTCTGTCAATCTTTTTAAATTTAACGCGGGCTGCAATTGATAGGTTTATTAGTCAATCGATTCATTGATTCTACACGAATAACGACTAATTAGTTTATTCCTTCTTGAGGAATAACGAATAATTTGATATTGTTCTTAATTTGTTTATACCTTATTCGATATAACTTTTGGCAAACGCCTCTTATTAGACCGAGCGACTTGTTCACATTCACGGCCTCGGCCGAGCGTCAAGCTCGAGCACAACACTCCCGCGGCTGAGCGCGGGCTCTACGCGCGCTCTGATTGGTCAATGTTTTTCGTTAACCATTTAAAAACGAAGCCTCAAACAACATTTTCGCAAAGGAAAAAGGTGTTCAGAATCACCTCAGCTATCACCCCTCTTCGGCTCTATGGGGAGTTCTGGGACACCCTGTATACATTTGTGTAAATAATATATTCATAAATAATTTACATGTAAGTAGTAAGCATTTTAATTAATCAGAACACTGTGCTTTCATTTCCTTAAAAAGTTTTATAATATTAAGTGCGTAACTTGTTGTTTTTAATTTCAAACATGAATCCAAGTTCTAATCATTTATTTGGTTTCTCAACTTATTTTTAATATGGTTCACATTGGAAAACGTTCGTTCACACATGTACATATGTCGAGCCAAAGATACTAACAACACCAAATGCAAACTTCTTCAACTCGCTGTATGGATCCGGCAAGCTTTTCCGGATACTGAAGATAATTTCGTCTGTCTTTTGTAAATTTTTGATAGCAATTAGCATGTTCTTTGAAAGCAAAGTGCATTTTTCTCTTTCTAGATTCTCAATTTCAGTGGCAAGACGCATAAATTTTTATTTCCATAAATCTTTACTAGCCAAGTCTAGCAATTGCATTTCAAAAGCTGCTTCTTCGATTCCGAAGGGATGATATCTTAATTCGGTTACTTTTGCTTTGAGAGGATCTATAATAAATGCCAGAGTTTCTTTTACTTGTCGTAAGTCTTGAAATCTCTTTGGGAAAGATTCGTTCATTTTTTAAATTTCTGTTTTGAAAACTTCCTTATCAATTTTAACATTGGTTTCGTTTTGATATCGTGATAAACTTGAGAAATGCATTAAAATTTCCCTTCCTATATCATTAGCCAAAATAACAATTTCTCTTTCAAGAGAAATAACTTCTTGAAGAAGCGAAAACGCAATATTTCCTCTACCTTGCAGTTTAATGTTAAGTTGATTCAAATGTGTCGTTCAGTCCATCATAAAAGGTAACTTTTGCAACCACTAATCTTCTTTTAATTCTGAATAATGTACACCTTTGTTACCAAGGAATAGTTCGATTTCTTTCAAGCAACAAGCAAATCGTTTCAGCATATTACCTCTTGAAAGCCAAACCACGTTGTTAAAAAGAAGATCTGAATATTTGCTGTTCATTTCTCTAAGGAGCTCTTCAAATTGACAGTAATGAAGCTTTTGTGCTACGATTTTATTAACACTCTTAATTGCTAAATTTTAATTAAAGTTACTAATTACATAACTTGACCTAGTTCTTTTGGAAATGTTTGTGCACAAAGACCTTCTTGGTGCATTGTGCAGTGAAAAATAATCACCTCGTGATGAATTTTTGCTTTCAAAATGGAAACAAATCCCTTTTCGGAACCCAACATACTTTTGGCTCCATCTGTTGCTATTGACACAATTTTAGTGAGTGGGATGTGATTTTTTCACAACACAACTAACGACAGCATTTGCAATATCTACCCCTCAGGTCTGGCCTTTAAGTGACAATAATCCTAAAAGTTCTGCTTTAGGACCTTTGGATGAAATATAGCGCACAAAAATGCAAACTTGTGCTGTACCTTGTGTGTCGCAAGACTTCTCTACTGCAATTGATATTTGGCTGAAGCTGATTTAATATCTTCAACTTGTTGGTCAGTTACGTTTGAGGCCAAGGTTCTATCTGTTACTATTTTAGCTGACAATGGAATACTTTCGAATTTATTTAAATTTTCATATCTGCAAAGAGTTCTTGAGATACATTTATTAAGCAACTTTTAATATACTCGCCATCTGTAAAAGATTTTCCTCTCTTAGCGATTTTCTGACTCACTATGAAGCTGGCAATGTTAACGGTATTAGCAGATTGCAACCAACTATTAAATGCAGTGGTTGATTTTTTCAAACATTTCTGAAATTCTTCCACTGCTTTCTTTCGCATATTACTAACGGGATATATAGTGACTAATGAGCCGTGCTCTATTTGGAAGTGTCTTTCTACATTCGGCTTCTTATTATTTGCAAGTTGATCTTTGTAAATAAGATATGTGGGAAGATCATTTGAGTTTGCAATAAACGCAAAGGACTCAATCCGTTCACTTCTGAATTCGCGACGCTCATCTGCTATTTTTCGTATTCTTTTCTTAGCAGCCATTTAACGGCATCTATAAAGAAAGGTTAAAAATATATTTTTAAAAATTAAAAAAGAAAAAAGCAAATAGAATACCAGATGAATATAATGATGATACTATACGTAGGATGCAAATATTTTAAAATCACAAACAATGGCCAAATAAGACACAACACAATAATAGTCAAAAGAAAGAAAATAATCTGTGTGGTCACGTGTCAACAGCTGGCTTAAAACTACTGTGGTATTTTATTTAATTCATTGTTATTACTACTACGTTACTGACGGTACATTACTGACGTTACTACTACTACTATTACTGTCGGTAAAGATGTATGAAATCAAATATTATCAAAGAGTCGCAGTTTGCTGACCCCTGCTTTAGAGGATAGAATATGTCATGCCCTCGCATTTTAACGTTAAGCGATTGCGGAACACGTTCTGCTTAAAAACGTCACTGTTCACTAACCGTAAATATTTACGACTTCACGGTTCTCCCTGTCGTCATCGGATCTCTGGCTCAGCGCGACGACTTCAAACAAAGAAGTGGGGATAGCGATTCGGTTCATTTGAGCCAGAAGTCAGTCGGTTCTTGCGGAACATTACTGTATGTGCAACATTAGTTCATTTTGTCATACATTATGCTACAATAGCAGTCACGCGTTGTTAGTGTTTTGTTAGTGTTTCGCACAGACTACTCTGCGATGGCACAAAGTTATTAGTGTAAAGTGAGCCTTACTCTGACAGTTTGCTTCAGTATTTCTTCAAAATGGCATGATTGGTGTCGCTAAGAGTACTGACAAACCACTGTCAAATCATACTGATCATACACGGTCAATATTTACATATTGAAATGAAGTAATGGCGGAAATTCGGATTTTCTGATGACCAAGTATCGATATCACCGAGAGTGCATTAGCATGTTTGTCAATACGAAGAAGTATATCCCTCACCACGCATTATCTTTATGTAACAGATTGCAACTATTATTGTCTGTGCATATAGTGTTTGAAAATACTATTATCATGGCTGATTCTAAATTATTTTAACCCGTCATTATTTCAAATATTTCTACCTCTAAAGTACAGTAGCATATTTAATGCAAAACTTCGAGTTATAATGGACGTAAAGCAGCAAACATACCACACTAAACAAGGTTACCCGCTCTGTTTATTTCCCTTCTACCTAGCATTCTTCGTTTGCTCGCTTGCTTGTTAGCAGTAAATTTATTTTGTAATTGTCTTTGGTCGGTAGTACAGTGGAAAGTTAATATTTGTAGTTGTATACTGTTCGGTTCTACAGAACTAAACTATGTTTGTGGTGGATTGACTCTCGTTACGTACGTTCCGCTGAAACCTACGTAACTTGAGGATCTTCAGGTTGAATGTAAAACCGAAGTGCCTTAAACTCGTGAAGCTCAAGGAACGTCTCCGCCGATTTCATTTGCGTTTAAATTACCGTCCTTCGGAATTCAGAAGATTTCCGTATTGCGGAATTGGGAACTTTCGAGATGAATTGCACACGAATAACATTTATATTGGTAATAGTCGCAAACCTTCCATTAACAAATTAGGTTCCGAAAATGAAAAAAAAAACTTAAACAGCTCGTGTTTGAAAGGGAGGGAAACATTAGGGTTGTTCTGCCCTTGTCTATCCCATCTAAGTTATGTGTCCACTCAGGGGTTAGAATATTCCGACTACCCGAAAGAGCAGCTAATTTTTTGGATGTGAATTAAAATAAAAAAAAAAGATTATAAGAGAACATCGTATGAGGACGTCAAGCGGATGGTCCTTTCTGTGGAAGGTATACAGGAAAGACGGGTAGCCACGGGCATTTTTGTATCCTTGTTGCTACGCCATATAGAAAATATATGACAGAGGGTAGCAGAGCTCTCTGTGCTTAGAAACAATTGGAAATTAGTATATGCATGCACGCAAAGGGAATTAGATATTGTTGTCAGTTTTCTTCTCGCTACAAGTGATATTATCGATGCAACTAAATTTCATCAACGCCTTTTGTCTATTAAATGTTATGCCTTGTTACATGTTTTATCGATTATAGTATCAGTTATTAAATTCTTTTCGTATCGTACAAATGAATAGAAGAAATAATGCATGATGTCAATCGGGTACCCCCAGACACTTGTATGGCGGGTACCTCCGGACACTTTTGCGAACCTCAAGTTTTGAAAACAATATATTTTATTATTGTGATCCCTTATCAGTTTATACTACATTAAGATGCTACTTAAAGGTATTAAAATTGACTAATAGAAATGAATTTCTTTAGAAGCGATTGAGCTGTTACGAGCCAGGGCTTGGCGAGTTTGGCCGGGAAAAGGTTCAAGGGTTATGGTTACACCTGATAACCGGGTAGTGGGTTAACAGGTCAAACTTGAATGACTGACCTGGAAAGAGGTCCGTGTTCTCCCAGGACTGGCCGACGGTTGTGAAGCGTCGGATAGCCGAGAGTCACGGCAAAGGGAAAGAGTGCGCTTCTCTGGACAGCTGACGTCGTCAGGTAGCCGATAGGCGCGGATGGAAGGATTCCGGATCTCCGGACTATTTGGCGGGTGTGAAGCGCCACGTAGCCGGCTCACCAGAATCAAGGAAGGTGTGTGTTTCCGGACAGCCGACGTACACGCCGGGTAGCCGTATAAACACGGATGGTCAGGTTGGGTTCAGGTAAAGGAACTCGTAACGTGCGTACACCACGAGCGGCTATGATGTACTTTGTGGGTCCCGTTCAAATCGAGGATTTCCTATGTATTGGAAGAAGGTGCAATGGAACAACAACTTACGAGAAAACTATGACTGGTATATTCAAGATGATATGGAAGTTACAAAGATTGAGTGTGTACAATGAATCCACGGGTTTTACGTATAATAATTACACGGGGGCTCACCGAAGATTGAGATATGAAAGCCAAGCAGTAACTACGTACTGAAAGGAGATATCTGCTCGAAGGGGATTAACCCGATCTTGCAATGTCTGTGTCAACGAACGAAACTAACGCAACGAACGCGTGACCAGGACTAGCCCGATTTGGTTGAATTTCGTGGTCCTTATATACTCGAAAATTAGGCTCGTAATTGTGGAAGGGGTAACTGCAGTTGCTCCAGTTTCGTGGGAACGCTGCGAGGGTGGTCTTCTGTTTATTCCTTGTAGGGCTGGCGCCTCCCAGGAATTTGTTCTGTCTCTCCCAAGGTCTGAGTTTCTTTTAGGAGGGGTCCTAAGTGTGCAGGTGCGGGCTTGGTTGTGTACGCGTCTTATGATTATAAACATTTGTAAAAATTCCAACCGTCGTCCTGGGTGACACGTTCCCGAACGAATCAAAATTATGAAATAATTTCGCCGTGCGTAACACCTCCCCCCTTAGATGAAACATCGTTTGTTACGATGCTTTCACAGAGGTCGGGAAAGTGTTCATCAGGACAAGGGTTTTACAATGGTATAACGCTATTATAACTAATGGGGTCGCAATACAAAATGGGTACCTAAATATTAACAAAGAAGTGTGTTATGTGGAGAATCCATGTGCATGTTTCAATTTATCCTGGTGTTTATATAAAATCTTATCGTCGGGTGTTTTAAGTATGACATTATTAAGATCGGTTGTATCTATTATTTTGTAGGGGCCTATGTAATGTTCGTCGAATTTGTTAATTCGTGGTTCCTTTAAAACGTATACTTGGTCGCCGGGTTTAAAAATCTGAGCTTTAACATGTCGATCGTAGTATTTCTTGGAGCGATATTTTGCTTGATTCAAGTTATCAGCTGCTTTGTTGCGGATTCCTGATAGATGAGTAACTAAATTAGTGAGATAAGTGCCATAGGTCTCCAATGCCGGTCCAGAAGGAAATGCACTTGGTATTCTTGCTGGTCTCCCGAAAATTAATTCGAAAGGTGTGAAATTGGTGGCTTCGTGAACAGATGTATTATATGAGAACATGGCGAAAGGAATAAATATGTCCCATTCCTCGCGAGCTTCCATGTAATGTTTCAGGTACTCCGTTAAAACAATGTGGCTTCTTTCTAGTGATCCGTTAGTTTGTGGCCTATAACCTGAGGTATTTAGCTGTTTAATTTTGAAAATTTCTGCCAGGTGCGTCATTACTTTACCCATGAAGCTGGTTCCCTTGTCGGTAAGAATTTCCTTTGGTGTACCATAAATGGATATAAAATGCCTGGCGAAGGCATCGGCGATAGTAGTGGCCCGAATATTGGGAATAGCTACTGCAATGCAATATTTCGTTAAATTATCCTGCATGGTAAGAATGTATTTGTTACCACTAGGTGTTTCAGGAAGAGGCCCAACTGTGTCCAGAGCTATTTTATCAAATGGTTCCAGGGGTGTATCCGTAATTATCATCGGTTGACGAGTCTTGGCTCTTACCAATTTCTTCTCTTGACAGCTCTTGCATTTGCGGATGTACTCGAGTATATCGTTTCTCATCCGCGGCCAATGATACCTGGTTCTAAGCCGATTGTATGTCTTTTTTACACCTTTGTGTCCTCCAACTAGGCTGTTATGAGCTTCTTCGATAAGTTGGATTCTGATATCTTCCTGTGGGGTGTGAACACTGCCAGTTTCTGGTGGTGGTGATGGTGATGGCCTGGAGATTTCTTCCTCATCGGAGCTGCTACTTTCAGCAGTGGTTGTAACATCGTCAGGTGGGACAGCTGTGTATGGCTGGATACCTACTGACGGTGTTGGTGCTGTTGCCATTGGTGTAGAGGCAATTACAGGTTGACTGAAAGATATAGGTGTAATTGGCAAGGAAACATTATCAGTTGCGATTACAGTTTGATTTCTTTCCGGCATTTTAATGGTTGAGTCTAACGAAGTATTGAAATCCATTGTAGTGTCCGCTGTGAGGGTCCTTTCGGTTTCACTGTCAGCTAGATTCGAAATTTGTGTGGAATGTGCTATTGGTTCACCTGTCACTAGGCTGTTTGGTGAAAGTTCTTGAATTAAATTTCTGCCAATGAGAGTACGGTTAATCCGGTTTCTTTCGTGTGTGGAAGATCGACGTCGAACGGGAGTGGTAGTTTCTGACAAATTTTCCAGGTCGTCCTCCGATTCCTCGTACCTGGCTGTAGATGCAGTATTTCTCCTAAGTAAGCGAATCCGCTGGCCTATTGTATCAACCTCAGTGGGTCTCCTAGGCAGGTAGATTTTGAAGTCTCTGTCCCCTTTGGATACTGCAGGTAAGCAAATTGCAGGTGGATTGCGTGACAACGCATCTGCGTTTTTATTGGTTTTTCCGGCTTTATGGACTACCTCATAATCAAATTCAAGTAGCCTTAACTTCCACTTGACCAAACGCGAGGTCGGGTCCTTTACAGAATGTAACCAAACCAAGGGCCGATGATCAGTGACTAGGGTAAATTTATGACCGTAAACATATGGCCTGAAGTACTGTACAGCGTAGACCATCGCCAGACACTCCTTCTCTGTTGCTGAATAATTTCTTTCAGCTTTATTAAGCCTACGGGATGCATATGCCACCGGAAGATCTTGCCCTATCTCCCCTTGACTCAATATGGCTCCCACTGCAAAATCTGAAGCATCAGTGGTGATGATGAAAGGTTTTGTGAAATCCGGAAATTGTAAAATTGGAGATTTGCAGAGTTCATCCCGCAGAGATTCGAAACTTTGTTGCTGCTCCTCGGTCCATTTGAATCGGATTCCTTTTCCTAGAAGTTGAATTAGGGGTTTTGCTTTAAGCGAATAATTTTGTATGAATCGCCTATAATAACCAGTTAATCCAAGAAATTGTTGAATGTTTTTCTGAGTCTTGGGAACAGGAAAATTTTTCACGGCTAGCAATTTCCTTGGATCCGGTCGAACTCCATTCTCCGAGATAACATGTCCCAGGTAGGCGACTTCTTTCCGTAAGAATTCACACTTGCTCGTTTGTAATGTGAGACCATGCTGTCGAAGACGATTAAGTAGTTTCCGAACCTTGATCTCATGTTCTCTTAAAGAGGATGAATACACAACAATATCGTCCAGATAAACGAATAATTCTGTCCCCTGC
Organism: Holcopasites calliopsidis; assembly: GCA_023838395.1. Lineage (NCBI taxonomy): Eukaryota > Metazoa > Arthropoda > Insecta > Hymenoptera > Apidae > Holcopasites > Holcopasites calliopsidis. Next base: position 419,276 of record JALHAQ010000070.1, read on the forward strand.
AATCCTGTTAGTACCTGATCCATAAGACGTTGGAAGGTCGGGGGTGCGTTTTTTAAACCAAATGGCATGCGAGCAAATTCATAGTGCCCATATGGTGTTGTGAATGCTGTTTTAGCCTGATCCTTCGGATTCATCTCAATTTGATGAAAACCGTTGGCTAAATCAAAGACAGAGAAATACTTGGCACCTCCCAATTTGTCTAGGATTTCCGTTATCTGTGGTAGGGGATATTTGTCGCTAATGGTCTTCTCATTCAAGGCCCGAAAGTCGATGACCATCCTCCACCGTTTGTTTCCTTGTGCGTCTGCTTTCTTCGGTACAATCCACAAAGGTGAATTGTATGGTGATGTTGAGGGTTTGATGATTCCTTGAGACAAGAGTGCTCCGACCTGTCTCTGGATTTCCTCTTGATGGACGGGCGGATACCTGTACTGTCTGGTATTAATTGGCACATCATCTGTTACGTGAATAGAATGATAAAAATTAGGAACTTTGTCCAGATTGTCCCCTGGCAGGTAGAATCTGTCGGCAAATTCCTGTATAAGGTTGTATACATGATCCGACTCCTCTGCATTTAAATGTTTGGTTTCCAATGTTTCCCAGATGTGGCGTATCCTGTCCTTAGAGTTTACAGGTCTTAAATTATGAGCTGGTACAGGGTCCTCATCCGACGTATCCCAAACATCGTACGGTTCGAGGTACTGGGGTTCCAGGTCCACTTCAGTCTCTTTGTCACCAGTGTTTGTAGCCAAGACATAGCATGTACCATCGCGGTTGCTTACAGCAGCTTCACCTACAAAAACATTGCGGGGTGTTTTAAGCCTTGGAAGGTATCCCTCCTTGACCTCAGGGTTGGCCACCTTCAAAGCGATTTGCTGCGTGGTCCTTCCTGGGATGCGATGTTTCGTTACTGGTGGTATCTTGCACATTTCTTTGAAATTTGAAAATCGAATGGGTTCAATTGGTCGAGTTATAGTTACCAGAGTCCCATAATGGTAGGAAACTTGTGCCTTCTCTTGACGAAGGAACGGACTTCCGATGAGACCATCTGCGTCTATGGGTAAATCTTTAACTACAAAAAAGATACTCGGTATTCCGTTAATATGTAGGATAGTGGTACCCAAGGTGTAAACTGGAAATCGAGTTACACCTGTTATTTCGATTTCTTCTCTAGACCTTACTAATGCCTTTTCCCCAAGTACCCGTCGTACAATCAGATTAACAGTGGCTCCTCCATCGATAAGAAGCTCTCCTAATCCCTTTTCCAATTCAGGAATTTTGACTCGGATCCTTGCTGCTGGTAGCTCCTTGATGAGCTCCCTTTCTTCTCGTCGCTGAATTGAATTTTCTTGGGGCGATCCTTTTTTAAGATGCTCACCACTTCGCCCTCGTGATGAGCGTCCTTGGAGTTTAAAGACTTCGTTGGAAATCTTCGCGGGGAGTCCGACCTTCTGTGGCTCGGCGAATCCTTCCGGCAGGCCTTACGGTCATGACCCTTTATTCCGCAGTTCCAGCAATACAGCCTTTTTTTGAAATCAGACTTCTGTTGTCTGTACTCCCTTTCACTTCCTGCCGCAGATGCATCTGACGAGTATCCCGGTGATGCACTCCGTCGTATCGTCATCGCGTATTTTGAGCTACCTTCGTACTCAGTTTCGGAACTCGAGGGGCTCCTTTCTCTACGTTTCCACCGATAGGTTGGTGAAGGTGATTGCGGATAGCGACCTCTTGAGCCACGCTCTTCCTCCCGTAATCTTCGACGATCCCGCAAACCGGATCGGTCCTCCATGATGATTCGTCGATTGCGAAGTCGTCGATCGATTTGTAGTACTGCGTCGAACGCATCCTCCAACGTTCTGACTTTTTCCTCCTTCGATGCAAGCCTCCAACCAATGCGTTCTGGTAGGCCTTCAATGAAGTTTTCCAAGACGTCCTTTTCCATTTCACGGATGATCTCGGCGGAATTAGTACTATAACGATCGGATACTGCCGTGCGCGCGCTGCTAACCAACAGGCTTGCTCGATCAATGTATTGTCTAAGAGACTCATTGTCTCGTATGCGAAGTCGCGAAATTTCTCCTTGAAAGTAAGCTAAGTTTCGGCCCGGGGCGTAACGCTTTTTCAAATGTTTAAGGAATTCGGCAACGCTATTAAACTTTTTACCCTGTACGCTTATTCGAGCGGGACCAGTAAGTTTAGTTAAAACAATTGTTAAATATTCTTTCTCCGAATTTTCGGGTATCAATGTTAAGCCGTTTTCTACACCTTGCACGAAAGCGGAAAGGGGAGGAGTTTCCCCGTCAAAAATAGGAATAGACAAGGTTGCGCTCTGAATACAATTACGCTGCGTTAATATGGCCATTGAATTAGCCATGCTAAGCGTAAGATTCGCGAACTCTTCGGCTGACATCCTACTTTGCGTCATGATTACAAAGTTTTGTTATACCCCTTCGGGTTTGTCAGAGAAAGCAATTTATAAAAATCAATATAATTGGTGCCTACGCTAAGTAGCACAAAATTAATTACCAGAAATCGATGCGTGTAAACTACCAAGGTCCACGGTAAAAGAACTCTACTGAGCAAACCGGGCAATCTATAATTGGTCGTGTCTGAAACACTGCCTTGTTACACGTAGCACACAACGTTTCTGAAGGATTTCTTTGATACCAGTGGCGAATCTTGCCCGACTGAAATTCTTCTGGTGCTGATAATGCACAATCTGCACAAAGAATTTTCTTATTAGGCAGAGTTGACACCCATCCACGAATGCAGATGTTCTCTAAGTACGCGGGACGGATGTGAACACGCGAAGCGCACCGTCGTTGTTCCGGCAATTGAGACATGAGTCTAACAAAAATAGGAAAAACCTCAAAAGAACAGTGTTATCCCACCGCTGTCACCAGTTTGTTACGAGCCAGGGCTTGGCGAGTTTGGCCGGGAAAAGGTTCAAGGGTTATGGTTACACCTGATAACCGGGTAGTGGGTTAACAGGTCAAACTTGAATGACTGACCTGGGAAGAGGTCCGTGTTCTCCCAGGACTGGCCGACGGTTGTGAAGCGTCGGATAGCCGAGAGTCACGGCAAAGGGAAAGAGTGCGCTTCTCTGGACAGCTGACGTCGTCAGGTAGCCGATAGGCGCGGATGGAAGGATTCCGGATCTCCGGACTATTTGGCGGGTGTGAAGCGCCACGTAGCCGGCTCACCAGAATCAAGGAAGGTGTGTGTTTCCGGACAGCCGACGTACACGCCGGGTAGCCGTATAAACACGGATGGTCAGGTTGGGTTCAGGTAAAGGAACTCGTAACGTGCGTACACCACGAGCGGCTATGATGTACTTTGTGGGTCCCGTTCAAATCGAGGATTTCCTATGTATTGGAAGAAGGTGCAATGGAACAACAACTTACGAGAAAACTATGACTGGTATATTCAAGATGATATGGAAGTTACAAAGATTGAGTGTGTACAATGAATCCACGGGTTTTACGTATAATAATTACACGGGGGCTCACCGAAGATTGAGATATGAAAGCCAAGCAGTAACTACGTACTGAAAGGAGATATCTGCTCGAAGGGGATTAACCCGATCTTGCAATGTCTGTGTCAACGAACGAAACTAACGCAACGAACGCGTGACCAGGACTAGCCCGATTTGGTTGAATTTCGTGGTCCTTATATACTCGAAAATTAGGCTCGTAATTGTGGAAGGGGTAACTGCAGTTGCTCCAGTTTCGTGGGAACGCTGCGAGGGTGGTCTTCTGTTTATTCCTTGTAGGGCTGGCGCCTCCCAGGAATTTGTTCTGTCTCTCCCAAGGTCTGAGTTTCTTTTAGGAGGGGTCCTAAGTGTGCAGGTGCGGGCTTGGTTGTGTACGCGTCTTATGATTATAAACATTTGTAAAAATTCCAACCGTCGTCCTGGGTGACACGTTCCCGAACGAATCAAAATTATGAAATAATTTCGCCGTGCGTAACAGAGCTTTTGTGGCCTTTGCCTGATGCTTTTCAAAAACGCATGACATCCCGTTCGCGAAAAACACAGAAGAGCGAGATTTTGACATTTCCCTCATATATATTTCGCATTATACGAAAAATATAGTCGCTAAAGGTAAAAAAGTTAAGGCAAGACAAAGTAGGAAAGTCTTTTTAGTCTAGACCATCAAGACATTCAATGTATCCCTCACGGAGATATCTTCGAAGAAGATTGAATACAATGCAGCAAATGCAAAAATTGGGCACATGAACAATATGCAGATATTGATACGTCAAGTTTATATTATTATTGTGATGTATGTAAAGCCAACACCTAGATAAACGGTAATAAAAACTTATGTCGGGTGCTACCCGCCATTTTTTTACTGCATGAAAACAAAGGTTACAGTTTATTGACATTTTTTTGGTTAAGGTATATAAGAAATTTGTTTTGTTTACAATTATAATGACTCGGGACGTTCTAACGTTTATTTCCTGAAAAAAGGAATTTTATTAAAATTGATGAATTATATGCTTCTTTTATGTTTTATTCAAGTGTCCGGGGCTACCCGCGTGTCCCTTACCTCAAAACTCTGTTTTGGATCAGCTGAAACTAAAAAGCAACATTTTTCATTAAATATGCTTCAACACCCAGGCATTAACAAACGATTTTATGCAAATTATATTTTGTATAAGATTTACAAAGAAATTTATAACAAGTTTTAAAGCGAAGATGGACGCCTTTGCTTCAAAGGTATGCCATTTCGTGAATTTTCAAGACAATAAAAAATGGCTCCGCGAATGTGTAGATATTAAAGCACATTTAATGACAAAATTTTATTTTTTGATTTTTGATAACCCAAAAAGGAGTTTTCCAAAAGGACCATCAGTTCAGCGCCCTGTCATGAAATATTTTGTAATCTTTTTTAAATTTTGGTTATTGTTATTTATTGTATACAAAATACCCAAATAAAATGAAAAGTCACAAACTGATTGAATGTTTAGTTCTTTTACAATCCGCATACGAAAACTGGCTGCTTTTTGGGGTTGCCACAGTATCCAAACACTTTAATTACACAACATGAAGAAATGCTTCAAATAAGTTTTTACTAAAGGTTGACGTAGCTGTTTTATGTTGATATCTGAGGTCACGTGATAGGCGGCCATGTTGGTGCTGTAGTAGCGCGCGTTGTTGTGATTGGTTGTTGCTACGCTCCAAAATGATGCTACGTGTCGTGGCTGCGCACGAGAAAAACATAATTGCTGTGGAGGGAAACCGACGCCATCTTGTCAGTAGCAATATGCGGCATGCGCTGTAGCATTTCTCGGACACGATTTTGAGGGTGTGTCGCTACTGATTATTCCGATACTGTAGCTTCGGGTATGTGCGCGAAAGGAAGTGTAGCACTACAGTCTTCCAATGTATTACTTATTATTATACAATGTATTACTAATTATTAAATTCTATTATGTAAAATGATTATTTAATCCTTCTCTCATAAGACGCCTTAGTGATTTGGCCACAGTAACAACACAGAGTGTCTCGTCTGAAACGAAGTTCAAATGTACCTACAGTTGTACTACATTATAACATTGTAGTACAACAGTACTCTATACTGTGTCAATAATGACAATACAGCCGTGATAAAAGCGAAACTATAACTGCTCATGCGTGAGGACTTGACGGTGGTAATGAACATACTTAACGTAATTAACCCTTCTGAGCATAGAATATGTTAACAGTTGCAAATGATTTTCTGTTGTCCAAAAATGAATAGTTTTTAGAGAACTTAATATATCAGTAATTTATATTATTATTTTTTAATACATTGCAGGTTACATATGTTCGAAGATTAATATAGTACAGCACTTATCATGTAATGCTCAAAATTGCTTGGCGGTAACTGAAGTAACTAACAATAGAAAAAAGTAATTCATTTATTTTTCAGCGTCACACATTTCCGTCACATCTTTCCCGTTACATTTTTTGCGAACAAACGATCCGCATGACATATTCTGTGTTAAAAATACACCTGTATTGCTGAAAATTATTGACTGTTGATAACTCCTGACAATACGTGATGAATTAATAAAATCTTGGCTACTTTTTAGACACTCTTCAGCCCGCTCCAAATAGTTGTACGCGTAAATATTGGCCATAAGTAGAGTTATCTGAGAGATGTAGGGCAACGTAATTTTACTAAAAATATATATAGTACCTCTTAATGTTTCACTGGTGTCGCACGAGAATGAAAGGAACTGCAAAATGTAGGTCACGCGCGACCAATGCATCGAGTGTACTTCAATCCATTCGTATAATTCTCTTATACATAGAACAAGAATCGTGCGAGGGCGTAGACGAGAACTTCCCAACTAAGAAACAGTAGCTACAATGACGGAAAGAACGGCCTACGCTTTGTCTGCGAATGGTACGCCCTTTTGTGTGCTCGTAACCTTTCGTAATCGTAAATCTTCAAGACCTTTTTTCTTCTATTAAACGTTCGTATACAAAGTTGCAAACTGTTGCTGTAACCGCTGCTAAATGTTAAATGAAAAAATATTCGGTTCAACCGCAGCACTACAGAAACGTTTTATTCGTCTAGAAAATTAAGAGATCTAATAGAAATTAAGTGATCAAATATAATTACGCTTACCTTTCACCTAAGAATTGTAATGTATATTGCATTTGAAATACGAGCCAATTGCCAATGTCAATGTAAGAGCTAATAAAACTTGAACTTTTCTTTCCAAGCGAGCGGTACATTTGCAACCCATGGTTTCTTTGAGACTTTTGTTTCTCGTGACGTGCACTGCACGTTGCAATAATAAAAAAATTGACCTTGTAAATCACGCTCAAGGTCAACTTTGCGGCCACTTTCTTTGAACCGATCTCCACCGATCCGAAGATGCAAGATCAATTCCCAAAGACATAAAGAATAATTTTAGAACACCCTCCACATAACCGTCAGAATACACGCTGCGAATTAATTTGCAGGAAATCAGCGAGCGATATCAACGTGCCGTACAATCGGAAGTTGAAGCAAAAGTTCGGCATTGATTTGAGAATGGGATAGAACGGATTAAAATTTAAGCTGACCGAGAAAGCACGCGAGATTTCGGTGCTAGAAGAAATCAAAGGGCGAGGCTCTAATCGTGAGACTAAAGCCTCCGGAGTTGAGCCTCGGATTAAGGGATAACCAGCCCCCGCTTTCTAACAACGGGAGGAATAACGAACCGAGACCGGATCTTATGAAGCGTGTGATTCCCTCGTAACTTTTCGATCCGTTAAATCCGTTCCGATGCTTCCTGACACGCTCCAAACACGTCGCTGCTTTTCCACTGTGGAACCATTGTCTGCACTTTCGCGATTTCTTGATCGTCCATGGATTTGCAGCCTCACTTATCAAGGATTCAAACTTCGTATTGCAAGGAACCCGCTTGTCTATTATTTTGTTTCCTTTTACATTTAGTCAACATTACATATAGGGTGTTTCAGGAAAATTCTGCCATGCTTTATAGTAATATTTCTCTCATCAAAACAATGAAAAAAGGTTCGTATAAGCATTACCTTGGCAACGCTTTGTTTTCGAATTGGGGCTGGTAAAATATTTCGCACAGATTTCTCCTACGATGCTCAAATAATGCTTTATTACAACTCACTGGGCATAGATCATTGTGCAAAATTAGTAGTTTGTAGTGCAATCTTGCACAAAAAATTGAAAACAAAATGGTTCTCAGAACCGTATTTCCGAACAAACTTATGTACATAACCGCCCCTAGCAGATAGATAATGCATTAAGAGGTTTCGTCCCCGAAATCTTTCGCTAGCTGTAACTCGAAAACAGAGCATTTCCAGGACAATACTTACATGAACTTTTTTTCATTATTTTGATGAGAGGCATACGCCTACAGTTTGGCGGTATCCTCCAGAAGCGCCTGTACGTTTCACTTCATTTGATTAAAATCAGGGGTCGCTTACGACACCGCGGATTAGTGCCACTGTCTGCAGATCTATGTATGTGCCGTCACTTTTTTTCTATGATATGGAATTCTCCAAATAATTATTTACATAGTGGACGAGCTGATCAATTTCAATGACCTTCAGATCTGTTGCCAAGGTCATCATTTGTCAAGATCATTTACACGTTATCGCTGCTTGAACTTAGTTGGCAAAATATTCGCCATAAACTTTTGTTAAACTTGGAGTGGGAGTACACTTTATTCTGGCCCTGGCGGCCGCCTAGCGGCGATATTCGATATGTATTTCTTCCGAATTTTGTCTTGTCAATATTCTAGGTGACATTAGGAATATCTTGGAAATATAGAAAAAAGTTGTTGAGAAGGATGACCTTGACAAAATGTTTGAAGGTCATTTAAGTCAATGTGGTCGCCCGATTTGTAAATAATTACCATTCTCCGATACCTCTAAATGTGGCGGATCTATTGATTCTTTAACCAATATTCGTATAGTTGTCAAAGACAAGAACAGAGGAATGTGTGATTCATTCATTTCTGAGGATTATGCTACTTCGCATGACTTTATATCAACGTGTTTAGTTTTACGGCATTGTGATTGTAAGAAGGTAATTATCTCGTCTGTATTTAAAAAATATTATAACATCGTCGTTCAGAGCCGTAAAACGTACTTTCAATAGTTCAAAAGCATCAAATTTGATTTTGCACCATTATTGTAGCAAACGAGCAACATGTATGCGAATAATTAAAAGGCTTGTCGACAATTATTGTTTCTGGTCCTACATACAGGGTGTAACGCAACAGTATGCAAATATTTTTAAGGGTTATTCTACAGGCCAAAATAAAGCGAAAATCAAGAATGGCATTTTTCCGTTTGAGGCTTTGTTTACGAGATATCGATGTTTAAAAAAACGGCGTTCGAACGCCTGCCGATGGGCAATCTGACGCGTGAGGCTCGAGTCAAACAGCTGTGTTCAGTGGTAGTCATTCGCTACGACGCCGCAGGAACCATGACGTACCGCACCGTGAAATCTGGCACTCAGAAGGCACACGCATTACGATGTATAGCATTCAACCTGCTTACTTGTAAAAATCCACATGGGCATATCGAAACCCGCCCAATGGGATTATCAAGTAAAAAGGGTGACGGCAGCCTTCAATACTCAATTTTGTTCCCAAAAACCAAATATGCGATTGGCCCGTCCTCGATTGTTCACAATACATCCATCAACACAGAAATTTGCAGCACACGAGGATCACGATTCCACGATTTGCACTAAACTAATTATTCCAGGGATGTTCCTCGTGTCCACCACTCGCTTGAATGCAGTGATTCAATCTTTGACGCAAGTCGTGTCACGGTTTTCGTAAATCTGTTATTATTGTCAGAGAACATCATCATGTAGTCGTATTCCGCAAATGTACACGACCCTTTGCACACTTAGCACCACCATCACCGCACGTAACCGATTGTAACAAAAAGTAGCTTTAAAATTGAGATTGCGTATCTAGAAATTGAAATAATCAAGTTCTAAGAATTAGACTAAATTAAAAATCGAGAGTAATAATAATAGAACTAAATGCAATATTAAATCTATGTCGAATAGTAAAATTCAAAGTACAACTGGAATGTTTAAACCATTCCGTATTCAACAGCGTACAAACTGCAACTGCCTCGATTGTCTACAGGTATCCCAGAACTCCCCATAGAGCTGAAAAGGGGTGATAGCTGAGGTGATTCTGAACACCTTTTTCCTTTGCGAAAATGTTGTTTGAGGCTTCGTTTTTAAATGGTTAACGAAAAACATTGACCAATCAGAGCGCGCGTAGAGCCCGCGCTTAGCCGAGGCCGTGAATGTGGACAAGTTGCTCGGCTGATAAGAGGCGTTTGCCAAAAGTTATATCAAATAAGGTATAAACAAATTAAGAAGAATATCAAATTATTCGTTATTCCTCAAGAAGGAATAAAGTAATTACTCGTTATTCGTGTAGAATCAATGAATCGATTGGCTAATAAACCTATCAATTGTAGTCCGCGTTAAATTAAAAAAGATTGACAGAATATTCAAATTACACTCATCATCTTGCTTCGACGAAAATGGGTCACTGTGTCATCCTACCGATCCTGACCATTGCAAGTAGGTATCCCGCAGTGCAGGACAGCTGATGTTACGGCCGGGTCAGCGAACTCACTTTATTTGACAAAACTTACTATCTGCACGGCAACTACCACTGGGTTATTCTACCGATCCTGGCTATTCGAAGAACAAACACATGGTGTACAACAGCCGATATCTCGGTTGGAACAGTGAAAGAATTTCGTTTCACAAAATTTCCACTATTGCACGATCACTGTCACTTTACACTTTATGATTTGAATTTATGAAATCAGTTGTTCCCACTTATAAATAATTGCTGGCTCCGAAAGGGGCTGATTGTTATTAACTTTGAAGGGTCTCGACTTGGCCCTTCCTACTGCCAAATGCGCTTTTCCACGTTCTGAAATTTCATCGTCGTGTTCCCGAACGGGTAATCACTCGCGAGCTTCGCGTTTTAAAACTTAACTTTTATTTCGTTGAATGTAAAAACAAAAATTACAGTGTCAGAGAGATCTTTACTGTATGGCGTTCAAATTGATTCTGTCTTGAGAAACTATGACGCAGTTTACAACGGTGGACGAGGGCTAGCTGGAAAAACGTTATAAGGGAGAGTTACGGGTCCTTAAGGGGGCGCGCTTTAGGGTGAAAGGCCCTTGAGGCCCACGTGCTGGCCAGCAGAGTTTTTCGGTTCCCAGGAAACACGACCGTGGCGAATTTAATGGAGACATTTTCCAGTTGCCGGGAAGGCACTGCGGAGTGTTCAAGACACTGTTACATTCTCCGAGATGCTACATCTTTTATTACATTCTTTGTAATGCTATACCTTTTCCGGGGACTGGAAAATGTTTTCACTAAATTCACCATGGCCGTGTTTTCTGGGAACCGAAAACTCTGCTGGCCAGCACGTGCACCTCAAGGGCCTTTCACCCTAAAGCGCGCCCCCTTAAGGACCCGTAACTCTCCCTTATAACGTTTTTCCAGCAAATAATGAAGTGTAAAGTGACAGTGATCGTGCAATGATGGAAATTTTGTGAATCGAAGTTCTTTCACTGTTCCAACCGAGACATCGGCTGTTGTGCACCATGTGTTTGTTCTTCGAGTGGCCAGGATCGGTAGTATAACTGAATGATAGTTGCCGTGCAGGTAGTAGGTTCTGTCAAATAAAATGAGTTCGCTGACCTGGCCGTAACATCAGCTGTCTTGCACTACGGGATACCTACTTGCAATGCTCAAGATCGGTAGGCTGACACAGTGACCCATTTTCGTCGATGCAGGTTCATTTCTGGATGCATGGGTGAGTCTAATTTGAATCTTCTGTCAATCTTTTTTAATTTAACGCGGGCTGCAATTGATAAGTTTATTAGTCAATCGATTAATTGATTCTACACGAATAACGAATAATTTGATATTGTTCTTAATTTGCTTATACCTTATTCGATATAGCTTTTGGCAAACGGCTCTTATTAGACCGAGCGACTTGTTCACATTCACCGCCTCGGCTGAGCGCGAGCTCTACGCGCGCTCTGATTGGTCAATGTTTTTCGTTAACCATTTAAAAACGAAGCCTCAAACAACATTTTCGCAAAGGAAAAAGGTGTTCAGAATCACCTCAGCTATCACCCCTTTTCAGCTCTATGGGGAGTTCTGGGATACCTGTAGACAATCGAGGCAGTTGCAGTTTGTACGCTGTTGAATACGGAATGGTTTAAACATTCCAGTTGTACTTTGAATTTTACTATTCGACATAGATTTAATATTGCATTTAGTTCTATTATTATTACTCTCGATTTTTAATTTAGTCTAATTCTTAGAACTTGATTATTTCAATTTCTAGATACGCAATCTCAATTTTAAAGCTACTTTTTGTTACAATCGGTTACGTGCGGTGATGGTGGTGCTAAGTGTGCAAAGGGTCGTGTACATTTGCGGAATACGACTACATGATGATGTTCTCTGACAATAATAACAGATTTACGAAAACCGTGACACGACTTGCGTCAAAGATTGAATCACTGCATTCAAGCGAGTGGTGGACACGAGGAACATCCCTGGAATAATTAGTTTAGTGCAAATCGTGGAATCGTGATCCTCGTGTGCTGCAAATTTCTGTGTTGATGGATGTATTGTGAACAATCGAGGACGGGCCAATCGCATATTTGGTTTTTGGGAACAAAATTGAGTATTGAAGGCTGCCGTCACCCTTTTTACTTGATAATCCCATTGGGCGGGTTTCGATATGCCCATGTGGATTTTTACAAGTAAGCAGGTTGAATGCTATACATCGTAATGCGTGTGCCTTCTGAGTGCCAGATTTCACGGTGCGGTACGTCATGGTTCCTGCGGCGTCGTAGCGAATGACTACCACTGAACACAGCTGTTTGACTCGAGCCTCACGCGTCAGATTGCCCATCGGCAGGCGTTCGAACGCCGTTTTTTTAAACATCGATATCTCGTAAACAAAGCCTCAAACGGAAAATTGCCATTCTTGATTTTCGCTTTATTTTGGCCTGTAAAATCACCCCTTAAAATATTTGCATACTGTTGCGTTACACCCTGTATAATGCAAACTAATCAAGCAAGAATTAGCTCGAAGCGGAAATTAAATTGGAGAATGGACATATTTTTTAAGTTGCTAAAATGGAATTCGTAGAATCGCTGGAGTTAATTGATCAGCGAGACGCGTGTGTGAATGTATTTAATCGTGATGCTTAATCAGAACTGACACTCTTCAAGTGGTCAAATCAATTTGTGTTGATGTATCATCATTTGCTAGCACAATCGAACGATATGCAATCGTTCTTTCGTAGCGTTCCTATCCGTTACAAGGAACAGTTTATTTACAGTTACAGTTTATTATTCTGTCCACTGTTGTTATGAATAGTATGATATCATTTTTATTGAGAATATATAATAGGATACAATTCCACATGACGTTCACACGACACATCGAAACCTTATGCAGAAAAAAAGAAAAGAAGTACAACACAAGTGCCGCACAGGTTCGGCAACGTCACAAAACTAAAATCGCAGATCGCTAAAACCTATTTCCTTCAATAACTATTTCGTCACTTCATTCCCCACTTTTTCTTTCTTTATCGTTTTCCATCATTTCCTTCATCAAGTTTTCTCAGTACTGTTGTACTACAATGTTATAATGTAGTACAACTGTAGGTATATTTGAACTTCGTTTCAGACGGGACACTCTGTGTTGTCACTGTGGCCAAATCACTAGGGCGTCTTATGAGAGAAGGATTAAATAATCATTTTACATTATAGAATTTAATAATTAGTAATACATTGTATAATAATAAGTAATACATTGGAAGACTGTGGCGCCACACTTTCTTTCGCGGACATACCCGAAGCCACAGTATCGGAATGATCAGTAGCGACACTCCCTCAAAATCGTGTCCGAGAAATGCTACAGCGCATGCCGCACATTATTACTGACAAGACGGTGTCAGATTCCCTCCATAGCATCTGTTTTCCTCGTGCGGATCCACGCCACGCATTGTCACTTTGCAGCGTAGCAACAACCAATCAGAACATCGCGCGCTACTATACCAACAACATGGCCGTCTATCGCGTGACCTCGCATACCAACATAAACGGAACCGGCACGGAGTGTCGCTACTCGTTATTATTATACTATGCCCACAATGCTGCATAAGAGGCACCGTTTTTCTAGGATGTATTATAACAACAAGTGTTGGCGCAAAATATTGCAATTGAAGCGGAGTTGATAGTCACTATTTTAGTGTTCGTAAGTAGAATAAGAATAACAACAATTAATTGGGCCAAAATTGTATAGGGCCAGAAATGCGTTGCATTTACCAAATGTACATGAATTCTACATTTTCTAAATTATTTCATATTCTTATTATCTTTTTAAATAACGGGATTGTTTTGAAATACATTATACTGAATCATTCAGTTCCACTTATTTTTTTCTAAATTACATTGTCCTGACCACTGACAACGTTTTATTGGCCGATCGTAATTATAAAATTTAATGTTATTGTTTACACAGAGCAAGTTTTAGAGCAGAATTCAAAGCAAATAAGACAAAAAATGAAGGGGCAACATACGCCGAATGGGTAAAAAAAATCGATAACAAAAAATTCTTAGTGGAGTTTATAGCTATTTGACTATACTCTGTGAATTTCAATGGAAAGTCCGTAAAATTGACAAAGTTGTTGCCTAAATGCCCAACGGTGGGCTGCCTCTGAGGTCAGTTGGTGAATAAAGGTCCATTTATATATCACCGTGCCGCGTCCGGGATTTTTCGTGCAACGTACTATTATAACTTAAGAACAAACTGTGCGATTTCTGTCGTGTTTGGTATCATTTTAATTCCCTTAATCTCAGGAGTTCATTAAAATTAATTTCATACAGATTAAACACAAACTAAAAGAATTGTATTTATTGTGTACAGAGAATGCACTTTGTATACACAAGTCAGTGTGACGACCGTAACCCGTTGAAAGAATAAGGGTACAAATGGGCTTCTTGAAGACGACCTTTTCAAGAGGCCCTGCGTGCAGCGTGCGGGCCACGGCCAAATACCGTACACTAAAAACTGTTAGCAGAATATACCAAAACCCGCACCCGCACCGCAAACGCCACGCATCTTTATAAATGGACCTTAAGCGTGGCAGAATTGCGGCATTAACAAAAGAGACTAGAATACAATCGAAAAGCGCTAAAAACACAGGATTCTATATAGTAAACCAGACTGCTAACGTCCATGGCTTGGCACAGGAAAAAGTAATGCGAGTAGTAGGGGGTATCCGCCATTTTAAGCGGAGGCAAGAATATATAAGAAGCTTATTTATAAAGCTATACGAAGTCATGTGCCAAATTCAAAAAGACTTCGAAAAGTGAAAAGTGAAAAGTGATGGTGAATTAGATGATCCGAACACTGGCGACTTAATGTAAGTATGAAAAAATATTCATGGTCACTTTACACACGCTTGAAACTTTAAACGTGTTTTTCTCGACATAGGGTTTTACAAAATGGCCACCATTATATCTCAAAAACTAGTGGACCGATTTACTTGAAAATTTATATAAGCATTCTTGATACAATTATCCAGCTTTTGTCGTATGATTTTGTTTCTAAACACCATACAATATTTTAACAAATTAAAGATCCTCATATTTTCGCCTTAAAATCGACTTTAATGTTCAGATGTTCACCATTTTGCAAAAAATTGGAAAAACCAAAATGAGCTAAGAATACTAGTTGTTTTTTGTTTACTTTAAGAAGAACTCTTCGTTTTTCGTTTCAAATAAAAAAATAGCGAAGCTAGAATGATTAGCGCAAACGCCTGAATAAATATGTTATAAATAAAAATGTGATCTTTCCAATGTACTAAAATGTTCTACTAATATAGTAATGCTTTTTTTAAATAGAGCTATTTGTTGAACGAAAAAAATTCTCAAATTCCAGCCTATTCTTCGTCCTTCTAGGTGTATATTGCCCATAAATCAAACAGGTGCGCAAACAAACAGTGAGGGTAAACAAATACAATGAGCGTTAAATCTATCAGATTGAAATTGTTTTCTTAATCATTCACAATGCAAATTGCTTCTCTAATTTAATTAACTGCCTAGATTCATTTCGCTTTTGCCATTCTCCAATATTTCTCTGGATTTTCGTTGCATTTTCACGGCTGGTGTAGATCGTTATTCGGCATTTCTAATTTTTCACCAGGATTTTGGCGCAGCTGCTACGGGAACAATAATTATGTGCTGCAGAGGAGGAAAACGTTTGTCTACGTATATCGTTGTCACTCGCGCGTTGAAGTACCGATAATGATGACATCGTAATTCGACGAATGGTGGCCGGTACGCTGGAATCAGCCATCAGCGAACGAGGCGCATCTGAAAACAGCGGCACTATTTTCGTCGAATGCAAATGTATATACGTAGAGTAATTGGGAGACCAATTAAGTGCAATGGGGCCTCAATGAATGGGAGGTCAATGAGGACATGTATAATGTACACAGGGTGTAACGTAAAAGGTGTAGGTGTAGCAGCCGGAAATGAAACATTCCTGAGGTGATACTCAAACTAGTTTTACCTTTGCTAAATGTGGCTTGACGCTTCATTTTTGAATCATTAACACAAAACACTGAATAATCAGGGCGCGTGACAACCTATACTCTCCCTTATAACAATTTTCTAACTTGTCCTCGTCTACCGTTGCGAACCGCGTCACAATTTCTCAAAACAGAATTACTCCGAACGTCGAACAGTAAAGATCTCTCTGACACTGTAATTGCTGTTTTTACTTTCAATAAAATAAGAGTCAAGTTCTAAAACGCCAAGCTCACGAGTTACTACCCGCTCAGGAGCATGGCAACAGCATTGCCGAACGTGGAAAAGCGTATTTGGTAGTATCAGCAGCCATATCGGGCCCCTTCAAAGTTAATAACACTCGGTCTCTTCAAACGTATGAGCAACTGGTTACGCAAATTCGAATCTTGAAGCGAAAGGTGACAGTGATCGTTCAATGATGGAAATTTTGTGAAATGAAGTTCTTTCACTGTTCCAACCGAGATCGGCTGTTGTGCACCATGTGTTTGTTCTTCGAGTGACCAGGATCGGTAGAATAACCCAGTGATAGTTGCCGTACAGGTAGTAAGTTTTGTCAAATAAAGTGAGTTCGCTAACCTGACCGTAACTTGGAATGGTCAGGATCGGTAGGATGACACAGTGATCCATTTCCGTCGAAGCAGGTTCGTTTCTGGAGAAACAGGTAAGTCTAATTCCAATTTTTGGTAAATCGTTCAAAATTTAACGTACCTTGTACTTGATCGACTCGTTAATGAATAATTCGACGTTAAAATTTGCTCTGCGCTATACAGACGCGTTTTGTTCGAGGCGCAGGTCGAATGTTTCTACCTAACACAACGTACCGCGCACCGTCTCTGAGCGCGGGTTCTAGGCGGGCTCTTTCTAGCGGCCAGTGTTTTTCGCTAATAATTCAAAAACAAAGCCTCAAACGATATTTTGCCAAAAGAAACAGTTGTTCATTTTCGCCTCGGGAATCTCTTACACCCGCCTCTTCTACGAGTTACGGAACACCCTCTACAGGGTGTAACGTAAAAGGTGTAGGAGCCGGAAATGGGAGATTCCCGAGGCGAAACTGAACAACTTTTTCCTTTGCCAAAATGTCCTTTGAGGCTTTGTTTTTGAATTGTTAACGAAAAACACTGGCCATTCAGAGCGCGCGTAGAGCCCGCGCTCAGGGACGGTCCAGTGCAAACCGCGTCACAATTTCTCAAGACAGAATCAGCCCGAACGCCTAGCAGTAAAGATTTCTCCGATACTATAATTGCTGTTTTTACTTTGAACAAAATAAGAGTTAACTTCTAAGACGCAAAGCTCGTGAGTTACTACCTGCTCGGGAACATGACGACGAAATTCCCGAACGTGGAAAAGCGTATTTGGTAGTAGCAGCGGCCATATCGAGCCCGCCTCAGAGTTAAAAACAATCGGCCCCTTTCGGGGCAACCAATTACTCATACGTGGCAACAACTTATTTCGTAAATGCAAATCGTGAAGAGTAAAGTGACAGTCATCGTGCAATGATGGAAAGTGAAACGAAGTTCTTTCACTGTTCCAACCGAGACATCGGCTGTTGTGCACCATGTGTTCGTTCTTCGAGTGGCCAGGATCGGTAGAATAACCCAGTGATAGTTGCCGTGCAGATAGTAAGTTTTATCAAATAACGTGAGTTCGCTGATCTGGCCGTAACATCAGCTGTCTTGCACTAAGGGATACCTAGTTGCAATGGTCAAGATCGGTAGGATGACACAGTGACCTATTTTCGTCGAAGCAGGTTCATTTTTTAAATGGAGAAACGGGTACGTCTAATTTTAATTGTCGACGAATTGTTTAAAATTTAACGTACGTTGTACTTGATAGACACGTTAGTTAGTCCGTTCTAATACTTTTTTGTTCAATTGATAACGGCAAATTAATTTCATTTATATTTTAGTTAATTTCCATTCGATAATAATGAGTAATTCGATGTTAACTTTTGCTGCGTGCTGTTCCGGCGCGTATTGTTTGGGGTTCCGGTCAAACGTCGCTACCTAGCACGACGCGTCGTGGACCATCCCTGAGCGCGTGCTCTACGCGTGCTCTGAGTGGCCAGTGTTTTTCGTTAACAATTCAAAAACAAAGCCTCAGACGACATTTTGGCAAAGGAAAAAGTTGTTCAGTTTCACCTCAGGAATCTCCCATTTCTGGCTCCTACACCTTTTACAGTACACCCTGTATATGCAGGAGGACATACTGTAAGTGCAGCATCATATGATTAGTAATTACAAAACGGGAAGGAGTTTTGTCAATCTTCACACGGTAAAAATTTATTGGGCGACGATTTTACATGACATTCGGAGAAGATAAACCTAATAATACTACGAATACTAGAATGTCTACTAGTAATACCTCATTAATGAAAACGGTGTCCTTTTCTTATCAGAATGTGTGTTGCCAAAACCGCCTACCTTTGGTAATCCCAAATACAGTACTGATCCGTAATATGGAAATAAGCAAATCGCTATCCCCAGTTCTTTGTTTGGAATTGCTGAATAGGAGCATGTTTCATTCATAGAATGAGAGGGCATGCCATATTCTATTCTTCTCTAAAGAATAACATTTGGCTTTGACGGAAACCTTTATGGCTGTCCACGATCTCCAGCCCCTTGCTCGTTGGCCGTGTTCGCTTTGGTCCTGTTCGAAAAGAAAGTCAAGCCAAAAAGTATACCTGTTCCGTAATAAACAACTAGCCGATCCCGAGCGAGTTGCTTCTTACGGAACATAACTGTAACTCCCAGGCCAATGATTTCGATACAATGTTTGCTACAGATGAAATTACGAAATTTGCTTAGCAACTAAAATTACAAGAAATCTAATTTCTATATTTTTATAACAAAAACATTCTTTACATCTAATTTGAATTAAAAAATTGATCAAAAACATTTATAAAGCAAGATATAATAAAAACACATGTGGCAATGACTTAAAAATCTCATGTATACCTAAATGAATATCTATTTCATGAGTAGGCTGTATTAGAAACACTTTCTTTTACATCCCCATTTTTGCATGTTTTACGTGTTTTAAGTTCTAATTAAAAATGTGTAGGTTTAAACGATTCTGGCTTATGCTACAGGAAACAAAAATGATTTTTCTTCACTTTGAAACAAAACACATTCAAAAATGTCAATTATTATTCAATTAATAGCGATGTAAATTTCGCTAGTCAATATTAGGTAGTTAGTTTAACCACAAAGATGGTTTACACTATTTTAATGGATACCCGCATAAAGGGAATGTTCAATGAATCAGAAATCCAGTAGTGAGTTATAGCTATATGAGGACAGAGGTAATGCAGACAATGCGCATGTCTCATGGTGCTAAACGACGACCATAAACCTTGCGTTGTGCTGGAAGTTTATGGACGTTATACACAAATCTATCACGATCAACGGATTTCCGGATCCGTTTAGGAGCGATCATTATTCTTCAGTGTGCAGGCTATATGTTACATATGGTAAATTCAGAGCTTACGCTTCGATAATAATTCTTCCATATTTTCGTAATTCTTCTCAATTTGTCGTAGAAAGGTCTAAGCTATTTAGTTAAGCAGGGTCAAAGTATGGTGCGAGTTATGATTTTACTTTCACCTACTTTTTCTTCCTACAATTCGTACTTTCCGCTAAGCATGTTATTAAAAAGTATCAAGTATACATTAAAAATATTCGTACCAATTTGCTTCACATCAAGAAAGGTACTTAAGGTCATATTTGGTACTAGCACGACATTCTGTTTGCAAAAGTATCTAGTGAAATAAAAGTAAGTACTAATTACTTAATTTACGATTACCGAAAACGTAATATCCTATTTAAATACATTTTTATATTTGTAATTTTTATTAGCATTTAATTCATTAACAGTAGGGTAACTATACTTAATATGGGACACCGCAATATCTCAGCGAATGAGCAACAAAATTAACCGGCAACTGTGAAAGATATTTTGTTTTAAACAAACACAATCATATTTACATTTGAACTTCAGTTGGAAGTTTAGTGAAAATAAGAGTAAAAGTTTTGAATAATTCGTCCTTAAGCTTGTTTGTTTTTGAGTGTTCAGAAGAAGCGTGCCGTCAAATTTATTTTCCTCTTAAATTAAATAAATTGTCCGCTCTTTCCAATGATAAAAATTTTTTTCTTCTAAGTCGGTTAGTTCTCAATATAATTAGTATAAATTGGCATTAGGCCCATATATTTGATTTCCTTCCCCTAAAGATTGAAAAATGTGACTTAATAGACTCTGGAGTCCAGCTATGTAGATCAAACATTTCAACGCGTACAGATAAGTAATAAATGATACATCGTGTTGTAGCATGAAATGTTGCATGGAAAAAGGGAGAAATGACAGGGAGGACGAATTTAACAAATGGAAAACGGATTGACCGTCTGAACTGCGTGAAAGTTACTCGGCCAGCAAAGAGGGATATCGCGACGTCCCGTCCATATCGCTACATTCGGCTGCAAGTGTAGCTCCAGACACTTTAATTCTGGAGAGTGCATCATTTGCAACTTGGACGAGCGACCATGTCTCGAGAATCACCGACCGGAATCAAATACGCATAAAAGTAAGGCATCGCCGCATATACTAAAACATAGGTGAATCACTGAGATTAGGAGGTATATGCTGCGCAAGCGCAGCTCAGTCCAGCTCTTAACATTATCAATGACAATTTGTAATAGATTAACACTCGTTTAACATTGAAATATTTCTGGTTACATTTGTCCTTTACACTCAAGGAAGAGCAATTTAACAAGTAGTAAATTGTAGTCTGATTTAGCTTCAATTATTAGGCAATAGAAATGTTAAAAAGCAATGCCCTAGATAGCATTATCATTGGACGACGCGGTGGTATAATATGGTGTGAGTCTGGCAGAAATGGACCACTTTTTTTTAAATGTCTAGAAATTGAATATTTTGTAAAACTGAAACATTATTGTTATGCATTTGTCTAGAGTATTGGCCCTTTCTAAAGTATATGGAGATTTTTAATATAATACCTACATAAATAACAGTAGGATGAAAAAAATAGAATTTGAGATGGTGGCTACTAGAAGCGAAAAGGATCACTCATGAAATTAATCTCCAATAACTACATCTATTGAAAAAATTTCTCTGTTATCAAAATAAAAATGAATTCCTGTTATTATATTTCGCTCTTAATGTTATTATTATAAATTACAAAATAAAAATGCGAAAAGAGAAGCCCTAGTAAACATTTCGAGTAAAACAGTAAAAGCAAAACATTGAATGGTATAAACTTATGTTATACATTATCTCTAACACAGCGTTTATAAACAATGTGGTCCATCTCTATCGAGTGCGTAATGGATCACCTACCCCCAAATCGTGTAAAATAAGTGAATTGCATGGGTATCCTGGCAATAATAATTAAGCGTCATTTTCCCAAATTGGAATTACATCGTTACATGTCATAACAAAGCCTGATGTATAAAAATAGTGTTAATACTTACTGCAATAAGAAGTCACTCATATACAGGGTGTAACGTAATAGGTGTAGGAGCTGGAAATGGGAGATTCCTGAGGCGAAACTGAACAACTTTTCCTTTGCCAAAATGCAATTTGAAGCTTTGTTTTTGAATTGTTAGCGAAAAACACACAGCAATCAGAGCGCGCGTAGAGCCCGCGCTCAGGGACGGTTCACGGCACGTCGTGTTAGGTAGCGACGTTCCACCGGCGCCCCGAACAGTACGCGCCGGTATAGCATGGAGCAAATATTAACATCGAATTATTCATTATTCTCGAATGGGAATTAACCAAAATATAAATGAAATTAATTTGCCGTTATCAATTGAACAAAAAAGAATTAGAACGGACTAACTAACGTGTCTATCAAGTACAACGTACGTTGAATTTTAAACAATTCGCCAACAATTAAAATTAGACTTACCCGTTTCTCCAAAAATGAGACTGCTCCGACGATAAGAGGTCATTGTGTCATGCTACCGATCCTGACCATTGCAAGTAGGCATATCCCGTAGTGCAAGACAGCTGATGTTACGGCCAGGTCAGCGAACTCACGTTATTTGACAAAAATTACTACCTGCACGGCAACTATTACTGGGTTATTCTACCGATCCTGGCCACTCGAAGAAGGAACACATGGTGCACAACAGCCGATCTCGGTTGGAACAGTGAAAGAACTTCGTTTCACAAAATTTCCATCATTGCACGAGCACTATCGCTTTACTCTTCAAGATTTGAATTTACGAAATAGGTTGATCCCACGTATGAATAATTGGTTGCCTCGAAAGGAGCCGATTGTTTTGAACTTTGAAGGGGCTCGATATGGCCGCTTCTACTACCAAATACACTTTTCCACGTTCGGCAATTTCGTTGTCTTATTCCCGAGCGGGTAGTAACACACGAGCTTTACTCCTTAGAAGTTAACTCTTATTCAAAGTAAAAACAGCAATTACAGTGTCGAAGAGCGTTCGGACTGATTCTGTCTTGAGAAATTGTGACGCGCTTTGCAACGGTGGACAAGGGCTAGTCTAATTTTAATTAGACTAAATAACAACGGGTCAGTCTAATTTTAATTGTCAGCGAATTGTTTAAAACTTAACGTACGTTGTACTTGACAGACATGTTAATTAGTCCGTTGTAATACTTTTTTGTTGAATTGATAACGGCAAATTAATTTCATTTATATTTTAGTTAATTTCCATTAATTAATAATGAATAATTCGATGTTAACTTTTGCTTCATGCCATACCGGCGCGTACTATTCGGGGCGCCGGTCGAACGTCGCTACCTAGCACTCCGCGCCGTGGACCGTCCCTGAGCGCGGGCTCTACACGCGCTCTGATTGCTCAGTGTTTTTCGTTAGCAATTCAAAAACAAAGCTTCAGATGACATTTTGGCAAAGGAAAAAGTTGTTCAGTTTCGCCTCAGGAATCTCCCATTTCCGGCTCCTACACCGTTTACGTTACACCCTGTATAATTTTGCGACACCCTGTACAAATGACTAATCCACTTTCTTTCATAAATTGCTGAAAATGATTCGTTGCTACAGTTAGTTACGTGTATTTGGTATTGATTTCTCGATCATTGAATATGTTCGAGAATTTAATTTTCTTATTAGACGCAACATTACGGATTTGGACAGTTCTTACTACAAAAATGCGAGCATTTCAAATACAAGTTTTCTATACGGGGTGTTTCGCTACTTCATGCAAATGTTTTAATCAGCGATTGCTGAGGCAATTTTGAACAACTTTTTCCTTTGCCAAAATGTTGGTTAAAGCTTAGTTTCTCAATCATTAACGAAAAATACTGACCAATCACAGCGCGCATTCATTAAATTCGCCACGGCCGTGGTTCCTGGGAACCGAGAAACTCTGCTGGCCAGCACGTGGGCCTCAAGGGCCTTTTCACCATAAAGCGCGCTCCCCGCGACGACCCGTAACTCTCCCTTATAACATTCTTCGAACAGCCCCTTGTACACCGTTGCAAAGCGCGTCTCAATTTCTCAAGACAGAATTAGTCCGAACGCCCAGCAGTAAAGATCTCTCCGAAACTGTAATTACTGTTTTTACTTTGAATAAAATAGGAGTTAACTTCTAAGACGCAAAGCTCGTGAGTTACTACCCGCCCGGGAACAAGACAACAAAATTTCCGAACATGGAAAAGTGTATTTAGCAGTAGCATCGGTCATATCGAGCCCCTTCAAAGTTATAAACAATCGGCCCCTTTCGGGGCAACCAATTATTCATACGTGGGAACAACTTATTCCGTAAATTCAAATCTTGAAGAACAAAGTGACAGTGATCGTGCAATGATGGAGATTTTGTGAAACGAAGTTCTTTCACTGTTCCAACCGAGACATCGGCTCTTGTGCACCATGTGTTTGTTCTTCGAGTGGCCAGGATCGGTAGAATAACCCAGTGATAGTTGCCGTGCAGGTAGTAGGTTTTGTCAAATAAAGTGAGTTCGCTGACCTGGCCGTAACATCAGCTGTCTTGCACTACGGGATACCTACTTGCAATGGTCAGGATCGGTAGGATGACACAGTGACCTATTTTCGTCGAAGCAGGTTCATTTTTGGAGAAACGGGTAAGTCTAATTTTAGTTGTTGGCGAATTGTTTAAAATTTAACGTACGTTGTACTGGATAGGCACGTTAGTTAGTCCGTTCTAATACTTTTTCTTCAATTGATAACGGCAAATTAATTTCATTTATATTTTAATTAATAATGAATAATTCGATGTTAACTTTTGCTTCGTGCTATACCGGCGCGTACTATTCGGGGCGCCGGTCGAACGTCGCTACCTAGCACGACGCGCCGTGGACCGTCCCTGAGCGCGGGCTCTACGCGCGCTCTGAATGGCCAGTGTTTTTCGTTAACAATTCAAAAACAAAGCCTCAGCCGACATTTTGGCAAAGGAAAAAGTTGTTCAGTTTTGCCTCAGGAATCCCCCATTTCTGGCTCCTACACCTTTTACGTTACACCCTGTATATATATATATTGTTTAACATTCAACTGAAACTATTCTCCGCAGCCGCAACGAAACAGCTGACATCGAAGTACTGTAAAACTTTTGTTCGAGTTTCGTTGTTACTTATTTGAACCAAGAATTTTTCTGCGCGCGATAATGAATGCAACCAAAACAATATTTTCGTCTTTGATAACTGTTATGCACAACCGAAATATAATTCCTCTCATCGATAATTGTTACGAGCAACCGAAAGGAATTTCTCTCATTACTATCCTGGTAGCCAAGTCAGGCAGGCCAACCCGTTGTACTGGCCGAGGTTGAGCCAAGTTTGACCGTCGACAAGCAGCGTCACGTTAAAACCTAAATGGTGATCAACTGTTCGCAGCGTAGGGTAGGGCGGGGCTTAAAGGTCCACGGGTATAAAGGTCCACCATAAGTAATCTAAAAAATTAGTGACGTATCGTTTTTTCTAACTATACGAGGGCGTGGAGGGGGCGCGGGAGGCGTAACTACGCATCGCTGGCAGTCGAGCGACGCCGCTAGCAAAAGATACACGACCGCGCCTCAAAATTTTAACGTAAGTAAGTTTTTTCATTATTATTCTTTTTAGTTTCGAGCAGTGTTATTTCGGTTATCATGCTTAAACATAGTTTATTAGTATACGTGACATATTTGTTTTTCACTTATTATTATTGTTTTTTAGCTAGTTTGAACGGTAATTTTTTGTATAACCTGTAAAAACATTTACACGTGGTTGTGATAAAAAGGTCCAATGTGGACCTTTTAGCCCACATTCAACCTTTTCACCCCATCATTAATATATTGGTTATTGAAAACTTTTTTTGTTTCAGTATGCGCAACTATAAAAGAAAATCTGATCGTGGAACTAAATCTGTAGAGTTGATGCAACGTGCAGCAGATTTAGTTATCCATGAAAATAAATCATTGAGGCAGGTATGTCGTGACTTTGAATTAAGTAAAACTTCATTGTCAAGATTTATCAAACGAATGAAGAATAATCCTGTCAACTTGAGATTTGACTATTGTACTCCAAGGCAGATATTTAATAAAGAACAAGAAGCCAGTCTCACAGAATACTTGCTTAAACTTACACAAATTTTCCACGGCATAGGTCCTAAAGAAGTTCGTCGCATAGCTTATGACTGTGCCATTAAATATGAAATAAGTGTACCGGAAACATGGCATACCAACAAAATGGCCGGTAGAGATTGGATGTCTGCTTTTCTTAAACGAAATACAAATCTCTCCATGAGAAAACCTGAAGCAACAAGTCTCAGCAGAGCTACGGCGTTCAACAAATCTAATGTGCAAGAGTTTTATACGAAATTAGCAGAGGTTATGGACCGATTTAAATTTACAGCTTCTTCCATATGGAATGCAGATGAAACTGGCGTATCGACTGTCACCAAACCATCAAAAATAGTTGCTGCTAAAGGAAAGCGAAATGTTGGTTCAGTAACATCAGGTGAATGTGGAACTAATGTAACCCTATTAGTAGCGGTTTCAGCTACAGGTTCGTCGGTTCCACCTATGTTCATCTTCTCTCGCAAAAAGTTTCAAGACCATTTCATTCGGGATGGTCCTACTGATTGCATTGGTGCTGGAAATTCGAGCGGTTGGATTACTAATGACGAGTTTCTCCTATTTGTGCAGCATTTTATCAAGCACATTAGGCCTAGTAAAGAATCACCTGTTCTGTTGGTTTTAGACAACCATTCTTCACACTTATCTGTACGAACACTAGATCTGGCTAAAGAAAATAGTGTGGTGATGCTCTCTTCTCCTCCACATTGTTCCCACAAATTACAGCCACTTGACGTGTCAGTATATGGACCTTTTAAAAGATATCTGTTTTCAGCTCAAGATTCATGGATGCGGAATAATGGTGGAAAAACAATGACTATATATGATATCCCTGGAATCGTTCGCACTTCTTTACCTTTAGCTTTGACACCGAGTAACATAATGAGTGCATTCGAAAAAACTGGCATATTCCCCTTCAACCAAGATAAATTTAACGACGCTGATTTTGCACCTAGTTACGTAACGGATCGCCCCATGGAAACTGACAGTAATGAGTCACAGCCATCGACATCGTCTACTCTTTTGTCAACAGTGTTGTCTAATCCACAGCCTTCAACGTCGTTGGATCCGCAGCTATTAACATCGTATGATGCACAAATATCAACATTAGTTGATTCACAGGGAGTCTTTTCGCCCGAAATCGTACGACCGCTACCTAAAGCCGGACCACGAAAGTCAATTATTAATAGGAAACGCCGTAAAACTGCTATTTCAACGGATACACCCGAAAAAGAAAATCTACGTAAAGACCAAGAAAGCGCGAATAAGAAAAAGGCTAAAAGTGTAAACAAGAAAAGCAAAGCGAATAAAAAAGTTGAGCAAGTAAAAAAAGCTATTTTACAAGAGGTTAACAGTGATTCCAGCTCGGATGATGAATACTTTTGTTTGATTTGCTGCGAGAAGTACAGTGACAGTGTGCCAGGTGAAGGTTGGATTCAATGCAATCTTTGCAAACAATGGGCCCATGAAAATTGTATTTCAAACAGAGGTTGCATTTACTTTGTTTGTAATAATTGTGATT